>JAODJW010003286.1:0-17594 GCA_026777045.1 Hyperopisus bebe | reverse complement strand
GCCACCCTCTCCATGGCATACGCAGGGGCTAGGTTCGCCTTGTCCCTGCTGGATGCCATGAATGGCAAAGAGGGGGTCGTGGAGTGTGCATTCGTCAGGTCCGAGGAACACGAATGCACATACTTCTCTACCCCTCTCCTCCTCGGCGGACAAGGAGTGACGAGGAACCTGGGCCTGGGAAAGCTCTCCGCTTTTGAGAGCAGGCTGGTGGCGGAAGCCCTGGAGGAGCTGAAGGCCTCCATCAGGAAGGGGGAGGACTTTGCAAAACACCTGTAAGGCCGCAGCCTTCCAGGGGAACCCCGATACCTCCTGGACCCAGCCTGGAGCTCCTACCCTGGGCTTGGTTCAGCCTGACCCGGCCAGCACCTCCAGAATGTCCTCCTACCTCCCCACCACCTCCAGGAGCAAGCACACCACTGGCTGCCGAATAGCCGGGACTTAAGCCCTCCCTGTACTGCCCCCCGCCCTGAGCATTTATTTGCTTTAAATGCAGCGAAAAGGAACTTTGGCCATCTGGTCCAGTAACCCAAATTTACTAAGAAGAAATCTGGCTTCGCCCTTAGTGCCCATCTGGTCAACCATGGGACTTAAGGCATACTATAGGCTTGGGCACCTGGTGAACCGTGGGACTGTGAAAATTTTGGGGGTTCGGCCACCTTCCCGAACATTCAGTTCAGTGACGAAAGTGTTATATATATTGCTATATATTTATTTTTAAGCAAATAAGCAAATATGTAATTTACCTAGTGAGAAGACAACAGCTTATTCATTAAACAGTCTCACGACCCCCAGTAGCCCGTGTTGTGGATGTGTCTTTATTTTTATTTTTCTCCTCGCCATCGAATCGTAGGGTGGATAAAGGATGTGCCACATTCTGAGAGTAAGACAGTAAGAATCCTGGGCACTTCCTGGAAGCCAGACTGAAATATCCGCTTGTGGATGCCGAGGTGTCTGCGTCCATATGTGTGCTGTATACTTTGTATTCTGTGGGGCTCCAAGCGTCAAGCGCTCGTTTTCCTACAGAAAACACATTATGTACCACTTAAAGCATCATTTAATAACAATTTCCAGTGATGTCTTTCTGTATTTTCATCACAGAAAGACAAACTCCAGTTACATTTTGTCCGCGAAAGTATAAAGACATCACTTTCTTTCTTGCACAGAAATCAAAAAAATGTTTAATTTTGTGCACAGAATTAGTATCAGCACCTTGCATTTCATGGACAGAAGTCTGAATACATCTGCTTTGAATAACAAGTCATTTCGTTCACAAAATGCATTTGGTGAATGAAAGAAATGCAGCGATTCTACGGGGATCGGCAGACCGTCTGTGACTCCTTGTATTAATCCATTCGTATATTAACCTTGCATTCCACGCGCAGGCTATACAGTGTGCTTGATCTGAAATAGTGTTATTCACGCCAAAGTAGCAGGGTAATATAGCCTACAACGGGAAGGAATCGGGGCCGCGATTTTTCATTGTCTAGGCTTAAAAATATTTTAAAAAGTAATGAAAACAGTGACACTAATGAGTACATACAACAGTAAAAAGCATGAGCTCAGGAGCGGTTTCAATTTCTATTACATTTCAATAACATTTTTTATTCCATTTAAATTAAAGTTAAAGGTAATTATATGGGACTGCAGGATCTAAGCCAGCACTCCACCTTCTGATCATTAGAAGGTACTACACAGGTGTTTCACCCAGGGTATAGATCTCGGCGTTGTTAAGGGAGAGTCTGCAGAATTCTCATTTTGTTTTCAGCTTACCAGCAAAGCAGTACTCGGCATGTTCTCCCGCATCGCCAGATCAGCTGCGAGCATCGCAGCTTCTGCACCTTTTCCCGGAGCAATACAAAGGTGGCAGACTCTGGTGCATCCGGGGCCACGGCCAGCCCCTATGACTGCTCCTGAAGAAGAGTCCCCTTGTGAGCCAACTCTCGCTTTATGATGTTGCCCACACCCTCGGAGTAGCTGCAGACCTCAGCCACATCGAGACCAGGGCCCAGGTCACTGGCTACGTTGGCCCAGAGCAACTCTTGCAAGCACTGAAGGGGTGTGAAGTTGTCCTTGTTCTTGTTCTTGCTGGAGTGCCCGGGATGACACGGGATGACCTCTTTGGTACCAACGCCTCCATCGTGGCCAGCCTGGCAACTGGCCTGATGCGATGTTATGCATAATAACCAACTCAGTAAACTCCACTGTTCCCATTGCTTCAGAGATTCTTAAGAAGCATGAAGTTTACAACCCCAAGCGGGTCTTTGGTGTGACGACACTGGACATCGTCAGGGCTAATACCTTCGTGGCCAAACTCACGGGTCTGGATCCGGCTCAGGTCAACGTTCCTGTGGTTGGTGGCCATGCAGGCAAGACCATCGTACCGCTTGTCTCTCAGTGCACTCCCAAAGTGGAGTTCCCTGCAGATATGCTCGCTACCCTGATGGGCCGCATCCAGGAGGCAGACACTGAGGTGGTGAAAGCCAAGGCTGGGGCAGGATCTGCCACACTTTGCATGGCGTATGCAGGGGCTAGGTTCGCCTTCTCTCTGCTGCATGCCATGAATGGCAAAGAGGGGGTTGTGGAGTGCGCATTTGTGAGCTCAGAGGAAGGCGAATGCAAATTCTTCTCCACCCCGCTCCTCCTCGGTAGACACGGAGTGAAGAGGAACCTGGGCCTGGGAAAGCTCTCCGCTTTTGAGAACAAACTGGTGCCGGAAGCACTGGATGAGCTGAAGGCCTCAATCAGGAAGGGGGAGGACAAACACGGCAGGTCAAAGGGAGGCGCACTAAAAGTCCTTCCTTCACAAGCAAGCTATTGGCTGGACTACTTTTGTACTGTAGACGTAAACACCGTTCACCCTAAAAGGTTTGAAGGATGCAGTGGGAAAGACATACCAACGCATCACAGTGTGCATTTGTACAGCTGAAGATTTCCTTACATATTGAAAGTTATTCTGAAATTAATAACCAAACAAACCAGAAGACTTTTCTTAAACAGATATACAGTCTGTAAAATGATATCCAAGTTTAAATCTTATGTCTGATCTTGTATTTCACAGCTCAGTCCAGCTCAGATTCTGACAAGTTTGATTCAGAAGTACTCATTACAAGCAGAAGTGCTGCAGAATTCAATTCAGCTGATACAGTGGTGAGTGTAACATGCTGTTGTGAAAATCTGTAGGTCTTGTCTAAGACTGCACAAAGTCACCAACATTTCAATGCAACCCACCGCAATTTTGAAATAGCAGGAGACATAGTATATTAAAAATGTCAAAATACCACTAAATATCGTGCTGCAGAGGTATTCTGTCACAATTAGAGTAAAAATCATTCCGCGTAGTGCAGCCGATCAAATGTAGCGCTACTGTAATACTTACAGTTACAGTGTGAGTGTGTATGTGTGTAAGTAAATAGATTTTATTTCTATTTCTTGCTGTGGGATCCTGCTTTGAACAGTACCAGCAATTCTGGCTGGGAATCACGCATTAATTCTATAGAAGTAATATGTGGCTCCCTAACATCAATGTCTGTTGTTCACATGTAGCTTTCTTGAAACACTTTCAAACAATTACTTTGTTCTTCTAATAAACAATTTTTAAAACTACTAATGAATTACTGTAAACTAATGTATGACACACTGATCTAGACATCCATATTATTTTTGTGAAACAGATTGTCCTTTCTGACTCTGAAGAGGGCCCAGGAACATCAAGGTGTGCACTGGAAACTGCATGCTATAGGTATTATTCTTTACTCTCCAAATTTAAAGTGTAACGGTTGATTTAGAAACATGTATAACAATGTATAACTGTGTTCATTTCTCAGCAAATACACACACCTGTATGCACCAATTATAGTAGAGGATAAGGAAGACTCTGGCAGTGATGAGGACAATAGCGATGTGGTTCTTTTCTACTACTGTTGTTTCTTTCTTTTATTAGACGTAAAACCGAGGTCCTGACTCTCTCAGGTCATGAAAGATCCCTGGGCATCTTTCCAAAGAGTAGGGCTGGTACCCTGATGTTCTTAATGAAATAATGAAATCCTTCAAAAAAAACAATTCATTATGACAGCTTGCTGGAATAGCATTTAAATAGATATGATTTTGTCTTAAGTATTTCTCTATTTACTAATGTTCCATTAGGATGTCCAGAGGACGGCCACAGGATATCCTTCAGCTTTGACTTTCTTTGAAAAAAATGTTTAAAATTTGTTGAAATATATATTTTTATTGCAGGAACATTAGTAATTTTCTTTAGGTTTCTAATTTAACAACTGGTATTAATAAAAATACAACATAAATGTTAAGACATCACATTTGAATGGTCTTTTTCTGAAAATTTCATTCTGAGTCATCATCAGTATTAATGGCCAGATATTCCCTCCTTACTTCAGAAACCGTGCCCTGTAGCAAAAACATTAATGGAATGTTTGATCCCAATCCATTGATTACTTAATTGCTGCCAATTAAAACTAAATAATTATCTGGCAACTATCTTTACAAGTCTACAAATTTGTACAATTATACAATTTGTATGCAAATAGAAAATTCACTGAAAAAGTAATAGTAATAGGTTGACATGCAATGATAAGGGCACTGAATATGAAATGTCATTTAAATGTTTGCCTTGTGTTTATCTCCACCTTTTCTGTGTGGTGTGCGCCGTAACAAACCAGCAATAGCATCTTCAGTTGCAGATGCCGTGACCTTCGGATTGTGGCTCTGGTGGGCTCCTGAAGTAGAACACAAACTTTTAAATATATGAAAGACTAAATTGCCTCTCTTATTATAATAAGGGTTTTACGTGTATAAAGTATAAAAGTTTTACATATTTTATTTTTAAAAACTCAAGGTCGCTTCACAAAGAAGAAAACAACAATAAAGTTAATGACAATAAAAGTACTGAACGCAGTAAAATCAAATGACATGACAAATTAGAATATAACAGTAATACTTATAGTATTACTATATATAAAGATGTCTTTGATTCAGCCCACAGGAACAGTTACCTAATCTTAAAGAACAATCAGTGTTGAACTGATAGAGACAAAGTTTTAATATGAAGAAAGACAAAAGGCCATAAGGTCCATATTGGTCAGTCTTTCTCATGATGGTGGGTAAACCTGGGGTGGTTCTTATGGTCCTCATATGAGTGCACTTTAAGATAGGGCAGATATGGGCCTCCCATTTTTGTTCCTGTGTGCCACCCATACAGTCATGTAACTGGTGTCAATTTAACACTAAGACTTGGTTAAGTTTAACACTGTAACAACAATACTGACAGTACTGTCTGCACTCTAAAATTGTGGTGAGTTAGAAAGTAAGAGAACAACCAGTGTTAACTAGTTTACCTAATGCCAACTTACTTTCAACAGAGGAACCTTTACTTCTGCATGCGTTGGGCCAGGAGGAGTGGCTGACCGTATAGAATATGATATAAAAATATATATCATTTAAAAAATAGTAATATACCAGCCTTTGGATGAGAATAAGATATTTCATATCTTGTGAAACACAGTAACTATAATCATGACAACTGGTACAGCCTTTTGTCCTGATGAAAATGCTGGTGAAGTCTCTGGCCTGAAGGACAGGAAACAGTGCTGCTATATGGCCTGGGGATGGGCATCTTGTAAGCTTGTCAGAATCTGGAAGAGGTAAATATAAAAGATCCCCCATACCATTTTGAATCTAGAGAGATGGTACTGAGACATCATGAGCAAATGAAATCTAAAAACCTTGAATTAGACGTACTATCAAAGTTGAGGAAAAACTCATCATTTGAAGATTTTATATATGGAAAAGTACTGTACTTATAGTTTAAATAAGTATGATCTAATATCATACAACCTCGATGATGTAAGAATATATTGCACAGAGTATAGAAATAAAAATAAGATAGTAAGAATATATATAAATTACATTAGTCTATAATTTATGCAGTGTTCATGCTTGACTTCATGAAACCACACTTTGTGTTTTTACAAATGTTTTTGTTCTATAATGCATAATTCATTTAAATAAAATGTGATTTCATACCTTCTGAATTATTTGACATGTGATACCTAAAGGCTGGAGCCTTTGGCAGAGATGACTGCAGTTTTCTTTTTTTCTGCCCTGGCTCAATGTTCTCACCTTCATCTGTGATTTCAATATGACGTAATGATTTTGGGGGACTGTATTGGCAGCAAATTTGACGTTAAAACAAGTACCATGCAGCATACCATCTGATGCATCCTGATCATCCTGGAATCAAGCAGGGGTCTTGGATACTCTGGGTTTACCCACAGACTGTTCCTCCTGGGGGTCCAGGTTGGAGGTTTCTTCAGCTCTCTTGCTCATTTTGTATGCCTTGTCATATGACTCTAAGATGAAGACAGTAAAATTCCAGTAAGTTGTTTAGAAGATTTTTAAAGATTTTCTTAAAGTGTTAATATCATAGTTTTTTAGTAGTTTCAATTACTAAAAAGGTACTGCAGTGTGCTGGCAAGAGCAGGGATGGGCAGTATTTCTGATACATTTATTTAAAAAATTAAATTTGTTAAATACAAAATTGTATTTTGTAATTTGTATTTGACTTGCTTTATAAAAATGGTCATGCAATTTTTATCTAAATACTTCAGTAATCTAACAATGTATTTCTTCACAACTAACTAATATTGTTGTGCATTTATTACATATGACAATGGTAGCGCTGTCATGCATTCCAAATATCTTGCTCTATCTGTTGCATCAAAGTGAGGATTTCCTTTGGTGCGCATGGGGCCGGCCCATCAGCATTTGTCTAAGCAAGTGAGCAGCTGAAAACTATATGTGCATGTTCAACGTGCTTTCAATAATGAGCTGAGGGGCACGATCAGGATGGCCCGTGATGAGAGCAGCCAATAAAATGTAACGGTAATCGATTTCACATAGATCAAGACGTTGTCATTGGACTTTTCAAGCAATAGCTTAGCTGTAACGTTAGCAATTTATTAAAAGTTAGATTTAGCAGCTTGCCATTAGAGCAAAAATGAGAGATTAAACATTTGGGACCACACCAGCCGAAGGATTTAAACATCACTCAACCTAGAAAAGTCAAAAACCGATCCTTCGATCCGGAGTGGTTCAAAAGGAAAACACCACTCTTATGCTTTCCTTGCTTGCTCTTCGGAGGGGAGCGGACACCACTTGGACCACCACAGGAACTCTTGGATTCCGTATTTCGGCAAGACATTAATATGTACGGCAGACATATTAATGTCAAGCTTCTTGCATTGTGTACGGTGCTCCTGCCAAAGCCATGGTGAAAGCCACAAAACCTTATTCAGGCTACTATGGCTGTGACAGGTGTACACAGATAGGGAAGTGGCAGCATGTCTGCCATCATGAATGGTCCCATGCTGTGACAGATCCTCCAATTCAGTAACTATCGCTCATAAATTCTAAGTCAGAAACTGAGATTGCTGAAGGCTCTCTATCAGTTTGGTGTGTAGCTGATTTAATTGACCAGGACACGCATATCAAACAAAGATGAGGTTTGACAATTTATTCTGAAAGATACCAAAGACACTGTTCAGTCTGATGTAGCTGTTCATTGTTTTTGGCAAATATCTTCTTAATGGAGGCACTTTGGGAGTGCACTGAGAGACAAGCGGTACGATGGTCTTGCCTGCACGGCCACCAACCACAGGAACGTTGACCTGAGCCAGACCCGTGAGTTCGGCCAAGAAGGTTATAGCCCTGACATTGTTCAGTGTCGTCACACCAAAGACCCGCTTGGGGTTGTAAACTCCATGCTTCTTCAGTATCTCTGAAGCAGTGGGAACAGTAGAGTTCACCGAATGATGCATAACATTGCGTCAGGGCAGTTGCGGGCGCAGGCATCAGCCAGGGTAGCCACGATGGTGGCGTTGGTGTCGAAAAGGTCATCACGACTCATCCTGGGCTTCCTGGGCACTCCGGCAGGAACGAGCACAAGTTCACATCCCTTCAGAGCCGCACCAAGTTGCTCTGGGCTGACGTAGCCGGTGACCTGGGCCCTGGTCTCGATGTGGCTAAGGTCAGCTGCAAGAGAAGAGGACAACAATACAGATGTTCCACCATTTACAGCAGACTACAGAGGACATGCATAAAGATGTTTTTGCATTGCGCTGCTTTAAGTAGATATTTTTGACTTTATTTTCATTTTCATCCTTCTACTCGGATCACATAAAAGTTTTGTATTCATTTTTTAAACCATGATTAACTATTCCACATTAAGGCCAACCCCTGTCTTAATTTGAACCTTCTCTGGGAAACCACCCCATTAAGACTAAATTCAGTACCTTGATGCTGGTCTCTGGGATCTCAAAGAGGACAGAACTCCCACATCTGTTGCTGCTGAAACTGTGTCTCCCTCATTGTCTGCCTCAGGTCTCACTCCTGAAAACAATACTGCATGGTGAGTACAGGCCTTTGTTCCACTTTTCTTTACATTCTTCTTGAGCTTAGCCCATGGGCACAGGCTTCCCACAAAGTAAGGCCCAGCAAACCTCAACTCAGGTCGTAGGTTACACTAACACCAGGACACCCGGGGTACTTCACCAAAATCAGTTTATCAACAAAAGCCGATTCGTGGTCCAAGGAACAGGCAGGGCCAAAGCCAAAGATCAGTCTGCATAAAGCGGCAAAACAACGATCGTGAACCGAAAGAGTTGTCGATGAGCTGGGAGCAGGCAGGCCAGGAAGCCAGAATGTCAATCCATAAACACGGACGCAAGACAGGAGGAAGACCCACGAGGGAGGAAGGGGGTTAGGTTGGACGGGAGAGGGAAGGTTCTGGAGGCGTGTGAAGAGGAGGCAGGAAAAGTTGGCCGGTACGGAGCTGAAACAAAGACAGAGATAGATCGCTCAGCAATTGAATAACAAAAAATACCTTGCCCTGAGCGATTTCACTTGTAATTTTATCATTTACTTGTGTCCTATTACTGTGCACTACAGAGAAGCCAAAACAAAAACAGTCTGTAACTTCACTTAAAGTAGATCTGAGGACATAGGGATGGAGAAATATTTGCACTCAGTTTCCTCGGAGCTGACAGACACACAACCGACAACCCCCTCTTGTGCCAAGTCTCAGCCTCCTCACTGAATCTGCCTTATTGTACTGTAATTCTTAGGAGCTGTATACAAACTTGTTCAAGCTGTTCACATAGTTTTTTTAATGACTGAATGCTTTTTCCATTTTATTTTAATCCATTAATATGCTGCAAAAGTGATTTGCAAGCCTGGATTTCTGGATACCATTTTAATAAATACTGAATGAATTTGTTCTTTTAATCTTAAAAAGACATACCCTGACACATAACATACCGTCAGGGCAGTTACGGGCACAGGCATCACCCAGGGTGGCAACGACGGCGGATCGACAAGGGAGGAATGGGGTTAGGTCGGATGGGAGAGGGAAGGTTCTGGAGGTGTGGGAAGAGGAGGCAGGAAAAGTTGGGCGGTACGGAGCTGAAACAAAGACAGAGATAGATCGCTCAGCAATTGAATAACAAAAAATACTTTGCCCTGAGCGATTTCACTTGTAACCTTATCATTTACTTGTGTCCTATTATTGTGCACTACAGACAAGCCAAAAAAACAGTCTGTAACTTCACTTAAAGTAGATCTGAGGACATAGTGATGGAGAAATGGAGGCGTTGGTACCAAAGAGGTCATCCCGGGCTCCCTGGGCACTCCAGCAAGAACAAGGACAACTTCACACCCCTTCAGAGCTTGCGGGAGTTGCTCTGAGCCGATGTAGCCAGTCACCTGCGCCCTGGACTCGATGTGACTGAGGTCTGCAGCCACTCCGAGGGTGTGGACGACATCATAAACGAGAGCTGGCTCACAAGGGGACTCTTCTTCAGGAGCAGTGATGGGCTGGCCGATGCCCCTGGACGCACGCAACACTGCCACTTTGGAATTGTTCTTGGGAGATTATGCAGATTCTCCCTTAGCAATGGCACTGACATCCATTAAAATAAAAGTTGTTGTGCACGCGAGCGCTCTGGGTCTTGGCGCGCTCCAGCTTGCCGCTTGTTGTACACCAGTTACTTGGTTCTGCGCTGTGTTCACATCGCGCCGTACTGTACAATTAACTTTTTTTGTGGTGGTGGTGTTTATTGTCCAGCGATCTGGATAGAATAATTATTAAAAACACGTCAACACAGCGGTTACACACAGTCTTCTACCGTCTCCCAGTCCACATTGTGCAAACTCCGCTCACAGCAAATAAGTTGGACTCATTACTGCAAACTGGACATAACCATTCGATCAGTTACAAAGGAAAATAAAATCCCAGTGCTGGATAAACAACACACTTGAGTATGGTAATTACTGAAACAAGTGGATACAGGGGTTACACAGGGGTCTTCTCCCGAACAGAACATAAAAAGCCCGGTCACCTATATCCATCAAAATAACGCATTTGAACAAAAACGACATGAAACGGCACACGAATAGTTATTCACAAACGTAGACAAAAGCAAAACGACATAACTTTATACATTATAACTGAAAATACACTTCTTGTACGCGATTGCTGAAACACTACGCACCGTGTCCCAGTCCACAGGGCAAACTGAGGCGCCCCGAAGAAGGCTTCTGCAGTTGGTACTTTCTTTTTTTTTTTTTTTACAAATATTTTTATTGAGGAAAGCATAAAAAATACACAAAAATACAGTGTTCGCACTTATAAAAATACAATTTACCTTCCTCAGTTGGTACTTTCTTAAAGGGACATACACACAAACATCCAGTATAAAAATTAACGGATGTTGATCAGTTTAAAATATAAAAATACAAGGACTAAATCACACTGTTCACATTTACACATCATAACAATTTTAAGGTCCATTGCACATCGCCGGCCATAATCGCTAGTGACAGAGCCGGCGTCAGGAACCGGAGATTCAAACAGATTCAAACTTAACGCCCGCAGCGGCTTTTTTGTACTTGATGCCATGGAGAGGCTTTTTGCGGCTCGCGCTCCCTCGCTCGCAGTTCAAAGCACTGTCGCGGGTAAGACGCGACACTTTTCTTTGTGCATAAAACATTAATAAAATCCTCTAGGTATCATATTAACGGGTTGAAACACATTAAGGCGTAATCCTAAATTTTATTTTGTGTCATTGGTATTAAACAGATTAAATCAACATTTCAAATTCCTATCAGAACGAGCTATAACGTTTTTTTTTTAAAAAAGTTTCAGTATTAAATATGATCTCCTTAGCTTCAAGTCAGCGACTTTATGTACGGGATCTTATAATATAGCAAGATCTTACAACACAGGGAACAGGCTGCGTTAACATAATCAGACTAGCATTTGTAGCTACAGGTTACTATGTGGCGCTGTGTTCTAAACAGTTAGATAACACGTTTATTGAGGAGATAAACAGAAGAGATTTAACAGAAGAATCTGCTGTAACCTTTGGGGGTGCTCATATTATCTGTTGGCTATTTTTTACAGTGGAAATTAATGGTGATGAGTTTGATCACGGAAGAAATACATTTGATAGTTTTGCACATAACACAGTACGCAGCCCAATACTGTTAAACAGTCACTGGCCCACTATACCTGCAGTACAGCCCCACAGGCCGGCTGTCATCAGGGATATGAAGCCAGGGCAGCGCCAAACGACCGCTTTTTTTCGACATCATCTGGGAAGCTACACTTCATTTAAATTCTTATTCATCTGTGAAAATGATTAGTCTAAATGCTCACAAATGTAGCCTAAACGATCTTCCAACAGGAATGATAATTAAAACGTGCCTGTATGTTCCAGGTCATCCGATAAATTAAGAGTTCAATTCTAGCGTCAGGTACTAGTAACGGCACATGGACTCGGACTGAGAAGAAAATTCAGCCCAACATACACGGGGTAATATCAGGTTATTTATAATACGAGCCAAGCGTTGGATATTAATTTGGCCTTTGAATATTAATTATTTAATTACTTATTTAAACTGCATGGTACATTGGCTTGGTTTTAAACTGGTGTTTACTGCATCTGTCGCTACCCTATGGAAACAGCCCATATATTCCATCCATCCATTTTCCAAACCGCTTATCCTACTGGGTCACGGGGGTCCGGAGCCTAACCTGGAAGCAATGGGCACGAGGCAGGGAACAACCCTGGATGGGGCCAGCCCATCGCAGGGCACACTCACACATGCACACCTATGGGCAATTTAGGAACTCCAGTCAGCCTCAGCATGTCTTTGGACTGTGGGGGGAAACCGGAGTACCCAGAGGAAACCCCACGACGACACAGGGAGAACATGCAAACTCCACACCCTGTTGACCTCTGTAGTGCAGTGTGAGGATATATGAAGTCTTCTTCCATCCGAAAACTCATATTAAAGAGGAAAAATCTGTTCAATGCCCTTTCTACCATTGCAAGTGTCGTGGCAGTAAGCTTGGAGTTGGGGAACCACCCCTTAAAAGGCACCGACTACATCATGCTGGGAATTTCAAGGAAATATTTGATAAACCAAGTAAACTCAAAAGGCAGCGAGAGACGTGATTCCAGTTACAGTCTTTTATTAAAGAGATAATTTTATTATCCTCAATAAAAAAATAAATTAGTGCACACTGCATAAGAGATTGACCAGTCAGGCAGAGGATGGCATCTCCGAACAAAAACACTACAATTCCCGTGCATGCACACGTGTAAATCTTGTGCCATACAACTGCACACAACACAAGGCACCAGGCACCACCTCAAATCTGCATTTCCAACTGCCGTCTACAAGACAGTAGCTTCCAAGACCATAGCGGAAGTCGGGTGACTGGAAAGGCAACATGCCAGCATCAGGTGCCCTGACCAAATGCCACCGACTTTTATAGGGTGCCCATCTCTGAAACATGAAGGGGCAACTGCCTAAAATGGTTAAAACATTCATTCTGCCACACAAGCAGAACTTTACAGTGAAGTCTACATTTACATCTCATATGTCAAGAAGGCATAAAGATTCATCAGGTGAAAGTCTGATGGCCTCAGTTTTAGCCTCAGCAAACCCAAGCAGTTCCTGTGAAAGTCATGAGAAATACCATGATGCAGAGCCAGATGCACCCAGTCAATTCAGTTGTGAGTCAGAGATGTTCCCTGAGGATGCAGATAAAGAACAACTTTTGAGAAAGTTAGCTTTGTTTCATTTGAAATTAGAAGCAAAACTGCTCCTTCCATCTTCTATTATTAACACAATCATTAAAGATTATCAAGAAATATATGCCACAAGTCAGTAACATCTGCTTTTCAAACTCCCTTGGGATCCCAGAAGTTGATATAGTCACTGCATTTTGTAGCTTGAAAAGTGAGGATCTTTTGAGGGCTTGCAATACCCAGACACTGCAAACAGATCACAGAAGAAAAACTGTGTTTAAAAACAGTTTTAACATCACTGATCCAGTATCTATCTTTCTTAGTCAGAATAGATTAGACAAAGATTGCTTTGTACAATACATTCCTGTGAAGAACACAATTAAATGTCTCTTGCAGAATAAGTCAGTGTGGGAGCAACACAAACAAATAAAAATTGCCATGAGAACTAATGAAATGCTTCAGGATGTGTGGGATTGCACGAATATTGAAGGAAACATGCTGTTCAAGAATACAGCATCTTCAGTGGGTGTCATTCTTTATCAGGATTCATTTGAGGTAGTAAACCCTCTAGGATCTGGGAGGAAGAAGCACAAGATTTTAGCAGTGTATATGACACTTGCAAATATTTTGCGCAACAACAGATCTAGCATCGATCAGATGCTACTGGTGCTACTTTGTCGAGAGCAAGATTTTAAGTATTTTGGTCAGGATCTTGTGTTTGGCTGTCTGGTAAAAGTCATAATAGAACTTGAAGTAAGTGGCATCACTTTGCCCGATGTCCAGATCCTGTGTGCCATTGCAAGTGACAATTTGGGTTCAATTTGGGGGCTTTGTTGAGAGTTTTGGCATGACACTGAGTTTCTGCCGGTATCGTGAGATTGATCGGCACACTTCTTTAGCAGATCCTCTTGCCAAAAGTCCTAATTGCATACCAAAATCATACCAAGAGCATGTTCAGCCTCAAACGCACAGTGCTAAAGTAAGTCGTGTTAGAGGTGTCAAATTTGACTCCATGTTCAATGAGCTTATCGTGCATTCCAGTTGCCCTCGGAACTCGAATTCTGAATTTTGAAGCCGGAAGTGACGACATGCGCACTCCCGTTTCTCGGAGATCCGAGAAAACGCAGAGGATCCCGAGTTCAGAATCCAAGATGGCTGCGCCCTTTATCAACAGAAGGGAAAGTTGTAGTTTTATCCTGTTTAAGCACTACTTCTCATTTGTGGCTCATTAAATCGGTTGCACACACTATACCGTCCAACTTATCTGTAGAGTTTTATACGTGAAGCACCGCATGTGATGTGTTATCAAGCAGAGCTAACAATGGCTACCAATTAACCAGGCTAGAATTGGATTTCATGATTAGTCCGATTATTTGTCGGGTAGGTAGTTTGGGCTAATTGTAAGTGAACGAAGATATAGGCCATTCAAACTGAGGTACCTTAAATCCGACAAGTTGTCCGGCTAAGCAAAAAATCTTGCTTTTTCATATGGGTCCATGGTATGCTACTTCTGTGGCAGATGGAATGCAGCATACTCACTTTCATGTTTGCCAGCCTGGATTACCTCCCTGTCTTGGCCATAACATTTTTGAAGGGATTTGGCCTTGTATATTAACCACCTTGTTGCAAAAGAGAAACATTTTTCTTACCTCCAGCTGAATCGTTGGATAAATCAGTTCAAATATTTAAGTAATGATGCCAGTAGCACACCTTGCGAGGTAAATTCATCCATCCATCCGTCCTCTACCGCTTTTCCAGGTCGGGTCATGGGGGCAGCAGTCTAACAGGGGAAACCCAGACTTCCCTCTCCCCGGCCACTTCATCCAGCTCCTCCGGTGTTAGGGATGTGTCCGGGGGAAGCAGCACAGATGGCGTGGAGTGGGGAAAAAGGGGGTTATTCCTGAAAATCACCAAACACAGAACAGAAATGCATGAACAAATGTCAATGACCGGACAGGGGTAAGACAGACTCAGAAGCACTAGATACCAGAATAGATTAACAACAACTAGACACAGCTGAGAACACCGGGATTTCACACGAGGTAACAACGGGGCGTGGCACACAGGACGATCGGACGAGCAGGTCATGACAGAACCCCCCCCGAAGGCACGCACACTGGGGGGGGGGGGGGGGGGGATTAGACAAAGTTCACATTGATGCTCTGAGATAGTCCTTTTAAAAAAACAATTTATTGTCTAAATTTAAATTAATATACCTTTTGTTCCTTTTTAAAAATGTTAATATACTGTGATTTGTCATATATTGCTGCCTTTGAATAAATGTTAAGTTCCATAAAAGGTGCATTTTCATCTTTTGCTTTGGTGGTAGATCCTAATTGGTGAATAAAGACATGAAAAAAGAATAAAGATACTCTGTCAATTTCTGTCTGTCTGCAATTAATATTACTTCTTATTGTCATGACCTGCTCGTTCGGTCCTCCTGTGTGCCACGTCCACCTCACTACTTCATGTTAATTCCCGATTGTCATCACCTGTTGCCTGTTGTTTTTTGCCAATCCTGTGTATTTAGTCCGTGTCTGAGTTAGTTTCCCCAGATCTGTCATTGATGTTGTCCACCATATTGTCCTGTCTGCTCCGAATAAACCCCATTTGCCTGTATTTACAGCTCGACTGGCCTGCTTTCCCACTCACCCGCACACCGATATAACACTTATAAGAATTACAAGAAATCTTTAAAGTAATTAACAATAAGGAAATGAATGTTGAATGTCATTAACTTACTGTTAACTGTATGTGTACTATACTGTAATGTTAGCTACAGTATTAAGGCTAGCTACAGTATTAGTGTCAACTGTAAGGTACTGTAATGAATTATACAGTAAATAACTGTTAAAAGGAAATACAGTAGTATCACTGTAAACACGCAGTAAAATATTGGCGACCACAGCTGCCAGTATTTTACTGCAAACCTAATATTCTACAGTAGAGTACTGAAATAAATCTTACAATTATTACCTGTTAATGTATAATGTAAGGATACTGTAAAAATACAGTAAAATACTGGCATCATCATCTACTCAGTACAATCATTTACTCCTGGAGTCACTCTAATCTTCCTTCAGGACATTGGCTTAGTTAATTCAGGACTAGGCTAAATCCCGAACTATTTCAAAACATGACTGAGAAAACATACTTCAGTTAATCTGGATTAAAATACCTTTTCATTCTAGGACTAGGCTTAGTCTTTTTCTGCTAAACTGGTCCAAATAGTTTAATGCATGCTTGAATTATTTGTTTCAGAGTGAATAACAGTTATTGTAATTCAGATTTTTAAAATTCTGAGGTAGAAAAGTATCTAAATCAAACAAAAAACATTTATTCAAAAAAATGCCAAATCATGGATAGATTTTTTTGTTCAGCACTGCAAAACGTCACCACGCGTCACCATGTCACATGGTACAAAATCCTCGCGAGAGCAAGACGACTTGAAACAGACCGTGCAGCACAAACGGGAACCGCCTCCGTAACGACACAACTTTGCCCCTTATTGCCCTTAATTTGTAAAGTAAGAAAATAAATATATCCAAACAACATATAAAGTTAAAAAATAATAAACAATGTGTCCTGCCCGATTGTCCGCTCCTTCCGTGTGCCACGCCCCCTCGTTAACCCTTTGTGGAATCCCCGTGTGATCAGCTGTTTCTGGTTGTTGTCAATAGTCCTCTGTATTTAGTCCGCGTTTCAGTTTGTTTCCCCAGTCTGGTCACTTTATTGTCCGTCTGCGTTTTGCCTGCCTTACCTGTGATTAAACCCCGTATTCCCCGACACCCTGACGTCTGCGCCTTTGTCTCCGTTCCGTCCCCACTCTGCACGACAATATTATTATAAATAAACGTATTAATGGTTTATTATTAATATTAAAATAATTAATAAGAAACTTTTATTTTTAAATGCATTTTATCACATAATAATAACTACTTTTACTATCATTGTCTAAATGTATTTTTACTGCCTAAATATATGTATTCAGCTAGTGTAAACATGCAGGATGCTATCACAGCGAATGCGAGGCTGAGACTGAAGCGTTACCCTTTGTTTCTGCTGAGAAACTCATTTCCCCGCGCGTACAAGTCATCTTAGGTCGGTATTCACGGTTCGATTTCTGAGACTCAGATCGAGTTCCAGGTAATTTTTTTTTCGAACTGGTTGGTTAGACTTTTAAGATATTCGAGTTTTAACGAGTTCGAGAACCACTGTATTTGATCTTTTTCGTGGCAGCTATCTTTTTACACAGAGCCACTATACACAATTAGTTTTATTCACTGCTAAGAGTTTGTATCAGGAGTTGGTTATTGTAAAAGAAGTATTGTGCATGCAGGTGATATTTGTGTAGCCGGTTATTCGGGTTCGGCTGACGTTACTGTGATAAAGTGAAGCATGAACAGACGGAACAGACTCGGGAAGGATTAACTCCAGTCGCGATCCTTTTATTGCTATATCAACCACGTTTTTCCAACTCGTCGC
>JAODJW010003285.1:0-17601 GCA_026777045.1 Hyperopisus bebe | reverse complement strand
CTGTCCCGAGAGCCAGCTGACTTACTTACACGCTGTCCCGAGAGCCAGCTGACTTACTTACACGCTGTCCCGAGAGCCAGCTGACTTACTTACACGCTGTCCCGAGAGCCAGCTGACTTACTTACACGCTGTCCCGAGAGCCAGCTGACTTACTTACACGCTGTCCCGAGAGCTAGCTGACTTACTTACACGCTGTCCCGAGAGCTAGCTGACTTACTTACACGCTGTCCCGAGAGCTAGCTGACTTACTACGCACTGTCCTGAGAGCTAGCTAACTTACTACGCACTGTCCTGAGAGCTAGCTGACTTACTACACACTGTTATGAGCTCCCTAGCATACTACACACTGTACCAAGAGCTCCTTAGTATACTACACACTGTACTAAGAGCTCCCTAGCATACTACACACTGTGCTAAAACCTCCCTAATCTGAAACATAATTTACTAAGAGCTGTCTAACTGCTATATGGTTTTCAACAGCTCCTTTCTTCTTTTATCTTGCACCCATTGCCCATGACCTATGACCCATCCTCACTGGAGCTGGCTCACTGTCTATGAGTTCTGCCCAGCCTATGACTGTCCAGCTGATTCCTATTTATTTCTGCCTCCATGAAGAGGCTAAATGTCAAGCACGCCTGACTTCTTCTAGTGACACCTCCATTCCAGCAGATAATTACCATAAGGAAATTGATGCTTTGGTGTGCAAAGGGAAATTTAATTTACTCTGACATCCCAGAGTACAATGCCCTCCCAAAGAAACTGGGATTTCAAGTCACCAATATTAAATTTGACTATTTAAAGTGATTACTAATGTTGAACGTCTTAGCGTACTTTAAATGTTTAATCTCATTACAGCATACATGTTGTTTAAGGTGCGGGGGAAGGGTGGGTAGTGTCTGAAAGCTGCTTAAAGATGCATGAAATGGGTCAGCCTGCACCTTTTGTTCCCTGGGTCATAGAGTTTGTTGGGTGTTCATATGAGACAATCTGGCCGATGCTTTTTAATAGCATTGCAGTCTTGCTGCTTACGTACCAATGGGTATCATTCTGTCAAATCTATACTTCATTCTCAAATTGAAAGAAAAGATGTAAGATGTGGATTTCTATGTAAATATTCTGAGCAACTTATTTGGTCATTTAGAATCAGGGCAGCCACGTCTATCACATTTGTTTCTAGAATCTATGATGTATTTGTCTCTTTGGTAATTATAGGATATACCAAAAAATTAAGGCAAATTGGAACGTCTGTTATAGGTATCTTGTAGTAGTTTTGCCAACCGGTCAATTGCAAGACCGTTGACCGTGATGCAATTTCCCGCCCCCCCCCCCCCCGATCAGTGTAATATACCAAGCCCCCCCGGGCGGCAAAATATGCCATTGCGATTTGTTAACTCACCAGTGTGTTTTCTTTGCAAAAGTAGCTCTCAGAGTGAAAAAGGTCAGAACCATTGCTTTATAGTTTAGCTGCATAATTAGCAGTTAGGCTTAATCGCCGCCTTACCTAGTTGTTGGGCACTAGTAGCCCAAGTAGCAGGACAATAAATGTAATTAAAATTTTCCCTCTTGTTGGGCACCACTGCCAAATAACCATCACTGGGTTGGGCCCAGCTATAGCTGAGAATCTATTAAGGAAGACTGTTGGTCAGTCTGGTAAAAATTCCATTTTACATTTGATTTCGAGATGTTTAGATGTAAAGTTGTGAAAATGCACTATACAAATAAAATTGAATTGAATTGAAATGAATTGAATTGAACAATGAAACTGGTGCTTTCGTTAAATAAACAATGACCCAAACAGAAGAAGGCCGACAAACAAAATCAGCTGTTTGTGAGAGGGACACTCAGCCTTTAAATAGCAGTTATTTTGTACTTCACCATGCAGAATATTGCTTTGGACAACCATTTTATCATCTCGGCAAGGCTGGAGTAAATATTTAGTGTTTAATCAAAAGGAAAGAGTTTTAATGGCAGCATTAGCATACGAATCAGTGGCAGAGCAGCTCTCTTTGGCTTGGAGGAAGCACAGCAGTATCTAACTGGTGTTTTGTGTGCTGGGGATGAATCAAAGGTAATTATGAAGCAACAACAAAGCAATTTCAAGTATCTGAACTGAAATCAGCCTTTTCTGATTAAAAAACCAATAAGAACTACTTCATAGTTTCAAATCATTATCCTTGAAGCTTAGATTTTCTACAACTGTATCTGGGTCATCTATGTAATATTTGTGATATTATGCAGGGATATTATTTATTTGCAAAGGAGACACATGGTGGTCACCTCACACCTCCTAGATTGTGGGTTCACATCTCACGCCTGGAGAAATAGTATGTGTCCATTCCATCCTGGGTGACCTACAGTTCTTGGGTTAGGCTGCAGGTCCCCACAACCCTGTTCTGGGTAAGTGGTTATAAGATGAATGGAAGAATGGGACCATTTACATATATAATTTCATATGTAATTAAGATTGGTATTTAGAATTCATGTTTAAAATTTGTATTTTATGCACTTGATAATGTAAAAATATGGGTATCATAAGCCCTTTCAGTAACATTGGCTTTATGTTTGACAATCGAGGATTGTATGATGGCTGGAATTACTGCTATCTAATGCTATCTGCTACAAAGAGCTCTGCTATAAGCCGCCACCAGCCCTGTCCCCCACTGTCTTTGTGTTGTGTGACACTACGTAAATTAAGCCAGCAGGCATTTCACCAACACATTAAGGCTGTGTTTGACATGCCAGAATGCCACACAGCAGAGCCGTATGTGTGGAAATCCCTCTGCTGGTTACCATGTCGTAAGTGTGCAAGCACCCAGGTCTAAGCCCTCAGATGACTAGTGACAGGACAGAGTAACCTGACTCTTGATATTATGGCACGCACACACTTATTTTATTCTCTTATAATGCACGTCATACTATAATTCTTAGTAGCACTTTTAGAAATTACAACTTACCAGGTATTAAAAGGATAACAGGCAAAAACTATAGGAAAAGCATTTAAAACTACATGAATATTTGATCATACTTCTGAGATTCTCCTAAACCTTGTACGTTACTCGTTCTGATCCTGACATGGAAAATTACATGAAACAAGGCTGTGTCCTACGGTCTCTCTTGGGGAGAAGGTGTGGCAGGTATTTACTGCTGTGTCACTGGGATACGCTGGTATCTGAAACACAAGGAAAGGCTGTGAAACCTGCTAAAAGTGATTGGAGAGGCCTCATTCTGCTGACTCACTCCCGTTCCCCTGAATTCCCCGGGAGCAGCGCCAGTAGAACCCAGGCTCTCCACGCGGTCCGCTAGCCGTGAGCGTCTGGGCCCCTGCAGAGCAGAAGGCTGGGCTTGCTGATAAGAGCTGACTCTCACCTCTGATGAGTCAGCAGCCCAGACCATCCCCACAGAAGCCCGAAAAGAAGGAACACTGGGAAAAGGCTGTGAGATTTTCACTTCTCTTTTTACCTGCAATGATGGGCAACATTCATTCTAGCGGAAACTTCATTTAGTGAAATAATGATAGAACATGGGAAAGAAATGAAGCTATTCATTTGGAGAAAGATGATGAAGAACTCATTATTTATTGACTATTTCTATAAATATTAATTCACAAATGATGTATTTGGATGAATTTGTAGGAAAATATCAGCGCATACATTTTGCTATACATTTCTGATAGACCACTATCTGGGCAACAACTTTGCATCACTCGTTCAGCAAGAGTCACACAAACACTGAAAGATAAATGAAGAAATATTGTATCCACTCCTCTATATTGAGTTTTGCCGTGTAAAAGTGGAGTGAGGTAATGGATTGATCCGAATTAATACCACAATTGTACAGGCGTATTGATGGACGGATGGATGGGTGGATTTCTTCCCCAATTGGAAAGCACAGTGAGTTATATGGTATGATGGAGAAAAGCTTGCAGCCATGCATTTTAACGTTACATTCTGTCATTCACACATGGTTTCACCCATTGTATCACTGGTTCCCTTAGCATTTCTTGTGGAGTTTTTCCTACTCTGTTAATCCTAGTTAGATTTGTTTGAATGGCGCAGTACTTTGGTCAACCCCTGTTTTTTGGAATGCACTCTATAAATAAATTTTAATTTGATTGTGTGTTATCCCTACTGACTGAGTTTCTCACACCACTGTTTCAAATGACTGCACACAGAATGGGGAATTCAGAACCAGACTGTTATTTGCTGCTTAACTTTGGAATTTCACTTGCTCTCAGAAAGCAGCTCCACCTGCCTTGGAAACCACATGCAGTGTGCTTTTTCAATTTCAGTTTTTGAGTTGCTGCTTGAAGACACCCACCCTTACCACACAAGCAAAACCTGGCTATGAGGAGGGGGAAGGGTGTGTCTATCCTTGGGGGGCCATTGCCAGGTGATGAGGCTTCATTTACCTTTAGCCATTTTGCTGATGACGTAAAAGTAGACCCGACAGAGCAGACCACATGTTCTTTCCTCGAAAGGGTGTAGGTTTTGGTATGGTTGGATGGGACATTAACTTACCAATATTGTAGGAAGACGCTGTGTGTTTAGCGGGACAGGGGGCTTGCGGCTGATTATAGGTCCCTACCCTATGTTGAAATCAAACCTACGTCCTCGTTCCCTCGCAGACCCGGCTCCCGTACGTTTCCTAGCCATTTTCTCATTCATTCCTAAAGCCAAAACATTCATTTTCATTCTTATCCTTTATTTGTTAAACTCACAGACACCCAAACCCTAATCACATGAATCTCAACATCAGTTCTGAGTCTGAGTCTCTGCCGGCAAACGCATCTCCCACCAGCTGTGTGTGACAAGGTCTGCCCACCCGGAAGGACGCAACTGGCCTGGTGAAACCTCCAAAAGAAGAAATTCCAGCTTTTCTAAGCTATCATGTGGTCAGGTGCCCTTGATAGACAGATCTGTGTTCCTGGTGCGTGTGGTGATTCTTCAGCTCCAGGTAAAGTCATGGACGGCACTTCACCTGCCCATACAAATGTAAGTTAAGCAGAGAGAACGGAAGAAGCTCCTTTCAGTGATTATCATGAGTCAGATACCATCATCTAATGAGGTACCACTTACAAACACTTAGGAGTTTACAGAAACATAATTCAGTGTCATCATTTCTATATGACTATCCTGATTTCAACTGGCGTCAACCAAACTGCAGCCTCTTCTACTCAATTGCAACTGCAAGCTAGGGTTTAGCTCACATCAGAGTGTTTGCTACAAGAAAGGACAAAAAAACTCTTAATAGGACGGACTTTGAACACAAAGCACTTTGAATGCACTTATCAGATGCAATCTCAGTATTTAAATCTGAACTGAAAATGTTCCTTTAAATCTGGACTGGAAATGTTCCCAGCCAGTTTCTTTATCTTTGCCCCAGGACATGTACAGTGCATCTCCCTAAATTCACATTCATTAACCAGCGGTTACCATAATAACACATATTTTGCAGACATTAAAATGTCTGCATTAACCTAAAGCAGTGTGAATTACAGATGCCCTTTGGCCTTGTTTGGGACAGAGAACCTATTCAAAAATCTTGGTAATTCACATTCAATGTGGAACATCAGAAGGACACTCGATGGAATATAATCAGCCAAACAATTGTTCACAACCCAAAACTGCTATAAATCCCATTGGCTCATTGCCAATTTACAACGCTTCCACGATGTACTGTATGCATCACAAAATATACTAAGTAGAAAATATGGCTACTTGATGGTCCATCCTGATGATGTGAGGCATGAGTATTTCTCTTACGACTTAAGCTGAAGCTAAGATGTTTGGTGTCTTGAACCAACATAAAGCTGAGGCAACAATTGACAAAATGCAGCAGTAACAGGACAGCATAGACTGATGTAGCGGGAACTGGAGAGGACAGGCTGGTGTAGAGGGGACAGGAGAGGACAGGGTGGTGTAGAGGGGACAGGAAAGGACAGGCTGGTGTAGCTGTGAAAAAAGAAGATAGGCTGGTGCAACAGTGAGTGGAAAGAACAAGCTGTTTCAATAGTGAAAGGAGGGGACAAATTGGTATAGTGGGGACAGGAAAGGACATGCTGATGTAGCTGGGACTAGAGAGGACATGCTGTTGTAACTGCGACTGGAGAGGATAGGATGGTGTAGCTGGGACTGGAGAGGACATGCTGGTGTAGCTGGGACTGGAGAGGACATGCTGGTGTAGCTGGGACTGGAGAGGACATGCTGGTGTAGCTTAGACTGGAGAGGACTGGATGGTGTAGCTGGGACTGGAGAGGACATGCTGGTGTAGCTGGGACTGGAGAGGATAGGATGGTGTAGCTGGGACTGGAGAGGACATGCTGGTGTAGCTGGGACTGGAGAGGATAGGATGGTGTAGCTATATGTCTGATACAGCAGTGAGAGGAGAGGATAGTCTGATACAGCAGTGAGAGGAGAGGATAGTCTGATACAGCAGTGAGAGGAGAGGACAGCCCAGCACAGTCCTGACACAGAGAACCACCCAGCTAAATCTCCCCTTTTCCAGGCCGAGTTGCAGCTAAAACAGGCCAACAACCTCCCTTAAGGCTCTGGCCCTTATGAAAAAGTAACACACAGAAAAATACATTATCTACCATGTGCTTGTTATATTACTAAAAGCACTGCATCTTCACCCTTATATCTTAATACCTACTATGCACTGATGTGATGCACTCTTAACTGTAGAACATCAAATGATCTATTTAACAGCTATGATGTGCATATACATTGACACCTGTGCATTTAAAGAATGAAACTTTACTACCTTACTATTGACCTCATTTCCAGGACTGTGTTCCTACCTCTGTTGTTAGGATGGAGATACTTACTGTAACTATAATGCTGATTCTAGAATTAGTGCCAGCTGTAAGAGTATGTTCCTGTACACAATGGGTGTTTATCAATATGTGTATTTGACCATACTTGTGTTCTAACCCCAACACCACAAGTACGATTTTTGCATTCTTGGTATTAATAAACACCCAATAACTATCCTAACAGGAGAACCTGCAGCAGTTCACATGCTGCTAATACTGGATTAAAACCTCATGCTTTTTAAGGACAAACTATACTGACTTTCCCCTTCTGAGGGTACAGGGTGTATCAGTCTTACTGCATCACATAATGCATCTATTATCCTTTAGCTACCTGTCTGAGTATTGTGAGTATTGTGTATTGATCGAGTGTTGTGGCTAATTATAAATTAACTATAGGAATATTAACTGGGTATACACTTACTAGCTGAAAGACTATTAGATTGTTTTAAAGGACTTAGTTATATAAACAATAATTAGTTCTGCATTGTAAGGATATCTAGTTGGAATGGGCATTTCTATAAATGTCATAATCACCATTGTGTACTGCGACAAAGCAGAGGTCTACTGATGCCAGGCCCTCTTATTCACACGAGTGTCAGTCAGCTACCATGTTGATGGAGAGCTCAGTAACATAACAGACCTTGAAAAACTCTGTCTGAAGCTTCTCCCTTGATGAAACCATGCTAGCTGTCAAAAGAGCTCAAAAGACTTCAACTGATAGACTGAACTGTAGGAACCAGCCTGTTTGTCTTAACAGACTGCCCCAGCTAGAGTAATATTAACTTATCAATTTAACTAGCTATACTATGCTACTACTTAGTTACACTGCAATTGCAGTTTTTTGTGCTGGTTAGGACAGGGGCGGGAACCTGATCCATGGAGAGCCAGTGTGGGTGCAGGTTTTTGGGATGACCTCTCAGTCAGCGAATTCATATTATATTCATATATACTAAACAAACAAGAGTACAAGTCCATTCATATTACATCTAGACTGACTGGGGCTAAACTGGAGATAAAAAAGATTAAAACCCAAACTGGGACAAATATTCTAAAACAGGCTTGGTCCTGGCCAGGACCAAACCATTTCCCCAAAGCCAGCCATCCCAGTCAGACCACAGCTGTCACTCTCAGAAAGGCCCCCCTTCTTCTGGCACTCACCTGTGTGCCACATTTCAGCCCTTTTGCTTCCACTTGTAATTATGGTCATCAGATTGTAATATGAACACATACCGCACTGCAAATCACCTCTGTTAAATAGATTTGTTCATCATTTCGCAGCAGCGTTGTGCGAGGGTGTGTAAACCTGCCTCAGCACAGCGACTCCCCATAGCAAGGGCTGCAGAAAAGGTCACTATGACTTGTCTGGGTCGCTTAGGAAGCCAGTCATAATAGCCCAAGGCGGGGAGCGGGCAGGGAGTCTGGTTGGCGTGTCTGAATTTGACTAAGCATTTTTCATCTTTCCTAAGCCTCTACGCACACATCAGCATCTCAGCACACAATGAGTCCCCCATCAAGGACAGCTGCCACACCATGGTAAAGCGATGCTATCACCAATCATTTCCCAGATCATTTTCTAGCTCAAGTATGTTCCATTCAAAGATGCACTAACATACGTCAGTCACATGCAGCCTGATATTCCCTGAATGATTATCAATATGCAGGAAGTACTTCATGAGATCACAAGCATTGGTCATTACATCTTGTCATCCATTGACCATTAAGCTACACCAGGCTAAATTAGGAGACATGGGATCTAAATAAAGACCAACAACCTTCTGCTGGTTGAGTTATTCCTGCAGAATGTGCTCCTGTAAAGCAGTTTAAATGTGCAAAATATATGAAAACTGTATACTGTCTGTCTAGTGCAATGTACTCTTTTGCACTATTTGGACTGTCTTTGCATTTTGTCTGACTGGCACTATATGTTGGTTTGTGCCCTGCATTCTCGTTGCTGTTTGCACCAGAATTTTCCCTGGGGATTAATTAAGTCCATCTTAATATTACCCTCAGTCCTAATCCTTGTATTACATGTACATATTAATGTTATCCTATGACCTTTACCAGGATAAGCAGTATTGGATATTAAAGTCAATTAAAACAATAAATTCAAAATATTTTTCCAAAAATGGTAAATATACTTTTGTTATAAGCAAAACAGGTTTCATGGAAATTTATTTTACATTAAAGATTGAATACTTAAAAACTTTTAATTCGGTAATGGTTAACAAATTTTCTATTTGTGCTCATATAAATTGGATTTTAATATTTAAACAGAACGCAAGGTGATGGTTTCATGAATGCTTATTTTAATATGTATGTCAATGAGTGTAAGTATGTTAGGGTCCCTTTTATAATGCAAAATGACCAGCCAAGTGCTGTATAAAATCAAAAATGAACTATTCACGTCATTTCATACAATATGTTTGAAGTGAAAAGGCATCCACAGAGAAATGTCAAGCAGCACCCATACGATTCAGATAGAGAAACCCCAGGCAGACCCCAAGAAAATATGGCGAGCTGGAGAATGAACAATGAAAAGCGGCTCAGGAAGACGGAAAAGACGTTAGAGAATCTGACTTGTCCAAACAGAGGGGCTTCTGAGAAGCACTCCAGTCTCTAGTTTTGAGGAGTTCCCCCATCTGATTTGGCCGATAGATAGATAAATAAATAAATAAATAAATAAATAAATAAATAAATAGAAGATGCTCCAGTCTCCGTGAGCTCCATCCCCTCTCATGCATAGTTGCCAGTGATGGTCTACTGGGTGTCATCTCTTATTGGCATGACACAAAGCGCGTGCCAAGCGCCGCTGCCTCGATTCTCCGAGCTAAAGCGGCCTCTGGATAAAAGCTTGCAAAATGACTCGTGTGAGCACAGAAAGTTAGAAATGTTAGGCTGGAACGAGGAAGTGGAGTGGAGAGGGGAGGGACCGCGGCTGCCGTTCCATAGCGCTGCTGCGGCGCTGCGACCTTCAGCACATGGAGCGGGGGACAGCTGGAAGAGCTTCGTATTGCAAACTCAAGGAATAGCAGGTAGAGTACCATTCATGATGATTTTTCTGGCCGACGGCAGGAAGACTAGTCTTTCACATAGTTTGTTTAACTCGAAAGGGAACAGTAAATGTTTGAAAGAAACCACCAGAAAGCGGAAAATGCATCTCCTGAAGTTCTGAGCAGGTGCGCTAGCGGGACTCAAATCCAGCCAGATAAGCGTGATACTGGCAGCAGCGGCAAGCTCACATGATATTCGATTTTTCTTCTAAAACATAAACGAAAGTGTGTTGTTAATGAATTTCGGGAATATTTTGCCTGTGTGGTTATTTAAAAAAATTGGGGAAATCGTTATCTTATCCAGAAAAGTAAAGGAATTCTTTCATCATATTCCGAAGGTGCCGTTTTAAAATAATTGTCCAGGAATCGCTTACGTACTTTTTCAAACAACCTAAATATGAATGAATAACATTTCATACTGTCAAGAAATATTAATTACGTGGAAAAATCCGCTTGGCGTCAAAGAAAAAATAAGTTCGTTCCTTTCGCTTTCGAAGGGGGGACACCTGTTGATACGAGCCCGTCCGGCTTATGCCAGTTATTTCGGAGGCATTTCTAAGTCAAAAAAAAAAGTTTTGCAGAGTTTCAAATGTGCGGCAACATTACAGAAACGAGCACTTATTGCTGAATATATAAAGGTAGGCAGCTTTTACTCCAAAGGAAACAAACACGTTAACCCCCAACTCTTACACAATATAGATATATGTAATGCTCTGAAATATGGTTTGTTGCGCAGTTTGTATAGTGCACAAAATTGATCTTTTGTCCCTACTAAATATGCAATAAAACTATGTATTCACCTAGGCCTATATAATGAGCCGAATACAATAAAATATAACTTAATAAATCTACTTTTTAATGACGATCAGTTCATCAAACTGCATTGTAATTAGCTGAATTAGATTATTAAATGTCATTTTACCTTTTTATTGTGTCTGGATAAAAAGCGATTCCAGCGCACCCTCCCTCTTGTGATCCTCCCGTGACTATGTTTATATTTTTCTGCTCATTTTTTCTTGTAAGCATACTTTTATTACATTTACAATGATGAGGATTTTAATCAAAAGGATGCTACTGTAGCGGGTAATTCATATTAGCACTGGAATTTACCCCGCTTGACTCATTAATTCTATCGCTACAATTAGTGGGCAGGGCATTTTGTTGCAAGTTTTTTCTCACTTTTAGGGGTCAACTAAAAAAAACGAACCATTTTATAGAAGACTTACCTTTGAAATTTGGTCGCCTAACACTCTACAAGTAGTAGCTGGTTTGTCCTTTTAGTTATGGGGACAAAATATTTTCACGATTCGATTTATCTTATGCCAAAGCCCCATTAAGTGTTTTTGTTACTATTATATATTACACATTTTTGAAATGAAACGGTGAGAGCGACACAAAAATCGAGTCCATTTCAGGACGGAAGAGGTGACTTTCATCATGAAATTTGTTGTGAAAGTATCATACGGAAGCTGTGTTCTCTAGTTTTAAAATAAAAATGACGAACATTTCTGATAAAAAAAAAATGCATTTATTGATTACCCAATTTCAAATAAACTCGCATATGCGATTAGATAGATACCTAGTTCTCTTTTCAAATCTTTTAGAAAAGTAAATATTATGTTCGTCAAAGTTCCTTCCTATTTAACAAATTTTAATTATTCTCCACTTCTTTAATAGTTATTTATTAATAATGAAATGTATCCTTTAGAAATTAGGTTTTGCGTTTTCCATTTGAATGGGTTTATCGAAAATTCATTACAAGTGAAATGGACGTATTAGACATAATTGCTCTTATTTAATTCACATAAAATTATTCTACCAACATTCGAAAATATTTATCTTTTACCTCTTTGGATAGTTTAGTGCCCAGAAATAAACTGTAAAATTGGCCGATGACAAAAATGCGGACGCCGGTCAGCGTACTTTGTTGTTCGTGTACTGGAGCTGATATCAGCGGTTGGAAGGTAAAGAGGAGACGGCGCGCAGAGGCGCAGCCCCGCGTGTGCGGGAGGCGGCGTGGAGCTGCCCAATGTTTCCGCGCTTCAGTGGGGCAATCAGGTGTATCAGATGCAAATGGGGCCGCTTCAGGAAACCCCCATTTTAATTGCCCGATATTTCCACTACACCCTCGAAACTTGGTTTCCTCACATGTTCTGAAATGAACGGATAGAAAACTATAAAAGGAACTGAACAGTGTATGTGCGACTCACAGCATAACACCAAACCCAGAAAACTGACAATCAAGTCCGTAGAATTTAGTCAATATTATTTGGACATGGCTTATGCTTTCTCTACATATTACTGGGTAGTCACTGTAAGGAAAGGAACCCTTCGAGGTTGTTACTGGACAAGAAGAAAGCCGAAAATTCATGCCTGTTGAGATACTTCCACTGCAGATTCTGCTAAGCCCCTGCAATTACAGCCTGTCTGTAGTGTGGACTGATTCTCAGACTAGCCGCCATTCCAGAAACTCCTTCGACTTTTAGCATCAATTTCACGACTGCTCGTGTGGTTGCATTTTGTCTGTTTAACGGCCCTGCTGCCACTTTCTGCCCCCCCACCCCCCCTCGCCTGACCCTGTTTTCTTCACACTCTGCTCAGCACATACAGCCCTCCTGACCTCCCCCCCCCACGCCCCACCCGAGAGGTGGGACTGGAGACTGTGCCGCTTAACCCGCAGCCTCTTCCTGCCTTTGAGCTCGTGGCGCTCTGTGCTGCGTGTTAAGGCCCCTGCCGCAATGGCTCTTCCTGCCAGGTTGGAATTCCCCGGGGCCTGAAGTATGGGCCACCAGGGGCACCTGCAGGCCAGCTGCCTGACCTGCCAGGATGCTGGATCTGATCGTCAGCATGGTGCTCCTAGCATGTCCAGTGCTCCCAGTGCTCCCAGTGCTCCCAGTTCTCAGACCTTAATACTCACTACTTCCTCTCCACATATCACCCTATAGTAAATAACCGAAAGCCGAGCACAGGAACTGAGGGAAATGACATCAATGGTATGGTAATGGAGGAGGCCCAGAGGAGGCCCGAAGGAGGCCCAGAGGAGGGTGTGGAGGAGCAGGGGAAGCAGCAGAGATGGAGGCGGTATCACAGGGAGCCAAGGTCAGGGGGAGACGCTTGTTCATGAAGCGGCATGTACCATTACCGGGCAATTTTGGTTTGACGGGGATGCTGCCTTTAGCCCAAATATGGTGGAGGAACCTCCAGCAAAAGCTTCATTCCAGGTTTCTGTATAAAGGTGCTGAACGCCTGCACCTGTAAAGAGACTCAGTTTTTAACTGGACCGAGGGGTACGGGAGAGTGCCGCCTGGAGGCATGTGAGGCCGTCCCTTTCCCTCTCTGCGCGGAGGAATGTGTGCCCAGGCTTAGGGGGCGTCCCCTTCGCCCAGGCCAGCTGTTAAACGGCACAGGGACAAAGCCCTGCTGCCCGCCCACCCCCCTGGCGGCTGCGGTGATCTCGCCCTCCACGGCATGCTGCTTCCCGCAGTCCGTTCCAGATCCGTGGAGCCATCTGTCAGTGAAACAGGAAGGCCTGGGTTCCCCTTCTCCCCTGGGCCCGGCCGCGCTATTTCAAGGAGCTTCACTTCTCCCTGTGTGGCCCAGCCCCTCGCAGGACATCTTGGAGCTGCCGTGAGGCCCATCTGCCGTGGGCCGCGCTGCATTATTAATGCGAAAGCTCAAGCCAGGCCGCGGCCTGCACTACATTGCCTCTCTTCACAGAAACTTCTTCATCCCCTCCCGCCTATACCACCCCCACCCCCCCGTCACTCAGATTTTCTTGCTTTTGTCCCCACGCCTGCTCGCTGCAGCAGCGGCCGGACCATGCAGCGCATCCATGCGTGACCAATAAATTAGCAGCGACATGAGTGCAGAGTAGCTGGGGGAGACCCGGGGTGTGGGGGGGGGGTTGACAATACCGGCCACGATGACCTGGGGGCCAGTTAATTTTCTGCTTAATTTTGCACCAGTCAGTTTGCATTTTTGGATCATTATGCTGTGGGAAATTAACAATAAATAACAAATGTGGTCTGTAAAGCCCCCCCATCCCGACCCCCCCTTAGTCAGGCCCCAGCTCTATCAGTCCCATAATGAAAATGTCTGGAGTTTGCATGTAAGACATGTTTGGTGGGAGACCTGGGTCCACCTCTGATGGGTTGGTGGTTGAGAGAGCGGGGGGCCTTTCTTCAGCAGGGCTGTCCTCACTACACCTGATCACATACCAACACATGCTTGCCATTGTCCCCCCCCCACAGAGTACCTTCACCGAATGGAGACGGAAGAATCCCACGAGATGTCCCAGATTTCAGGTGAGATATACACACACCACATCCACCGCAGCACATTTTCTGGCAAAGGGAGTGTAAAGAGTAAGGCGTGAGAGTGTGCACATGTGTGTGTGTGTGTGGCGGTGGGGGGGGGGGTTGCGTAAATCACATTTGGGGACAAAAATGTCCCCAAAGTGTAGTAAAATGTGAAACATCCTTACTTTTGGGAATATGTTTCAGGTCGTCATTTGGATAAGTTCAATTTTGTAAAAATCTGTGAGTGAAAAAATGCCAAACCTCTCATATTTTGTTTGGTTACTTATGGTTAAGGTTAGGGCTGGGTAGGGGTTAAGGGATTAGGGTTTTTCCAATAGAAGTGAATGGAAGGTCCCCAACATGTGTATGTGTGTGTGTGTGCGTGTGTGTGTGTGCGCGCGCATGTGTGTGTGTGTGTGCGTGCACATGTGTGTGTGTGTATGTGTGTGTGCGTGTTTCTCTGTGTTGGGCCGGTGAACCTAATGTCAGCCCTGGGGGAAGTAGAACGCAACACATCTAAGAAGGCAATTAGAAGGAAGGTGGTGGAGGCCGAAGATTCAGAGAGCGTGTGCAGACTCACAAACCACATGCAGGGCGCGGGGGGTCCAGAAAATGACACGTGCAGTGAAGCCATCCTCAGTTTAACTAAACTTTTCACAGCCATATCATGTGGTTCAGCTGCATCCAGGGCGAAGGAAAGGCCCAGTGACGCGAATCCTCTTTCCGTCCGTCATCTCAGCCATCAACACCCACTTTCCCATCTTTACTCACAAGCAGCGTGGCTTTTTAAACGCCTGCACCTGCGCTTAACCGTATGAGATCAGCAGGAGATTAACGGGGGCCCTCATCCCCAGGCAGGGACAGTCCCCCTGCTAACGAGGTGATGGACGAGGCGGACGAGCCCATGCCAGTCCCAGAAGACCTGTCGGCCAGCACAGGACAGCAGCAGCCTATCAAGGGCGAGAAGACACTGGGTAAGTGAGCCCATCTGCACCACAAGGACCACGCCTCACCACGGTCAGAACCCAGATCACCCATGCCCCCCCATGTGACCCAACCCATCTATCCATGAACATGTGACCTGTGTCATAATCAGGCAGCTCTCCCCCCTCACATGCTCCCGCAGCAGGTCACAGCAGCATGTTTCCGCCATGTTGCCTGCATAACAGGCCAGGACTCCCGGCCTGCTTTGCTTTTGCCACATGCTACAATATGCAGCTTCCAAGGTGTTCACTGTGTTGGGGGGGCACTCTTTTCAAGGTGTTCACTGTGTTGGGGGGGCACTCTTTTCAAGGTGTTCACTGTGTTGGGGGGGCACTTTTTTCAAGGTGTTAGCCGTTTTTTTTTTTTAACTTTGGGGATACTTTTTCCAAGGCACGTTCACCACTTCTTGGGGGATTTTGGGACACTCTTCCCAAGCCGTATTGATTCACTTTTGGGGCCTTTTCAGACCCCTATGTTGTTATCATACAACTTATCCTAGTTGTCACCAATTGCCTACGTGATCACTCTTCTTTTAATCCTGATAAGTTTATCAATAAGTATTATTACTGAAATATTTTGTATTCAGTTCTTGTTATTGCCAACATTTAATTACTTTTAAGATGTTATACATAACAACATTCAACATCTGACCTTTAACCTTACAGTTACTAAAATTACACCCATACCTGGACCCACTGACACCAATCATTGGCCCTTACAGTATTTATGTAAATCATTTACTTCAGAATGAATAAGCAATATATATTTTCTTATTTATTTATTTGGATCTATACTAAATGTTTTGAATGAGATAAATTTACATGTAGAGATTAAAAATTAAAAAATACAAATTTGATCTAAATAATCAAATTATATAAATGTCAATGTAATTCTAAGCTAAAAAATATTAAATGCAAACAATAGAATTTAAAATAGAAAAGGTCGATTCACATTGTACTAGATGCTAATAATATTATTTCTCTGCGCATATTGCACAGTGGAGAAATCATCGGTGAGTGCTTGCAATACACATAGGGTCTGTAGCCTGTAGCTAGGCTGTCGTTGAGTCGCATTGCGTCTGTGGTGACTTTCATCAGGCCAGTAGTGACCTGCTCTCTGGAGATTGGAAGTATTCATGTTAGGAATTAAAAGAGGAACGTTGGCCTGTGTCTTGTAGGGGCATCTGCCCAGTTGTTGGTCATTTCTGGTTACTTCCTTGTCAAAACAAAAATCGATGCTGTAAAGAATCTTAACCACCTACAACCCTGAGGCTGATAAGCAGCAGAAGATGGTAACTGCATGAATGGATCAGTAGAGTATAGCGTCAAAAATAGCTCAGTTTAACTCCTAAAGTCACAAGAGGCGTGGGGGCCTTTAATTTCTTTGCCACAGGCAACAGTTCATAACCAAAATGTTATTTTAGAAAAACAGCACAAATAGGCATGTATGCTAACCAAAGGACAACTGATCTGAATTTCACAGTCAAAATAAGCCAACAGCAGTCTGCTGTTACACACCAGTTACACACCAGTTGTATAGTTACTCAGATTTCAATTGTCTGAACATTGTCCAGATTTTATAATCATAAATAGTTGATCTAATTGTTGTGATTGAGTGAGGTGTTATTGGTATGGGTGGTTCTCTACTTACTATAATTTAATAATCCTTACTCTAATAAATTGCACACCCACCAGTTAAATATGTCAAACTTATACTATCAGATGTGCATCAGTAGAGTCTTTTTTCAGGTCATATTTATTCCCCATGTTGTAATGGACATTTCAATCACACCCATTGCCACAGAAGTATAGTAAGCAGAATGTGGAGAGACAAACACTGACTACAAGATCTGGGAGGAGGAGGAGGAGCCAGAGGCGAGGGCACAGTTTGCCACGTGATTATGAGCACGGTGTTTGTCGGACTTCCTGCCTGGGGCCAGCTGCCTGTCACTGAGGAGAGCTCCACACTATTCAGGGAACTTCAGTGTTATCCACAAGCAGAACTCTCCAGCCTGCTGTTTCTAACAGGGCATGCGAGCCAGGACCAGGCCTGTCGCCAACACAGACCTATCAGTGCCTGTTAAGTCGTATATCATAATAATATCTGCATCATAGAAGAATGATTTCTTATGTCATAGAAAATACTCTTTTCACATTAACAATAAAAATGAAAGGAAGCTTCTGTGGGGGTGAAGCAAGCTGGTTATGTTTTCTGCACACAAACACGCTGGAAAACAAGCAGCCTTGCTAAGTGGTAGGAATGCATTTTATCAGTTTCTTGCAGAAGTGCAAAAGCAGTAAAACAGCCATGCATTTGGCACATTAGACTGATGCTGGTGTTTCTCAGGTGCAAGCAAGCATTCTGTAAAGTCAGGGGCTCTGGAGGTGGCGAGCATTCTGTAAATTCAGGGGCCCTGGAGGTGGCGAGCATTCTGTAAATTCAGGGGCCCTGGAGG
>JAODJW010003284.1:0-17609 GCA_026777045.1 Hyperopisus bebe | reverse complement strand
GAGTCGAATGCATTCCATCTGCCACAAAAGTGCAATACCATGGACCCATATCAAGAAGTAAGATTTTTTGCTTAGCCGGACAACTTGTTGGATTTAAGGTACCTCAGTTTAAATGGTCTTTATCTTCGTTCACTCACAATTAGCCCGAACTACCGTAAATCCGACAAATAATCTGACTAATCATGAAATCCAATTCTAGCCCGGTTAATTTCCATGGTTAGCAATATCAGTTGATAACGCATTACGCGCGATGCTTTACATATAAAACTACATAGCAACACGTCCACAGATAAGTTGGACGGTATAGTGTGTGTGACCGATTTATTGAGCCACAAATGAGAAGTAGTGCTTAAACAGTATAAAACTACAACTTTCCCTTCTCTTGATAAAATGATAAAAAACCTCTGTGCTGCTCCGAGATATTTCTCGGATCTCCGAGAAATGGGAGCGCGCATGCTGTCACTTCCGGCTTCAAAACTCGAATCCAACATGAATACGAGTTCCCAGGACAAATGGAACGCACCAAAACTGCACGAAATGGGTTGACAGAGATAGTTCAGGGATTTTGAGTCATTCTGAGTTAAATGCGTTAAAAATTTTAATCAGATTAATCATGATGATGGATTAACCCATTAATTTTGACAGCCCTAATTATAATTCATCCATAATGTATTATAAACATGATTATAAATACATAAAAATATATCTATAAATATAAAAAAACAATAACCTATTATAGCCTTGCTTATTATGTGTTATTGAATGTTTTATGAAGCTGACATCCATAGTGCACTACAGATACCTTCATAATGCAGTACAAAGCATCCTGAATTCTTATACCAACCATTATAATGCATTATGAAAGTATCTATAATGCATTATAAATGACAACTTTAATTAAAGTGTCACCGAAGACTCCTTGAATATTTCTAACCGGTATGACCTGCATCCCCATTAGTACTGTGTTCCTTGAGCAATGATTGGTTGAGGAACATTGCACACAGCTCTGAGCTACATTGATTGGTTATAGTAAATGAGATCTGGGTCGCACGTCAAACTGTCAAATGTCATGTGAAATGGCATCCGGCTGTATTCCGTTCATTTAATTGTGGCCAGACCTTGGTGTTCCTATCGTAGGTCTCCTTGAACTGTAGGTGCTTGCCGGCCTTGCTGCCCAGGTCCATCCACTTTCCCTTCATCCACTTCACCACGGGCTTCCTCTGCAGGCTGGAGGAGTCCACCTTCGCCGTGAACATAATGTCGCTCCCTGGCAGTACAGCCACTTGTTAGTGGCTCATATGATGAACAGTCCATCCTAAATTGGCTGATTAGAAATATAAACCCTAGGATGGTAATTGGGGGGGACTGGTTACCGACCTGCAACTGCGCAGACCGTCTCTGGTTTCTGCACAAAGAGCCCAGACAGTTCTGTTGCCTCCTGGGCAGGTGCTGCAGGGGAAGAGTGATGGCCAGCGGTGTTACTCACTATGACAGGATTATTAGGAAAGAGAGACTGAGCATCCAGTGACTCCTATTTCTGCAAGAACTTATATATCCAGCTAAAAATGAAGTGGAGGAACGAATGTATGTCACCAGATCTGTGAATACAGAATGTACAATGATGAGTTCAGTTCTCCATATCCAAATTAGACACCATGTGATCACTTCATGTGCAGCAAAATACATTCACTTTAACAAAAAATGCACTATGCCAAAACTGAAACAAGACAGTATATAATAGTAATAAAAAGCATTATTGCGTACCTTCAATACTGTTCAGTCATGATTCTGTAGACCTTACAATAATGTGTTTATATCATACTTACCCTTTCTCTCATCTGTTATTTCAGATCGCAGTCAAATTGGAGAAAATACTGTATAATCTTGTATAATCTAGGGAATTGGGCAGAATTATAGCTCATTTTACCTGGGGCAGCCATTTAGTGCAGCCTGAGGCATAAGGGCAAAGTATTTACATGTCTGACATTTTGATCAGCTGAGAGGGCAGAAAAGCTTTTTTTGGTTCAGTAACCGATTCTAGTGCCAAATGCAACAAAAAAATGAAAATAAAAACTGGGGCAGCATGCAGCTGAATAGGTTAGGGAGCTGAGCCCATGTCCAGAAGGTCCCGAGGCTGACGGAACAGGCCTATCAGCAGAGGTGGGGCCCTTAATCCCAGGGCCGTTCACCTCAGCTGCCCCGAGGAAACTCGCTGAGCCTAGATGTCATCGCTGCTTCGTCACTCTGCACGAAGCCATCAACTAAACAAATGCAACTGAATGTTTTATCGCCGATTATAAAAAGTGTCTATTGCACCTTAAAATACCATTACACATCTAATGAATAGTTATTTCAGTAAGAGACAATTGTGTGTTTTGGCTTTAAAATGAAAAAAGTTACCTGTGAGCCGGTTTATTTTAAGGTGATGGATGTTGTAATGTACTTGTTAGTGTATGACCTGACCTCATTATGTCTCCACTACTCTCCTGGCACTCCTGCTCATTTGTTGACACTTTTATTTTTCTGTAACAATCATTTTGTTTTATTTTTTTCTGAATTAACCACAATGCTAATGTATAAGTTCTGTAGAGCTGCAATCCATAGCCCAAACACACCAATTCAGACACAGACAAGTGTGTGTATAACAACCCCTGTGTAGAGAGCCCTATGCCTCCTGTCACCGCATGTTTCGATTCTGACATGTGTAACAATGCAGTACGCAGCAGGTAGATCGCAGTGATGAGCTCACAGATATAAGCAGGAATGCAGACGCATACATGCACACGTCTTTCTGAGCCTGCAGAAACTGCTTATAGATGCAGTGCAGTGGCAGGCATGGTGATTCAGACATTTTTTGTCAGTTTGGGTCACTCTGGCGGACAAGCAACCTTCAGGAAAATGCACACAAATGGCATGAGGGGAAGTGTATGTGGAGAGGAAGATAGTCTCATGCATTAATGGTCCCTCAGCTGAAAGGTCATGCAGAGTTCAATTCCAAAACATAACCTGAGACAACAGAAGCTCATGACCTCTGTTCATTACAGCTTTCCCACATCCTGGTGATTCCAGGCCCAAACATTATCCACAAACTGTGGCTCGGCCCAAATCCATAGATTTCTCTAGAGTTATAGAAGATGACTCGTGGTCCCTGACCACAGGGTTGCAACTGGTAAGGGCCACTGAGCTTTGGGTTCCCACAGTGTCAGGCTAGAGGTCGAGGTAAATAGACCATGAATCTCACTTTGGACTACTTTCACATACAGGTCCTTACACACAGTCTTACACGGCTTATCTTATTTGTCTTATTAGGATGACTAGATAATCCATGTCATGGAGGACACTTTGAGATACCTCAGGTTTTACAAGCCATTTTAAATCTGAAAGGCTCCTGTGCTTGGATAAATAATTCAGTTCTTCTTGTGGTTTGACTGGTTTGTTTCCTTGATTGAAAGACTCATCCAGGTGTTTGACATTAACATTAGTGACACATGCATGATTATAAGAGACTGACCAATCAGCACACAGCAAGGACTCAGTGCTTAAGCGAATTCCAGGTCCTTGTGATTGAAATGGTAGTTTATAAATCCTGTCCTGGCTCAAAGTGTCCTCCCTGACATGGATTATCTGGTCACCCCATGTCTTTTCACCCTCTGACAATGAAGGGAGCCTGCTTTAAGGAAAGGAGTGGATACAGTACAAGTATGGAGGTTAAATGGACATGCTGGAAAGAAAACACATAAAACCTTCAAGTGCAATACAAAGCAAAAAGCATTTCCATCTATGTCGAGACACAGATATCTTATTTGAGGCACATTATGACAAGACCCAGTGCACTGGAAAAAACAAGAATGCATGGAAAAAATAAAGGTAAAAGAGGAAGTGGATGACCAACAAAAAATGGATGGACTCTATCATCACAACAATGATCATGCAGTGGGGAAGGCTGACGACCCAGCAGAAGGCATTCTGCACGAGGCAAAATTAAAGTAACAGACACCAAATAACAATGACAATACTATATAGAAACATCAAAATTTGGGGCATGTAACATTAGTGTTATAATTGCAATTAAAAACATTCAATGCACTCCCAAAACACCCATGTAATAAAAAAGTAAGACCCCATCGGTAAGGATCTCATTTCCACGGTACCTGATGGAATGCTTTCATAAGCCATAAATAAAAAAATCTCAACATTCACACACATACAAACAAATGTCCCAAAGAGCTCATGTAAAAGATAATGTCATCCTTTTCCTCTGTAAGTTCTGTAAGATCCACACAATCTTCCATTCCAAATATGAAGGGCTGGTAGGCTATTTGCATTAGGTAATATCTCTTCATGCACCAACAAACTTTATTGCTATTAGTGTGTATTGGTTTGCCTCAATGACACTATAAAAACACTAATAAGCAAACATATATTTACCATGCACTTTGGCATGTATTGCATGGTGAAAGCTTGTCCAGCAATCACTATTATAGTCATAATGGCTTTATTTCCAATTATTCAAATTCAGATGTTCTTTCTTCTTCTTCACCATCTTATACATTCACTCGGCCATTCAGTTTGGCTCCAGTCATTGGTAAAACTGAACAGACTTGTATCCAAAGAGTTAGGGGATACCGCAGCATATTGCAATATGTGTAGAAATCACCGTGTTTGAGAGTAAAGCATGAATGTGAAAGTAGTGACAAGCAGAGGCTGCACACAGATGCCTTCAGCAATGTGAAATTATGGCCTGTAGGACAGTTTTAAAAATAAAGACCACCGTGTGTTGACTTACCAGGCACACAGACACAGAAACCCTGTAAAATATAGACAGACAGCCATGCCCTATGTCATCTGACTTACCATCACCCTCTGGTGCTTTCTCTGAAAAAGAAAGCAAATAATAATGATCACTCTAAAATGCAAAAGATAATGTTGCAATCTTAATTATAAGTGTAATCGTCAGGGTACATTCATACTCTCTCTCTTCATAACCACTTACTTAATTATATATTTAAATATTCTGTCATATAACACTTGGTACACCCCGAGTTCATTAAGGCCAATTCACAGTCCCTGGGTTAATAAGCTGCATGGCTTTGACCTGGAAAAGACCTGAAGGAATTCATGCCAGAGTGCCCCACATACATAGGAAGGCATGACCCTGGGAATAGAGTATCCCAAGCAGTCATCTCACATAAGTACCATAATGCACCACTGCATTTTACAGAGATGACTATTCATTGTACAATATGCAAATATGTGCAATAGCCTATGATATATTGCCACTTATTACCCCTGCATTTTACGTTATGTTATTGTTACATAGTCTGTCTCTTTTTAATTTAATTCAATCTGGATATATTGCTTGCTTCTGTACATTGCTTACATTTTGTATTTATTGTTTGCTTTGTATTCTTGATTGCATCGGCTTTGAAAGTCACTACCATAATCTTATTGTGCGGAACACAATGACAGTGAAACCTTTGAATATGAATCTTTGAATCTGGAGTCTGGGCCACTAAGCTACCCTGTTCTTCCTGAAAGCATCGGAAATGAGGTTAAGTAGTACAGACAGGTAAATAGGAATCCAGCTGAGATGTGAAGTGATGGAGCAAAAACTCATTTTGTTTTTTTTTAAATGTAATTATTCATATAATACCCCAAATATGCAATGTTTCACGAGCAGAGTTATTGCGCATATTAGCCAATTTCAAAAATTAATTGTAATTGTGGTTATGTGTCAATGTCCGTTTTTTTAAATGCGTTATACACACCTAAAAACTAAATGCATTCCTAACACTTCACACAATATCTATCCTATGGATGCTAGAAGGGGTTTGGTTGTGTATTCATCCACTATATTTCATCCACTATATTGTCCTTCTGTTATTTACTTGGGTGTTTCCATATTAATCATGAAAAGGAAACTTGCCTTTCTAGTGTCACCTTCAACATCTTGGGTTTACCTCAGAATACTATTTTATAATTTTATGACACATTTTTAATACATTTCAATCAATTGTGTAAGTAAAATTTAAAGGTTAGTAAATACAGCACAAAAGGTGATTGTGGAGACAAAGAACTGAATATAAATTTTAAAAATAGCAATTTAGCAACCAGGTTATTTAATTGTTCATTTAGATCTTTGGAAATGGAAAAATCGCCAAATGTACGGTATTATTTGGAACTGTCCTCCATTACAGCAGAAGCATCAGTTTTTTCAAAGCATCGGCTTCTCCTTCAGCCCTCATACTCCCTCTTGAGCTCACAGAATAGGACCCCTGCTGGAAAGGGTGATGCACATACTGTATGTATGAGCTAACGTCAGCATGCAAGAAGCATGATGATGACAAACACTGAACCGTCTGCAAATGCTACATATAAATATGAAATTGAGAATATAAATGCAAATATGACATTGAAATACTATTTTAATGAAATGTAATATTACAGGTAAGAAATAAGTAATAATTTTAAAAATAATAAAAAATAATTTTAAAAATAATAATATTAAAAATAAAGGACCATCTGTGTTCCATAACTATTTTCAACTTCTTTAATAACAACTAAATAAACAAAATGTCTTCAGAAGGGCATTGTTGAGAATCATAATGCACATACAGGTAGATTTATTGAATGAAGGTGAAACGATGGCTGTATATTACCATTATTTCGTAAACATGCATGTGTGTCTGTAATGTACTTATGTCCCCTCCGAGGCCCCTGTTGGCTGTAATCCCAGCTGAATAAAGAGATCAATAGAAATGTAAACGTGAAGTAAAGTTAAAAATGGGAGTCGCACCCAACTACTCTGTGACACAATGCAATACAGTCAGAGGATGAAGCCTAATTTAGCACTGCATGTCTTGGTGTTCTGCGGTGGGGGACGGGGAACCTCATGGCACTCGCTCAGGACACTGCTGTCCCAATGCTCTGACGCAGGCCTCTGAAACTGATGCAGTCAGCTGTGAAATTTTGTTGATACCAGACAATCTGCCTCCGGACAAATTCAGCTTGGCTGGCATACGAACGCTTTTCACGGATTTACACTCACGTAAGGAGAAGATCGTGGCTAATTTGTCGTGCTACGATCGTGGAGCCTTTTGCTATGGTGATTCCACAATCAAAGCTTGAAGGTATAAGAGCAAAAAAGCACTTCAAGCAAACCAGTAATAAATTAATTACTATTAATTAAATAGCAAAAAAATGCAAGAAACCTTAAATACGTAATATATAATAACCTATATTTTAAAATAATACAGTCTATTGATTAGTATTGTTATATATGTTATTTAGCATTATTTGTTATTAAAATTTAAATTAAATGAATAGGACCTTTTCAAAATCAGGTTGATCAGAAATTGGTATGAGGGTAAAAAAAAACACTTATTTGATGTAGCTGTGCAATTGTGACAAAGCATGTAAATGAAAACCCAAGTTCATGTCATTGCAAATAGCAGGAAAAGCTGCCCCCCAAATGTCAGTGCTGACTCTGCAGTCAGGGATAAGGGCAGGAGAGCAGCACATTAGCTGGCCTCCTCTCAGTGTTCTGCACGCCGTTATAGGACACCATTCCTAGACTGTTGCTTATATTTAGCACCCTAATGACACCTCTTATTATGAGGGGCTTTACAACTAGCTTCACATTTTTCAGCTAATCTACAACCCTTGGTTCTCTTGAACATTTTTTCAAATTTGGCATTTACCGTGAGGTCCCTGGCTACATCCTCCAATTCAGTGTCGTAAGAACTTTTGCAGAAAACACCAGTGACCACGTGGTTTATTCCTGAGGGCTCAAGAACTATCTGTTTGCAAAGTGATAATCTGTTGAGATTGGATCATATTCCATGGTGTTGCACTTCTGTCATGTTACGGTTATCTACATAAATTTATATTTTTAGAAGTAAGACACTCTTCCTTATGTGTAGAGAGTGACCAATATCTAGAAGTTGCATTAAATTCCCATTTGCTGTTGTTTCATCCTTACAAACTCATGTCATTAAGACTTCACTGGAAACTTAGGATAAAGAAGCATAAGAACTTCAACACAGCGAGTCACAGAAACTAAGCCAGGAATATGTGTGAGAAGACACAATGAACTGTATCATTGTTTTAAGCATCATTTTATCATTTTCTGGCATGCTGCATGGTCTCAGTTTTTCCCCTCTGTCTTTGTGATTAGTATCTTTAATGGCCTACAGTCACATGACTGAGCAGTACAGGAATGAAAGCCATTTAAAACACAATAGTCCTGTTCACATCATCTGAATTCAAACCAACAGTTTTACATCCACTCTGTCTGAAATGTTAAAATTCAGAATAATATAGGAAAATGCAGTTAAAGCAAGTTTTTTTTAGTTTTCCCAAACTTCACGAGATAAATGAAGGTTGATGCAGAAGATCTATTGAACAAACTCTCACATAGCCCAATGCTGCTGGGCCACCCAGACGCTCCTATCATGAGTGATGTGTTAATTAACTGTCCGGTGTCCAATTTCAAGATATGTGCATATATCACCCACATTTAGCCAACTCAGAATCAGTCACAGGTAGTTTTAACCTTTTATATTATTCTGTGAAGCAGAACCATGTGTTTCACTCAAATTACTGTGGAACTTCTGTAAAAAAAAATCTGAAAAAAGTTCAATATTTGTAGAAGTTTATGCTGTCATGCACAAACACACACATAAACTTAACATTTTTCTTTTTAGAATTTTGAATTTTGAATTTTGAATTTTAGAAGTTTCAGATTGCGGATGAAATACATTACTATGTGAATTTTTTGCTATACATGCAATGAGGTAATTTTTTATCCATGCAACATGAGTTTGCATGATTCTGACAGGTCTTGACAGGTGTCTATGAACGAGCAATACTTGGACAGTGATTCCATGGGTGTGTTTTGGCAGCACTAGATGGTACGCTTAAGCTTTCCATTAAATCACTAGATGGATTTACAGTCGTGCTGATAAGATTTACAAGGCTAATGTAAAGCAATCCAGGCAGACTTCGAAAACAGTCTAAAAAGGAGATGGATGTTTAAAGAAAGGAATGAGAGCAATTGTAAAGATAAGACAGTACTGATATGTGCAAAGTAAAAGAGATAAAGGCAGTTGCTATGAAATTCCCAATGAAAGGTAATTAATAATAGTGAAAGACGACTGATTAAATAAATAGGAGTTAAGACTGAAATTTCAGAAGAGACAGAAATGTAACATAAGACAGTGGTGAGGTGCAGACTGTCACCTTGTTATTTCAGATTGTCGAAATGATGATAAAGGTTATGACCGGGAGACATTTCTCCTTAACAGCTACCAATGCTTAGAGGAAGGTGGAGAGATGCTGCAAATTGGGCAGAATGCTCAAGGTGACAAGCTGAGCATCAGAGGTCATGTTTCGTTGTGAAATGTTATTCTCCATATCCAAACTGTGTCTAAAAGTGGAGAATGCAGGAATGAATTATTACCATTATTAAATAAGGAAAACAGATAGACAAGCGACAGACCTGGACTAAATATACTAGCGGGAGCAGAGATGTTTCTAATTTATTACTGATGAGGATGCATGTGATATTGGAATAAAACCTGATATCCTAGGATATAAAATTACATCAGGCAAGGGGCCTGGATGTGACACCAAGGAAATATGTGAGGTGAGTGAGAAGGGTTAGAGGGCAAAGGTCAAAGGAGCAGATGGACTCCAAAAAAGTTCCTTTGAAACGGAAAGCAAGGAAAGGGCAAAGCAGGGGGAAATTAATGGAGGTCAGGCTGCTGGCAAATACCATGAAAACGAGAAGATGTGAATGGGGAGAGTCAGGTGCTATCATTAGCTTACGAGGCTAACTGTGTTATGGAAATAATAAAATAGCATAGCACATACTTTAATATGCAATGTGTTAAATATATAGGTTCATTTAAAATGTCGAGATGCTTTCAGCTTAGAGTATTATTCAGCAGCCCAAATGTACAGTAAGAAAGACTTGTATTATGCTAATGAGTCATTTGGTTTCATCTTCATTAAAATTAAAATGAAATGAAAATGCTGTCTTCTGAAGATGGTTGGAACATGGGGGCATGATAGACTTCGAGGCACTGGACCACAGTGCTACACGAGTGCTATGTGCCACTTCAGGATAAGGTTAGTGTGAGCTTGAAGGTCATAGCAGGAACATGATGGGTGGGTGCGGAGGAACAGTACGGTAATATAATAGCTAGGAGGGTGAAGTGGAGAAGACGCGCGATCATTTGACTGTCAAGGGAAGAGGAGGACAAAGAAATTAGCTTGCAAAGTTTTATTCTGGGATTGAGAGAACGACTTTGGTAACCGTTAGGCAGTATAAAAGTATGCAATGGCAATTTAGAAGAGAGTTCTGTTATGCTTAACCATTATCACACTTGACCATTCCTGCTATTAATGTCGAGAGGACTGTTAGATAACTTTTGTATTATAGTGTCACATGAATGTGTGTTTGTGACAATCAGGTGCATGATGGGAAAAGGTAGGGCAGAGAGAAAAGGCAGTCCTGATGCTGCAGGAAAAAACAGAGCGAGAGACGGTCACACCCAGTGCAGTAGGGCCCTTGTTTAACGGACAGCCGCCTCATTCCTTCCATATGCCCTCACATTCGCTCCACCCGCCATTCTCAGGTTTCTGTCAGTGTGCTGATTTACAGTGACATCAGATCTCTGCAGTTAAAAAGGAGCAGATGGCTCATCGGGGGAGGAAGCCAGTCATATTTTTCCCTTTCTGATGTAAACATTTCTATAAAAAGCCATTCAACTTGTATTAAACGTTACGTCATTTTCGTCACAGGTTTTAGTGAATGTATTACACTGAATATGCTGTCAATGTACATTGAAATATGGATCTCGGAATGTATGCTTTTAATATTTAACACTGAAAAATAATTAAATAAAAAAACCTCAAAATAATTCATCTAAAAGTATTCACCCCTTAGTATTAGCACTGGTAAAAGAATCTCTAGCACTTGCACATCAGTCACCTTCAGAATTTGTATCATCTTGATTGAAATCCACCTGTTTGTACCACCTGATTAAAGTTTCAGTTAAAGGGCCATTCATACTGAATACACTTGCCTATGTTGAATAATACACATGTCTATGTGAAAGTCTCCTCACTGAGCATTGCATACGCTGTCATGTGAAACAAAAAAGCCTTTCCAATGTGAGTGTGAGTGTGAGTGGACAAACACTCACTGCTCCGCCGCCATCAAATATCAAGACATAGAAAGCACATAAATCTACCCAGAATCTATACTAAACAAATCCTTAAAAGTACTAAGCAAAATCAGCATCCATAAGAAAAAGCCAAACCTCCAACATCTACATGTATCTATCTAATGACTCACATGGATGAAATTGTGAAAAACCCAATTAAATTCAAGTTCAGATACCATATATGCCTAACCATTAATCAAAAGTTCCCTGGAGGACACTGTGTTTGACAAAAATTAATTTGAATTTATCTGTCATTATAATGCAAAATGTTATGTAGGAGACTCTCAAACAATGTGGGAAAAGACTGTAGGCTGATCAAACACATAATAGAGTTCTTTTCTTTTTTTTTTTTACCAAATGCTACATCCAGCAAGATCTTATCTGATAACCTCAGTGCCATTCTAATATGCAGTGGTGGCAGCATCATGAGCAGGAGCTGCTTGAAAGGAAGGAATCTAAGGATTAGTGGATGGAGCACACAATTAACACACTACCAATAGACCATTAAGGAAACAAGGTCAAAGTGGAACAATCTTCAAAGGTCTTATGGGAACAGAGATTTGCTTGCAGCAGGACAATGACACCATAGAGTTTGGAAAGACCAAGACAATTGCCAGAATTGAGTGCCAGGAATTTAATTGCTGCAGAACCTTTGAAACAAAACTTACATTTTTGTGAATCACTCCATCCACGGTAATGCTAACCCTATAACCCCTTTATTGAAGGTCAAGGCTTGCATGGGGAGAGGTTGCAGTCCATCCCCAGCAGCACAGGCAGGTCAGTACATCGTGGATCACACATAAGCAAAGGCAAATCGTAGATATCAATTAGCCTAACTGCATGCCTTTGGACTGCAGGAAGAAACCAGTAAACCTGGAGAAAACCCACATGACACGGGGAGAGCATGCAGGCTCCACCCACTCAGAGAGAAGGTAGAATTCATATCCTGACCCTCATTTAAGAAAACACAACATTACAATTTCCAGCAGCAGAACATGTTGACTTGTTAGGAAATAATCTAATACTGCCTGTGATTCAAGATGTTTTATTGACCGTGTGCAAAAAGTGCATTGGGGTGCTTATTCGTTCAATCACATCCAACACATTGAACAACTAACAGTCCGCAAATAAAAAATATAAACAGACAATAGGTGTAATAGCACAGTGAGAACATGTGAACTAGTAAGAACTTCATTGCTGCTATTTGTCTAAGCTTATGTTTTAAAGTGGCTTTTGGGTGATATACAATGTACAAGCTCCAAGCAATGAAAGTCCCAAGAATAGTTCATTGCCTCTGGTGTAAGTGAAACTGTTGAAATGCCGCAGTGAGTGACACCCCGACCCACCAGTGCTGGGTGCTGATAGTGCATTCCAATGCCAGCCAGGAGCCTCAATGTGTTTGCAGTCTACCCAAATGAACCAGACAATTCAAATTAGCACATATCGATTTTCTGTTGCTTTTCAGTCAATCGTTGTTATATTGAACAACTAAGTACCTAAAGACTTCTTCAAATTAAATTCAATTTATAAACGTGTTTCCTAAATAACTGAAGAAAACCATGTATTCTAACACAATTTTAACTATATGCCTTTTTTAGTATAGCATGTATAGTCTAAGTGTTATTTTATCCATGTTCCACCATATTGTAACAGCCAAAACATTATGTTATAACAGTATATTTCTTCAGCTGTAATATAATTCTGCCAAAACATAGCAACCGTCACCAGGCTGCAAAAAATATTCACACCCTCGAAATGAATGAAATATGAACCAATCATGCGGCAACTGCAGATTAGAACAGACTTCTACTGTGATTTCTCACAGAATGTTTTCCGGAATTGTCCTCTTTTGATACTAATGGAAAGATGGAATGAAACTCTTCCCCTACATGACGCCAAGTAAGTCAGATTTGTCATGGCATCATAATTCTATTAACCCTGTCATTCTATTAAGTTTTGCAGCAACCATTTACGAATTCTAGCAAAATACAAAGACCACACCTCAAAATACAGCTTCGTAGGTGTTGTGTTTTAGCACAGATACAGTATGTTATTTTGTTAAGCGTCTATAATTGCTCTTGAAGGTGTAAATATATTTCCCTACCAACACCTTGCTTGAGTTGTAAAACATTGCGATACTTCCCACTTACCAGTATTTCCTTGCTTAGTACAGCTTGCTTTGCAGTAAGTAAGCAGACTTTGCACCATCCCAAATATCTGACTGACTAAAGCCCCACCAAACAGAAAGTTCTCCTACAAGTTACACATCATTTCTCCCTGATTTTCTAAATACTTCATAGTTAGAGGAGAAGTGGGTGAGCACTTTGATACCCTGTACTGTCAAGTGATGTGGATTTAACACATAATTTGGACATGATGCTTAGACATTTTTATTGCTCATCTCCTGTGTTTGATCTAATACAGATTAGAATACCATACTGATTGACTATTAGGGAAGGCAGTCTACTGTATTATTATTATTTTTTTTTCAGAAAACCCACACAAATGGTGTACAGATACATATAAACAGCATATTAATTAACATTCACTATTCTCTCCAACCCTCAATATATAAGACTGATTCATTTGCCAACCCACAGCTGATTAATGGGTTTACTGTCGCTGGAACACTGCCCATCACACCTTGGAATGACACACTCTAGAAAACTGGCAAAAATGGTCGTAGGAGTTATGAAATGTATTCATTTCTATGAAAAGTACACATGTACTGCAAGCAGAACAAGAGCACTTAGTAATACTATGAATATGCCAGCACTAACAGAAGTCTGTTTCTAGTATATTCCATTGCTGTAAATGAAACCTCTGTATTGCTGTTCTTGCTATCGTCACATTTCATGAGTTGGCATACAGTGAAGGCTCCTATACAATTGAAATTACTGCAAAGTATAGAAAAAACTAATTCTAGCATGAATGATTATGTTTTAGAAGCTTTTACTAAAAAAGAAAAAAAAGATTGCTAAGCAGTTCTTGAGGTGAAAGTGAAAAAGTTACCCAGTGAACAGGAAGTAGAAAGCGGATGTATTATCAAACTCACAAATACCAAAACTGATATGCACTGCAAATTCATGGGTGTAGTAGTATCCATTTTCAAAATGCAGCAGGTATTGTCATTGGCCAGTCATTTCAAAGAAATTAATCTTATTTTTCTAAGTGATGCTTCTGTATTCTCATCAAAACAATGTCCTGTACTTTTTTCAGTTATATAAATGTTTGCTAACAAATAGAAATGTATTTTATTTCCATTTTTATCAATAAAAAACATTGGTCATTATTATTTAAGTTATGAAGTCGCTTAGAGTGTGGAATAGTCTTCCTGTCAATGTAGTGCAAGCTAAAACCCTGGGTTCCATTAAATCAGAGCTAGATAAGATTTTAACAACTCTGAGCTATTAGTTGAGTTCTCCCCAGACGAGCTTGTGGAGCCAAAAGGCCTCCTCTCATTTGTAAATTTCTAATGTTCCTATGTTCTTGAATTTAAACAACTTTAAAAATCTAATAGAATTACAAGTATTTCAAAACTTTAAGAATAATACATCTTCATACATAACAGCATGTGAGAACACGTCAGCACAGTTTAATAGCTGTCATAACTTATGTGCTGTATAATAATGAAATGACATGCAACAAATGTGATTTTCGCAGTCTCCTGCCATACAGCAGCTTATGACAGTTGTCACAAGTGTCATGACAGCTGCCTCTATCTCTGCTAAGACAAACAAACAATAAGCTTATTGAAATGGGTTGGGACCAAAATAATGCAAAAATAACTTTTTGAACAAAGTCTGAATAGTCGCATGATTATTATTATCATTTTTATTATTGCGAGATTCGTCTATGTGTTTGTAAATTAACTGACAGCCTAAGTATGTACCCTACCTGCTTTGTAAGTATGTACCCTACCTGCTTTCTTAGCTTCCGGCATGGCTGCTTATGTCTCTCCTTTGCTTCCCCTTCCTCCTCTCCTCTGTGTATCTGGGCTTCCTTCGCCTTTTCCTTTTATTACTGTCACTTGTTTCCCCCTCAATACCCGCCCTTCCCTCCCTCCCTCACTCACCCCCCCCCAAAAAAAACTTTTGGTTTCCTTCCCCCCTAAGGCATGGTGGAAGGTGTCACTTGAAACTCATGCAGGCTTTCCAAAAAAAGAGGGAAAGAGGCAGGATTGTGCGATGGCAAAAGAGCAAGGGAGTGGGTGAATGAGAGCATCACTGTCATATGGAGAGGAGCAGACTGCCAAACACTGGTGAATAGCCTGACTGTAAATTTTAGGATTTGATCCCACATAATGACACAATCACAGAAAGCTGTTTTTTCCATGAGGACCTTTACTCAGTTTTAAAATGCTTTAAAAAAATGCTTTAAGAAAATATTAAAAATCTCAAGCCATTAAGTCATCTTGAGATGGAACATGGATCACTTGGAAATAATGTCCCTCTCACAAGACCTGACCTCAGCCTGCTAGGCATGACATGTGACACACATATGCAAGTAAGACCCCTACCGGTTTGCCTGTAGTCACTGCCATTGTATCAGATTCATGCGCAACGATTTAAAGATCTGCTTAGCCTTGGCAACATATTTGCTTGAATACAATAGAAGTGATAAACATCTCTCAATAATGGAATTGAGCCTCTAAAAATAGAGCAGAGTGGAACCAAAATTAACCTCCTCAGTCTATAAATAAATCTGGTGGGCTCCTGCTGTTTTACCAGCTGGCTGCCTTTGGTCAGACTGTGTATTTATTCAGATGCGGTGCAGCCCTAAAGGGGCACTTTGGCAAGAGCGACTATCTCTTACTGCACATTAATTAATTGGCATGTCCGCAAGGTTCACGGATTTACACGTTCAGAGAATAGCAGGGGGATATTTTAACATGGCGAGTCACAGTCTGATCGCTCAGGGAGATGGCGACAACCTGGGGGGGTCCGCAGGGTCACATTTTTCAAACTCTGCACTATCACAAAGTTTCAAAGCTGCTCACATGGTTTAACTCTTTTTTTAAGTCCAGTAGCGATTTTAAATATAGCCAGACACTTTATGCAAATTCTTTATATATATGAACATAGTAAAATTGTAAGGGAATACTCATCATAAGTTCTAAATTAAGAAACATTTACATTTACTTTATTTAGCAAATACATTTGTCCAAAGTGATGTACAAGTGAGGCAAATGGTACATGACAAATATACCTGTTGTCAAGGAGTTGCTAAGGCATAAGTGCAGTCAGACTGAACTTTCAATGAATTCCCAGGTAATAAATAGTATTGGAGAAAGAGCTGCACAACATTTTCATAACAAAGCAATAACTTAATAAGACTACTATTCAATCAGTAAAAAGTGCAACATTAAAGAAACATGGAATTGTGTATGTTTGGATAGGTATTCCTGGATCAGATTGGCCTTGAGATGTTTCTTGAAGGGGTAGAGGTAATTAGATTTGGTTGGGCAGCTCTTTCCACATTCAGGGAACCATTCATGAGAAATGTCTGAAGTGAGACTTCACATATGGTGGAGGGATCTCTAAGTGGTGTTGGTTTGCTGACCGAAGAGGGCCAGATGGGATGCAGGTCTAAAGGAACCTCTTGATGGAGATAGATGCTTATCCATTAATGGCTCTGAAAGCCAGCAGAAAGGGCTCCAACTTCATACAGTATGAGCTACTATAGGGGGCCAATGAAGAGAGACAGAGAAATAATACTAATGAAAGGTAAGGGAGGGGAGGGCAAGAAAAAAGGAACATGTGTTATTTGTCATATTGGTTTAACTGGTTTGTCAGATTTCTTGAAAGATCAATTAAAGTTAATATCCAATAACAGCTCTTTCTATAGTTGTTCCTTAATATCATTTCGTTTATTTGAGTTTTGGATCAGCTATAGTTCCATGATGTGGGTAATGATTAGTGTTGTCAATGTTGTGAGGTCTACCTATTATGATTTTCCCATTGTGTTACCCTGTTGTGTATAGTAATGACCAGTTATCCAGCCCTGAATGCCCTCATGTGTTGCACGAGTGCTTTCTCCTGTATATATGTTACGGATTAGGCCCTGGCTGACTAATCGATCATTTGTTGTGTTTGTTGTTGATAGTGGTGATGTCCTTGTTAGCTCAATTGTCTTGGTCTTTTCAATGTCTTATCTGATCCTGCTGCCCTATGCCTGCCTCAGTCCTATGTTTCCTGTACTCCTGGGTTTTCTTTAGATCCTGTCCTGTTCCCAGAGACTTATCTCCTGTCTGCAGCAGTCGTATTTCCTTAAGTACAATTTTCAGTAGGGATGCACCGATACCGATACCGGCATCGGGTATCGGGCCGATACTGCACTCATACACTGATACTCGTACTCGTAAAAATTGCCCGATAC
>JAODJW010003283.1:0-17620 GCA_026777045.1 Hyperopisus bebe | reverse complement strand
CAGTTTGGAGTTCAGGAGATTGTCTTGACCAGGACCACACCCCTAAATGCATTGAAGCAACTGCCATGTGATTGGTTAATTAGATAATTACATTAATGAGAAATTGAACAGGTGTTCCTAATAATCCTTTAGGTGAGTGTATATTCAGCAGTAGTCACTGTGGGACTCATTAACCTCAAATTCTCAAATTCAAATATGGCTCCGTATTTGGCCATAGTTGCTGAAATGCTTGGATGCTGCATATTATGCTAGATAATAGTGTGTGTATTGGAATACAGCAAGAAGGCACGGTGATGAGCACACCTCAAGAGAGCAGGGTTTGAATCTCTGCCTCAGCTCTATGTGTATGGATTGTTTAGCTCAGTTACTGCTTGTTAATGAGTCAAATTTGGCAAGATATCTTGTTTTTCTCAAATATGACTCCTGCCCTTTGGTTCACCTATGTCTACTTTAGTTCTTCTAGTGAGTTTAAAATAGAAGCTGAAATGAGAATCACAATTTTGTCTCATCAAGCTGTAGTAGAGTAAGCATTGAGCAGTAAAATTTTCTTCTGAGAGTATAGTTTTTCTTTTTCTATGGAGAGCATTATTTCTTTCATTGTACCCATGATGTCTTAAAATCTCCAGCACAGAATGGTAACCTTATGAACCTGATTAACCTTTCTGCTTTCTTTGATCACATTTTCTCACTACAGTTAGTAACCAAACCAAAGAAATTGACACACTTGTAAAATAGTGGTGATTAAAGCGCAAAAGCAAAACTTGATAAACATATAAAAGTTCTTTGCATTGTTTAGTACAAACATAGCAGTAGTCTGTTATCTTTTAATTTTTTTGTAAAATGATAACTAGTGGTCAAATTTGTGGAAACACTTCCAAATTTTACAGATTATTCCAGTTACTCCAATGACTTATTTAATCATCTACTGAATATTTGTAAATATTGCTTGATTGTTTATAAACATTATCGGCAATATAAGTGTAGTAATTTATAAAGCATAATGCCAAAAATTCAGTGTTTCCACAATTGTGGCCACTAGTGTAGATCAAGGTCAAGGGAGCCTTTAAATATGTCCAAATTATCAGAATCCTCCATAGGATATCTAGGCCTTCGAAACTGATTTGTATCATTTAACAATAATCTTCCAAATATCATTTGTTAGCTTATATACCTCATTACTATTTTACACTATGCAATCTCAAGCTGTATCAAGATTACTATAGATTTTTTGTATTTTTCACTATTTCCTTACTTTTATTTGTAATATTTGAAAAAGGATTGAATATTATACACAAAGACAAATATGGAACATATTTAGTCTAACTTTTCCTCTCTAATCATTTAGATGACTCTTCCAAAAAGTTTTACTTATTCAGCAGACATTTTTGTCTAAAAAAATGTTGTACAAATGCAGATGAGAGAACTGGGACAGCCATTCCCTGGGGTAATTGGGGTTAAGGGCATCACTCAATAGTGATGTCACTCTGCCAGCCATGGGATTTGAAGCAGAGACATTTTGATCATGGGCACTGAGTCTTGACCCACAGTGCTATATCATTTCATATCAAATCAATGGGTTTCTGTTTTTCTGCCTATCAATCAATGTCTGGCTAGGGTTGATGATAGTCACTGCCACTTCAACTATATATTGTTGACCAGTTCCAGAATAGATCTTGATCGTAGTATAGCCTCACAACAGGTAGTGTTTTTAATGTACCAAATGTTTGTCAAACACAATAAATTTTCCATTCCATCCTAAGATCCCCACGTCACATGGATTTGTGTCCTGACTGAAGCATATCTTATCAATGCTAATATAACGCTGATAAAATTCTTGCTCATTAGCTTGATTTCAAGACATATGTAGCAGTATGAGGTACTGCCCACTCAAACCTTAAATACTTTTTGAAGATGTGGTAAATTACTGTTTATTAATATTATTCTCAAGCTTATGGAAAATTTGGTTGTATGTAATAAATATTATGTATTTTATATGAAGTAACTTTATTAAGTCAGTATCACTCAATCACACAATCACTGGAACCTACAACAAAAAGAAAACTGGGTTTTTCTTTTCCTGGTCAGACTTTGCGAATAGCAGCAATTGACCAAAAAGGAATTATCTTCAAAAATCATCACTAATTAATTTATTTTGAAAACATTACTTCAATTAAAGGTAATTCTAAATATCAAGGGTTAAACATGATAGGTGAAAATGGTTACAGGCAAATAACCTTCAGCGAGTCAAACTTCATGATCAGCTTTGTCTTACTGCCAGCATTTTCCTTATCTCTCATAGACAGTATCTGATGTCACAGTCAGACATCAAAAATCGAGCAACGAATGCTAGAAACTAAGTTTCATATTTCAGATAAAGTATGCTATCTGAAGTATGCATGTGGATGCATTACATTCCAGACTTAATTATTAATGGTCTTGGATTTCAGTTTCAAGGTGCCCTTGCTCACATTAAAACATAAATTTGGATAAACAAGGTTAAACTGTCCCAATAACTCAATTTGAGTAGAAAGCTATTCCATATTCGAAGGTTGTCTATGGATTCTACATTTCCACAACAGTATTCTCAGGAATATTCAACACACACACATTTTATACATGTTAAATGTTTGATTAAAGTATGTTTATAATCATGGCAAACCACAAATAAAGCATTAGTATGAAGGTTAAAAAACCCTTTTCTCTTTTGTAATTATAAAATGTGACTTTTATGTAGGGAAAACTTTTAATGCCTGGACAGTAGAATTTTCAAAAGATATTGAATAAATTTGTATTCTCTTTATGTAATACATGTGCAGCAGTTCAAATTTATTAATTATATACATTTGTATGAATATACGAATGTTATAGATTAAAATTAAAAATTTCCTGCTTTCCAACAATATATCCAGTATATGGTGTGACTGATGCCTCAAGGATAACAGGGCAGGCTAATGAAGTCCATGAAAGAGCAAACACCAAGTACAATAAAATAACTGCATTAAGTACAATGTTTGAGTGAATACTAACTTTTTAATGTAGGCTGGCCTACACACTGCTAAGCAAATAAGGTTATAATATATAAAGACAGTTAGAATGGTTGGATGGATGATTTTACATTTAGCAAATTTCCTGTATTCAAACCACCGTACAAGTGAATTGTGGTCACGGGGATCGGTACTATTTCAGTTTGATGTACAACCAGCAAGCAAGTTTTGAAATAAAGAAATAAACCAAAACAATGGTCTTCGCAACTTTTCCTCTGAACTTAAAATAGAAATTGCTATATATGGTCCCATATATTTCCTCAGAGATCCACATGATGCAGTGATATTATTACTCATGAATTCTTTACAATGGTAAATAAAACAATACTAAAAAAATATAAGGTTAGCCTCCTGGAACCTATTTACTAAAATATATTTTGACTAAAATCTAAATATTTAGTTGTAAAAAATCAATTACAACCATTCAAATTGGCTACTGTATGTATAAAATCAAGTTGATAATAAATTAAAAAGACCTGATAAAAAAAATATATTCTTCTAACCTCTATAACCATTTATTCAGTAGAAATCATAACATAGCAAAAAAGCAAGTAGTATGTAGAAAACAACAGCTTTCTTACCATTCTCCTTTACAAGGACTTCTTTCTGGCACATATCCTGCACATTAACCGTGCAGTTAACAATGAATTCTGGGGCTGAGCAGTCATGCTGCTTCATCTCATCGCACTGGTAGCACTGGATTTGCAGAGCAAGCCCTGAAAGTGGCGGTAATCAAGACTAACAATTAACTTGCTTATATAATCTCTTTAATTAGAAATGTAGTAATCATACATGTACACTAGAATTGTATCTTTTAAGCATGTATGTTAAGAAACTTAAGGATAAGAGTATTATAGCTTCCAGGGAAACCATATCCACTAATAAACTGCATGTTAAATACTCATAAAATTATGCATCCATTACGTGCTACATTGTTTATCATTGTTTAACACTGTGAGAAATTGTAAAAGCCAAAAAAAATTTTGTTGTTCAAATAGATGGTTTGTATTTAAACTATTTCTATTTAAATTTCAATTGCATAAACAACTAGTTAACAGTTAACATAAGGTCAACAAATTGAAAGTTTAAGACCAATTTCCATTTTTATTTCAACTCAAGAATGTCGAATTACTTTGAAAACAATTAAATAATTTGAAACCCGCTATGCAACAAATATTTACATCTCATACTGGAGAAAGATAAAGAGGGTAGAAGAAAAATATTTTTTAAATGTCATTGACGCACCTTTTAAAATCTTTGTCACTTGAATTTTTAGTGAAAGTATCAGCATAGATTTCAGTTTAATATCATATCAAATTCCCACATTTACAAATGCTACAGGTATATATAATAAAAACAAATTCAAAGACATATCACATAATTTAAGAAATAACAATCACTCAATTTAAAGCACACTGGAGAACAATATAACAATGTTAACATTTTATGATTAATCGTTAAGTCAAATAAACATGCTTTAAATTTAAACGTAAACTGAATTTACGTGTAGTATTGTAGTTTTTTGTGCAAATTTGAGCTCACCATTGAAAAATTCTGTCTGTTTTACCTGTCTGACTGATAAATAGATACATTTAAGACAAAAGGTAGGCCTATTTTAAACTTATTTTAGTAGAATTGTTGCTTCATATTATACATTAATACAAATTCATGCAAACATAACACAAGCGATCGTTAATTTATGATGATAAAGTGATAAAGGTCAAGTTAATAAAATCCACCATCGCAACCTACCTGTTTTAAGGAAAAATCCAAAGAAAGATGCATATATGAGAAAGCACATTCTCCACTTGTTTATAGAGAAATTCTCAAACCTGGTAAAACATAAAGACAAAAACCATTTTAATGGCTTAGCGGAGGGCTATGCATTCTGAAATGATGAGCTACCAGTGAGTTTGACCCTGACTTTCCGGCATCCGCAAAAGGCGAACACTGGCGATACGGTTTATGTTGTTTCACGTGACTAGAACCGCAAAGACACGCAACCATTTACATCAAGTTCTTAACATCCCAACAGCAATTGGCCTACATCAACGTTAACGTGAAAATGGTCTGACCTTATTAGAAATCATCACTGATTCATCCTAAAATGTAAAATATAATAAACTATTATTTTTTTAACCCGTCTTTATTTAGAAAGTCCGAGTGAAAAAAAAAGTGGAGCCGCTAATAAACTGCTAGTTATTATTATTATTATTATTATTATTATTATTATTATTATTATTATTATTATTACTACTACTACTACTACTACTACCACTATTATTATTATTACTACGTGAAAAAGTTAGGTTGGTCCAAACAAATATACTTCAGTAGTAACTTAATGATCTGAATTCCATAATTAAATTAGGCTTATATATAACATAACATTCTGTGATGGGTTGGAGCCCCGACCTGGGTTATTCGACTCCTCGCGTCCGGTGATTCCGCGATATGCTCGGGGCGCCCACAACCTTGCCGAGGACAAGTGGGTATGGAAAATGGATGGATGGAATATAATTTGACTACGAATAAATATAAGCAGTGCTTTGAATTTATATATTTTGATTGATAGATGTCTTCATTATCAGTATCCAGCTGGTGCGGATTGGCCATCGGGAAGTTCGGTCTTGTGGGACAGGAGTTACGCCGAAAAAGAATCCCTCCAGTAGAATGCATGCCTGTCTCGGGAGCACGGATCACTGAAAACAATAAAAGGCATCCCCTTTAATTTTGCATTTCCGCAGCTCCCATCATCAAGGGCTTTTTGTAAGTTATATATGTGAGAGTTTTAACTAACCTGTGCAGGTTTCACCAGTGTAGCTATAGATTTAACAGGGGATGCCTTTTCTGCCAGCTGGGTGCCGAAAAAGGCATCACCTTTAATTTTGCATTTCTGTAACTCCCATCAACAAGTACCTGAAACAAATATACTCGCACCCCCTTCGTCATTGTATTTGCACTGACTCCAACATCAAGCACGTTTTTAATACAATTTGAAGACAAGGGTCTTCTGAGCTACGTACGTCGTGCAACACTACGTTGGCCATAGATTATAACGAGACATAGACATTTTAAAGATTGAGCACCATTTTTTTTTCTTCGTGAGAAGAACATTGTTGCTGTACACCTGACACACACTTAGCCTATAATGTAACAAGCGTTATATTGTCAAGTTCATGTCTGTTGTTTTGAACTTATGAATCGATATTAACATGCTTGTAATAGCCTATCAGGTAACAGACCTATTTCATTTGTTTGTAGCCTATGTTGTATTTTAAAATACAGTGTCGTATGATATGTTACATATGCGTTTTATGACTTTACATAAACAGAAACGATCGTTTTAACACGTTTCAAAAAAGCTTCCATTTCGTTGTTTTCAGTGGTGCGCACTCTCGAGACAGGCACGCATGCATTATATGCAGGAATGCCTTTTTCGGCATAATAGCCTAACCTGGTTTTCCTTCTGCAACTCCGGCATTATATAGGCCTAGCCTATATGTACCAGGTGTCACCTCAGTATTTGCAGTGACCATCAAATATATCGTTGTATTTGTTGACTCTTAACCGTGTTTAGCTAATGGATGCCTCATCAATTTATTAAACTAATTCAGTTAATTAACTGTATACATAAGACAAGCAGGTATAGAAAAATGGATGGATGATTATACAATACAATACAATAAGATTGTAGTGGTTACTTAGTCAGAATTCTTAGTGCAGATGTGGTTTTATTTTGAAGTTTTATTTTTCCTCCTGCTGGAGTTTAAGCGGGCCACTTTTGTTTTGAAGACAACCTGAATTTCTTTCCTTTTTTATGATAAACCTCCTGCTTTTCTGGGATGATGAAACTGTCTCCTGGTCCTTTTTTGCTATCACAAAATATAATATAATATAATATAATATAAAGAATATAATATAGCTGCTTGTGTGACAACATATCTTTTCTCTGTATCATCATAATATATACAAAAACAAATCTAATTACAGTTTTACAATATTTCTATATTGACGACCCACTAGTATTTTATTCAAACCCTTTAAATAAAAAAGCAAGAATCCTGCAAATGATCTCCTAGAAAACAATCTCTTAAAACTTATGAAGTATTGTTCATTGGTGTTTTGCATGTATAAAAAATGCTGTCTGGATAAGGGTCTGATATGAGGGTCTGCTTTGCTATCAAAATTCTACATCAGCCAGATTGAATTTCCTGCATATTGCACTCAGACTTTCAAACTTGCTCGCATTCCCTCTTTTGGGTATTCGGCCCTCTCTGTCTTACGTTCCCTGTTTTCTGTGAGATGCAGCAAGGTCAGTCTTTTATTATATCCAATAGCAGTCTTCTTTTTTGTATGTTTTGACATTCAGATTTTCAGAAAACTGATTAGCTGCACTTGTAATTCAAGAATGCTAAGTTTGCTTATATTTTTTCCAGCGTCATTTTTAACTATTCTAAGATGAAGCTGTTTTCAGGAACAGGATAGAGAACGGAATAAATTAATGATTGATAGTTTCCAAAATCTAGCATTTGTCTGTTAGATTGATATATTAATTTATAGTTTTCTATTCCGTTCACAATTCATGCTACACTTACTCAGCCAGAGGTGTAGACAAACATGTTTATATTCAATTATGCATTTATATTTTTGTTTACGGCTCATTTCTTGTTGAATAGCTCAGCAAAATTTCTAAGAAGCTCTAGTGTTTCCTTTTCAGTTTAAAGGCTGCATTCATTTTTAAAAAGGTTTATGCATTATGGATCATTGATAGAGGGAGTAATATTTGCTAGTGTCCTTTGGACTCCTTTTTCAGAGGATGAGCCATAATCAATACTCAAAAAATATTCTAGGAATATGACTAAGATAAATCCCTCTTTGAGAAAAGTAACATACAGTAGTTCAGTTTATCAGCTGAGAACACAAGGTTGAATTTCCAAAAAGTAGACACTTCAAGGTATTTTGATCTTGTATAATGATTTTTTTCTATTATACTGGCATCTCATCCAGGGTGTTCCCCTGTCTGTCATCCTCCAGTTACTCTGCCTTCCTCCCATAGTCCAAAAACATTCAAGTGAATGGTGAATTGGGAGATTTATATTGCATAGCCTGGCTGACTCCAGGCTTTTACTGGATAAGAGGTTATGGGAAATTAATAGAAACATTATCCGTCTACCTTCCATACTGCTCATTTATTAGAGGGTAGTGGTAGAAGGAAACGCAAAAATTTGGTATTTCAGTATTACCATGATCATAAAATACATAATAAATTTAAATAATTACGGTATTACTACTCTTTCCAACTAAGTTTCATCCTGATTACATACAGTCATTGTGTAGATAAAGGGCTGGGAGAAAAGCTACTTATGGGCATTGTCAATAATATTCCACTATATAATATACCCTATACCAATATATCAATTTTTCTGGCTTCATTTTATTCATTTGTTTGCTTGTTCCTGCAAGAGGAAACCAGAGCACCCAGGCGAAATATGGAGAAAACATGCAAATTTGGAGAAAAGATGAAAAATGGAAGTAGAACTGGGGGTTAGAACTGAACCCCAAAACCCTGGAGAGGTGTGGTAACAGTGTTACCCCCTGAATCATCATATCAACCTTAAAAGTTCCATTTGAACTAAATTTTTGGGACAATTACTATTTGAAATATGTGCATGTATTCTCCGAGTAAATGAGTTTAATGATTATTTTACACAGGTGTTCACAGTAGAGAACACAAATAACTTACCACCATTTAGTACAAATACAGCGTTGTCTATGACCAACATATGTATAACTGAGGCTGATGTGGTACAAAGCCCAGCTAAGCTCAAAATAAATACATTGCAGGGCCCTGATGGCATCTTATCTATAGTTTTAAAAGAGATGAGGGATATTATTAGCCAACCTTTAACTTCACTATTCCAGAAATCCTTATCTGCTTGTGTGGTACATCTGATGGAATCATGTTAATATAAAGCCCCTATTCAAAAAAGGGGATAGAAGTAATCCAGCAAACTGTAGGCAAATCAGTTTAACTTGCATAACTGTAAAATTAATGGAAGCTATAATCCAAGTGAAAATGGTAGATTACCTGGATTCAAATAACATTCTGAGGGATAGCCAACATGGATTTAGGAAAGGTAGATCCTGTTTAACTAATCTACTTGAGTTTTTTGAGGAAGCTACAAGAGAAATTGATCACAAAAAGGCCTATGATGTAATCTACTTAGATTTCCAGAAGGCTTTTGATGTTGCCCCCCACAAATGGCTTCTGGTAAAGCTCAAAGCTGCAGTAATTATAGGAACTGTAGCAGCTTGGATCGCAAATATTAATATTAACTGATTATATTAACTGGTTAACAGACAGGATGCAGTGAGTAGTTATTAGAGGCACAATGTCACAGTGAGCTTGCATTCATAGTGGGGTACCGCAATGTTCAATTTTAGGACCGCTATTGTTCCTAATTTACATTAATGATATTGACACCAGTACATACAGTAGACTGGTTAAATTCGCAGATGACATCAAAGTGGTTGGTGTAGCAGATACCGAACTAGCAGCACAGAGCTACAACAGGATCTTGATTAAATTAGCAACTGGGCTGATACCTGGCAGATGAAATGTAGATAAATGCAAGGTAATTCATGCAAGAAGCAGAAATATAAAGTACAGATATTTTATGCGTTCCACTGAAATAAAGGTAGCTGATTATGAGAAAGACCTTGGTGTGTAGGTTGATGGTTCCATGTCCCACTCTTGCCAGTGTGAGGAAGCAATTAAAAAGGCCAATAGGATGTTGGGTTACATCTCTAGGTGTGTGAAGTTTAAGTCAAGGGAGGTAATGCTACAATTATACAATTCCTTGGTAAGACCCCACCTAGAATATTGTGTGTAGGTTTGGTCACCATACCTTACAAAGGACATTGCTGCCTTGGAAAGGGTGCAATGTAGGGCTACAAGAATCATTCCTGGTCTTAGAGGAATGTCTTATGAGGAGAGGTTTGCTGAACTGTATCTGTTCTGCTGCGAGCAAAGGAGACTAAGGGGGGATATGATCCAGGTGTATAAGATTCTAACAGGTCTGGATGCTGTTCAGCCAAATGGCTATTTCAATATTAGTTTAAATACTAGAATTCGTAGCCATTAGTGGAAATTAACGGGAGAACATTTTAAAATGGATTTGAGAAAGCACTTCTTTACACAGCGTGTAGTTAGAGTATGGAATAGTCTTCCTGTTACTGTAGTGCAAGCTAAAACCCTGGGTTCCTTTAAATCAGAGCTAGATAAGATTTTAACAACTCTGAGCTATTAGTTAAGTTCTCCCCAAATGAGCTTGATGGGCTGATTGCCCTCCTCTTGTTTGTAAATTTCTTATGTTCTTATGTTCAATGACCTACTATAATAAAAATACAAATAATAACATAACAATAACATGACAATGAATAACAAACACTAACTGCTCAAATTACTATTTCATTGAACAAACCTAAAACAAATGGAAACTTAAATATTCAAGCAGATGGCTGGTGCACATTATTAGCTATAGGTGGAAAGAGCTATGAGGCTATTAGCAACTTTAGCTGTTGTTTGCAGAACATGGCTGCCTCCACAATTCTGGATCAGCATTCCACCTGTTCCTTCAGAAGTCCATAGCCATCAGTGCACTAGCATCCCTTGTATTCCCAGATGTTCTTCCCAGCATTGTTACATCCTTGGCTCTGATCTAGGCAGATTTTTGGCACACAGACATGGGCTGGGCTACCTTCCACAGGGAAATCTAAGATGGCTGCAGTTTTGGCATCAACTGGATGCACTTGTCTTTGTCCTTCCTCTTTATTAAGGTATGTTACAGTGGCAACTCGCATTTGGCAAGATTTATGGTGAATAAGGCACCAGTTAGTCTTTCAAACACTGCCCTCAAAGACTTTAAATGACTGGGCCAATCTGTGGAGTTACAAAGGCAGAAATCTATCAAGCACAAGGAGTAAGGGGTACTTGACAGGAGCATTCAAGTAAGTCCAACTTACTAACAAAACAAACAGTATAATTAATAGTCTGTCACTGCCTTAACACATCTGTGCAAAAAGAATTCATGCCATCAGAGTTAGGAACAATCAATGAGGGCAAGCTTTATGGGCAGGAATTTAGTTTTGCAAAGTTTTATTTTAAAAAATACTCCACTTTCTGTGCTATAACCCCTTGTTTAAAAGTCTTCATGCAATAAACATGTTGCTTAAGGGGAGTAGCAGCAGTAACCAGTATGTCATGCCATAAGACACTTTGAGGAGGCACATCTTCAAAGAAAGGAAGAAATTCATGAGCGAGGGCAACAATATTCTCAATCTGTTTGGCTCTTAAATGACTTAAATGAAAAAAATCTCAACTACACTAGGCTTACATATCCTAACCTAAATACAAAGGATGGCAGTTGGTCTCTACCCTAGCACTTTTATACAGCAAGAAAATGTTAGTGTGTGTGTGTGTGTACATCTATAACCAGTTCAATTTCAAAAGGGTAGATGGAGGGTGTACAGAATACAGGAGGAGAACAGGGAATTTTACAACAAATTCATGAAACACGAATGACAGTCAATCATCACTCTCTCTGCTCCTAGACACACAGATACGGCCAGCTTTTACCAGATTTTAAATAAAGGTAATTAAATTTGTTTGTATTACAGCAAATACATAAGATGCAAACTTCCATGAACAAAAATGTCAATGACATCCATCCTCCATACCAGGGTCACAAGAAGCCTATATCACAAACACCATGAGTCAGAGGACATGGAATGTTAACGAACTGCAGGACAATAATACACTATGGGCAATTCAGAGATACCAGTTAATCTAACTGCATGTTTATATCATATGGGAGGAAACTGGAGTGCCCAGAGGAAACCTGCGTGAAGACAGAGATAACATGAAATTTCTGCATATACACAGCCAGGTCCAGGAATCAAACTCCGAGCCCTGGTTTTGTGTATGTATAATGATAACCACCACTATTATGATGCCCTTGCAAGAGAATCCTTCAAAGAAAATTATCTAATTTTTTAATCAGAAATAATATGATACATAATATCCTAAAACAAGACAAAGACTTTTTTTTTCTTTGCCGCATGCTATTCCAACTACCATGGAAATGAACTTGCATGCAATATACATAAAGCAATATATTACACCTTTCTAGAATGTGTGCACTTATTTCTAATGATCTGAATTACAATAGATTATGTTGACATGTGAAAAATGTTTAATTGCTTTTTGATTCAGTATTGGCAAATGATGACAAGTGCTATTCCTTTCGGGGCCTGGCAACAGCGCTGTAAAGCTCTAATGTGTGTAGAAGATCCTTTGCAGAAGTGCTTAGACCACAAACCATAATTGCATCTGTGTCATATTACAAGCCATTGATTAGTCATGTGTGTCATGATCTTAGTTGGCCACATTTATTGTCATTCTCTTGTAGGTAAGATGAGTTGTAAATATGACACACAAATGTTCAGTAGAATCTATTACAAGTATTGTCTTTTATAGCCACTAACACATTAAAACACAATAAAACCTTAAGTGAGTTTCAGCATTTACACTCTACTGTTTTACTGCTATGAGAAAAAATGGCCCAGTAAGAATTCTACAGAACAGTGAATAAAATTGTATATAAATCGGGGCTGGATCAGGAATCATAATTTATTACAGCTCAAACTGTTGAAAATGGAAAATTTATTACACACATATACTGCAGACAGGTGCTGCTTCCAGGAAGATAGTTTCATTATGCCACATACCAGTTTATATTATTTTTTATGTGGTAGTAATCTCTGTGAAAACCAACATCTTGTAACTTGGAAGCTGCTGTAAATGCACCTTGATACATTTAAATTTCTTCATATCCTGCATTAAAAATATATAAATATTGTTTTTTTTTTTTTTTTTAATGCAAAGCATTTAATATAACTGGAGACCTAAGGCTCTTTATAGTTCACAAATAGTTCACAAACAGTAAATTACAGTTGTCTTTTCAAATAAAATGGTACCAGTGGAGGCACCTTGAATGATTTGAAAGAGTAGTCTATGGAGGACTTAAAACAGTGCATTGGGATTTATACAATGAGCCTGGTAAGGGACCTTGTGTTAAAAACCTTAACATTGGGGGAATAATCTTACAGGTAATATGCAAGTGTCTTCTTCATTACCCATTGCCTTTTGTCACACCCTGCATCCCTTCCCTGTAGTTTCATTTAATAAAGCCCCTTTTGGTTTTCCCCACACCTGCCTAGCCTCCGTCTTTGCCTTTGATGTGACACCTTTATATGATTTGATTCAGGAACTTGAGTAGAAATATCTCCAAGAATATCCCTTACATTTGGCATAAGAATGATGTTTGTTGCATAATAAAAATGCAAAACACAAAAGGACAAGCAAAGACCTAAAAAAAATTTTCAAATGGACAAAAAAAATTTTTAATCCACAAATCAATTTCGACCTCTTCTATGGTGAAGATATAAATTGTTTGGGGGAGGCAGTGAAGGCCACCCCACAAGGGAATACATGTACTGTAAAGTGCGTTCCTTAATTCTGTGTTCCCTATAGTTACAAACCCCAGGGGATATATAGTAAAGCAACAGATTGATTCATTTTTTAGATATAAAATAAAAATCTGGAGATTCCTGGGTTACACAGTATGTTGCTATGATTTAAAGTATCTTTTAATAAAAAAAAAAAAATCAGGACAAAAAATTGTATCAAATCGTCCAATACCTGCTCCATACACACACACAAGCAAATATACTCCCAGGATCAACACCATCAAATGCTTTGATCAAATCACATCACTTTATTTGTCAAGTGTTAAGTGCAAGTGATTAGTGCAAAGTCCCACAACAGCAGTAGAGAAAACAACAAAACAAGACAATAGTACAATAGGGAGTTTACAGGAAATAATAATAAATTGCATTGTACAGTACTAATAAAGAGAGTGAAATTTGGAACGATAAATACAATAAATTCAATTAATGGCCATATGAATATTAGTACGGATGATGGATATTGATGACAGAATGGTTTATTGAACAGAGACTTATAGTCACAACTTCATATTTAATTTATAGATAAGTAAATAAATTTAGCTCACACTGAAAAGATGTACAAGCATCACAGAGCAGGACGCTTAGACCTTACGCACTACATTGATAAGGATTAGACCCTCAGTCAAAATGTTTATTTGTTCTGCATGCACTCTCTGAGCCATTTTTCTCCTTGTTCATTTGTAGTGTGGCACATTTGAGAAATGCAACAAAAATGAATGAACAAGAACTGATCACCAGAAGACATTTGTCTTTCCATAGAGCAAAACCAAGTGATTTGTTGGCACTGCTTTGTTTCTGTTGGCACAGCTTTTGACAACATATATAAAAGAATCTGATTATGCTGTTGCTGTTAATTTTGTAAGTACATTTAGTTGCCATGGTTGTTGTTTAAAATGCTCTTGAAATTAATTTTCTGTGAAATTCATTCTTAATAATATTTTAGATAAGAGTGAACTGTCAGTGTACCCAAAAAAAGAATTTTTTGAAAGATACCCAGAATGTGAACTACTGGCTTGCCTTTCCAAGTAAAAACAGACTCTATTGGTAGTTCTGTTTGGCTATAGTTTATTTTTGGTAAATTTTCAACTCATTTTTGTCCAATCTATATCCTACTATTTATCACAAAAATTTCAAATATCACAGTGTAATTTTTTCCAATATGGTTCAGCCCTAGTTTCAAGGCTACTTTAATTGTTTTTTGTTATCTTTTTGTCTCATTTTGTTTGCAATTAAGTTAATGAAGTAGATATAAGCCAGAGAAGTATTGTTAGGATTGATGTGTTGAGAATTGGCATTTACTGTAACTGCCCAGGGAATATACCACTAAGCTGTTTTTTAATATTTTGCGTTGTCTTTTTGCAGCACCGAGTAAATTGCCATTTTGTATGGAAAGAAATATATATTTTGATCCATACCCCATCCACATTTCTCTGTGTGTGGTGGGGGTGGGGATGGTCAAATATAATTTGAGTAATAACTGGTGAAATTTGCTTGAAATTGCTATCCCTAGCAAGCAAAGAAGTGTAGGCCAAGGCTGAACTTGTGGTTTATCTGTTGGAAGTGATTTGATGAGGAGAAGAGTCCTTTTGTCAGGTGGAGGAGTACCGAAACCTGAAAGCCTCTCTTGTCTGTTGTAGCCTAAAGTTTCTCTGCATATACTGTATGTGAAAAGGACACAGTCAGTGGGCGACACTGTCATTTTGCATATACACATCATTTTGTCAACCAGATGTACAGTCAACAGGCTAGTTTTTCTAGGAAGAAAACCTGTGTAGCCTAGGCATATATGCAACCTAGACTAGCCAAATCATTGCAGCAATATCCATTCATCTTCATAATTTAACTCCATCTCTCTTCTGTTCCATGTCTTTGTTTAGTCTTTCATTTAGGCTGAAATTTATCCTACAAAATGTGTAAAAGATATATTTGCCTACTTAGGGTTAGTGGTAGGTCTATCATTTTTATATGCCTATTGTAGCCTGTCAATAACCTAAGTTAGGTACACTGTAGGCTAATATTCCAATATCAATATCCTAGACCTTTAGCCTAAATATTTTGTGACTTTTCAAGGTCTTTAAAAACTATATAGGGTTACGATCAAACAACGATTGTGGTTTCGATTGTTTTTGTGACCAAACTGCTGTTGTGATACCAGCACTAGGACACTCTAAACATATGCTGACTTTTGAAACATTTGAAAGAAGAACAAATCTGTCTATTGTTAATGCTGTAAAAATAAAATATGTTGTTTTTTTTTCTTTGAGACATGTTAAGCCACACTCAAGAAAACTCATGGCGATTTAATTGAATTATTTTATTGCCATTTCATTTTTTAAATTTGATTTTTGGCATTGATAGTGTTTTTACATGCCTGCATAATTTAATTTCTTTATTTCCATGTGTATTTCCAATTTAGTATAATGTTAAATTCAGAGCAATTGAAATCAAAGAATTTGCCTTATTACGTTCAAAGGAGGTATATATAAGTTCTAGAAGCAATGGAAATTCAACAACTGAGACCTATGCCAAGACAGTGAATATATTATGCCTAGACTAATAAAAATAGGTTGTTTTACCCAAAACAACTGACATGCTTTTAAAACTAATCAATAGCCACATAGTTCATCTAAAAATGGGCAATGTGCGGATGGTTCTTTATTTTTTATGTCAAGATTTGAAGACCACTCCCTCCTGTAAATGAAAGGAGCTGTAAAAAGCAATTCATAGCTTGTCTTAATTATCTTGAAGGGGAATTACCAATGGTAAATGTCATCCACAAAAGTTGAGGATCTCATAATTCCCACCTGGAAGTTGCATGTGAATGGCTGATATTCTGGCTGCTGACTGGAAGGCAGAAATTGGTCATGTGACAACGAAGAACTTCCCAACATACGTACAAGGATAGCGAACAAACTATTACTACAACTGGCAATGCTTGTATAATGCTATATAGCCATGTTTTCTTTTATCAAACTGTGCCAGAAATGTAGGTTACTAGGCTGAACTAAAAGCCACATGACAATGACACATGACTTGTCCTGCTTTGTTTATACAGTAAGCCTACTTCCCTAGCAAATGTTACGATTGTCTGTCAATCACTGTGAGACATAGACACCGGGTTACCTGTCTGTTTTCGCTGATTACCCAAGATAACATCAAATCGCACAGCCCTAGTACCTTACTTCTGACATAGAGTGTAGTTAATGATCCCTGCCAGTGTGTGTTTCTGAAAAAAATAAAAATGAGAAGGAAAATTAACTTAAGGTTTCCAGCTGCCAAGAAAGTAATCGAATGTCTGTGTTGCATATTTTTCTGCCTATATAGTAATCCATCCTTAAATAAGGATGCAAGAATAAAAAAAATCCATTTACCGCTGCTTTCAAAATATATTCAAAGCTACTAAGGACCATGTTTGCACCTTTAATGTTTCACAAAACATTGTTTCTTGTTTATATTACGGAGCTAATATAACCTGTCATACAAGACTATGTAATGAACTGGCCTCCCACCTTTTAGTTATATTACTATTTCATTTGCAATTAAAATGGTTACATTTCAATTATTGCAAATTTGCAATAACCATTATATTGCAATCTCGATCCTTCTGGTAGTCTTACATGTAATCCCCACTCCCCAGCACGTCTTGTTTCTGTGTCTGGGTCTCTGTACAATATGGTACAAGATATTCACCCAGAGTTGAGGACTGATATTACAGCAGGAGACTGAACAGTTATTTCTTTACCAATCCTGAGTACAGCAGAAAAGTATTCTTCATTAGTATATGAAATAAACACATGTACCCTGTAAATATCTCAAAATTCATTATGAGTATCTTTTTGACTGTCTTAGAGTGATTCCTGTTTTGGGCCACGTATTCATGTCCTTGTGTTTAACTGGCTCTTATTATTTTATAAAATTAGACAAATCTTTATAACAAACCTATTTTATTATGTGTTTAGGTGTTTTCTATTGCTCTAACAAAG
>JAODJW010003282.1:0-17732 GCA_026777045.1 Hyperopisus bebe | reverse complement strand
AACGCCCCCGGGGGGCCCCCCCCCCCCCCCCCAGAGCTGTTTCGTGGGAATCGGGAACGAGGGTGGCCCCATCTGCTTCCCCAGCATCGCGGCTGCGGGTCGCCCCCACCGAGAGACGTGACGCATGCTCACACACGAGTGCATGCCTTCAGCCGCATCCCAAAGCACCCCCCCCAGCACCGGCAGGTTAAGGCACCAAATCTGTCTTGTTGAAATCTAAAATTATATTTATATATATAATATGAATGCATTATTCTGTTTTGTGAAAATTCGCCTTAATGAACAAACTCATTATTTTCCTCCCTAAATCGGTGGCGGCGGGAGGCTGGCACAGATATATTTATCGAGCTTTCTGGTGCACGTTTCCTGGTGGGTTTCAGTGACGTTCAGCCCAGCCATGATACGGGATATGAACTAGATTCCAGCCTGGTTCTCTTCATGCTTCCTGGAGGACAATTTGTGCTTTTCTGTCTTCTTGATGAATAAGGACCCTACAGTACAACATCAGCCGTACTTTGATGCTTTACAAAATACTAATATACACACTCAGAGCGTATGGCTGAGTCACACCAGCAGTGTCAGCAATTTCAGATCCAGGAACAACAAATCCAGACCAAGATTTTGTTTCTACCAACCAGGGTTCGGTGGGTCATCAGTACAGATTTACTGAAACAGTAACAGAGAATGCAGAGGTCTTATAGCATATTAGCATGCCTTACAGCATATTAGCATGCCTTATAGCATGTTAGCATGCCTGACCTTTTAAACTTCTTTACATATGGATTATTAAAGCTCAAATAATAGAGCAACTAAGATCACTGATACATAGAAACCTTGCAGTATCAGATATATAAGATGTTTATTGGACAGCTGCTGGCAGTAGGTCTAATTCAGTCAGTAGATAAATGGAAATTAAACAAAAATAATAGGAATTACAGTATCTTTTACGCCCTTTGGATTTTTCCATCTTTTTTGTATAATTAGCAATTATATTTATGAATGGCTTCTTTAGTTATTCATGAAAATGACCTCTGATTCAAGACTGTTCTTGGTGGTATGTGCTGGAGGAAGCTTGCAAAAGTACATAGCTGACAGCCACTTATCTTGATTTGTTAAGAAATGTCACAACCTGTCAAAGATGGTGTTGTGTCTCTAAATCAGTCACTGATAGCAGCAGTGCAGCTTGTTTACCAACCTCAATATGGAGAAGAGGAATGATTATTTCAGCATGTTTCTGGAAGCTAAGGATGAGTAATAGGCTGTCCCTAGCCAGTGAGCAGCCGGAAGCTAAGCAGAAGTGATAGGCTGTCCCTAACTAATGAGCCGGCAGGAGGGGCAGCGTGTGGCTCAGTGGGCTAAGCCGTGTGCCTGTAATCGCAAGGTTGCCGGTTCAAGCCCAGCCTCAGCACGTCTGTGGGTCCTTGAGGAAGTCCCTTAACCCCCAGCTCCCTGGGCGCCCCAACAGGTGGCTGCCCTTTGCCCTTTGAGGGAGGTGTAAAAAGACAATTTCCCCATGAGGATTAATAAAGTATCAATTATTATTATATTATTTTAAAAGAATGTATATTATGACCTATGTGCAGTGCCCTCCATAATGTTTGGAACAAAGACACATTTTTTTCCTTGATTTACCTCTCTGCCCCACAGTTTAACATTTGAATCATCCAAGTACTAAGCATGACTGCTTTAATATACACACCGTTGCTGTGTCCAGACACCATTATGGTGCCCTGAAATAGAGGAGAGGTATAAGCATGCACTGATTATAGTGTATTGCTACACCAACCACCTCAGGGATGAGAGCCTCAGTCCAGCCATGCAGCAGGCGATACCTCAGAACCACACCAGTCCAAATGGGCCAGTGTGAGTTTTGTTTTCTGGTGGCTGGAGTGCCAAACCTGCCACCAACCCCAAGTTCTTCCCCTGTAAGTTTGAGGACCTCCTCATAGGGCTGGATGTAGATTAACACCATACCCAGGACAAAGCAATTGCAGGGCCCAACAGAGTAGAATTACTCTAGGCATTCACAGGATTTGAACCAGCAACCTTCTGATTGGTGGTACAGATCCCTGGCCTCAGAGCCCCCACTCCACCCTGAAATAGAGGTACTATGTATAATAATTATATTAAAGTCTGGAATGTGCACTTTAATCATGTCTGATTTAAAATTACACACACATACGCACTCATGGTACTATGCAAAAGTCTTAGGAGGCCACAGAAAATGAAATGATGCTTTAATCGTCTCAAAGTGTGTCAACTTAGCCATTTCAAACGCTCTGCTAAAATCACCCCAGTGTTTCCAGCAACCGTCTAATACACCCATATATTTTTTGACTCTACCACTGGCACACCTGACTTTTCTTAAGTAATTAAGATAATTAATTAATTAAGTGAGCTGGTGGAGAACAGGAAATCCTTGCTAGTTTTTATTGTTACTCTTAATTTGCATATGTTCTAATGCTAAATTGTGTTTTTGTTCTGAACAAAAGTGGACTTACTACCAAAATAAATCGCTTTAAGCATTTATTTTGATTGCCCAAAAGTTTCGCACAGCACTGTGTGTGCGTGCGTGCGTGTGTGTGTGTGTGTGTGTGTGTGCATATACATTATATATGGGTCTTTTACTCAGCGTTTGTGTTCTTTGTTGCAGAGGGAAGAGGCCAGATTTCCTAAGCTTAGCTTCAGCCTATCTGAACTGCAGGAGAGATTTGAGCAGCAGCTGAGAATGGAGAGGGCTGCCTCGGTCACCATTGACTCGGTGGAGGCTGCCAAACCCATTACGGAGAGCCAGGCGAGGATGGTAGGTGCAGCGCCTCTGGAGAAGCTCCTTCTACTGGCTCTTCCGTACAGACGCAGCCCTGCCACCATCTGAAGGATGTGAGCCAGTACTGACTGATGCTTGTTGTCAACTGAGAGTGTTCATCTTACCAGTTCTTAATTGTTTCTGTGGTTCCTCACCCAATGAGAGTGAGTCGCTACTTGTTATCAGTTTGATTTCAAAGTTTTGAGTAAGCGGATGATCCCAGGTGATAGAGTTGCATTTCCAAGTGGATGTAGGGTATAATCATCTATTACAGTGTTATCCAACCCAGTTTGCGGGTACCCTGAGACAGGCAGCATTTTCCAACACACCTGTAGCAGGTATTTGGTGTTCCTGGTTGACTGGGAGCTGGGAGGGAGCAAAAATATGGACTGTCTTGGCGTCCCCAAAGACTGAGGTGGGTAACACTGATCTATTATAATGCAGCCTCTCAGAGCAGGCTGTGAATCACCTTCAGCAATAGGGGCTGTCTTGTCCTCCAAGCTAAATGAATCAAGACTGACCTACTTTCAGATTTGGGGCTTTCATTTGCCATCCTCCTCCGATCTTATTTGCACAAACACTTGTCCATCCATCCAGACTTGTTATCCATTCAAGGCTGTAGTACTTTTGAGATATGTAAATTAGTGTTGGTTCATGCCTGGTCTTTAGCATTGTAAAGAGATGGTTTATTTGCCAGTGGAATGAGTGAAACTTACTATGGTCTTTTTTCAGTTTTATGATTTCTCCAACACAGTGTGTTAATTCACACCCTTCCTATGGGGCAGTACAGCTATACTCAAAACACCTGATACTGCTGGGCCTGATGTTATAATTGCCTTCCCACGTTTCGTTCCAGTTCAATATTCCAGTCTCTAGGTAGCTAATTAGTTAATCGACTAACGCGCTGTTTCAGCGGGAGGTGCTGCAGGCGCTGCGTTCCCATTGGCGCAAAACCCTCCTCCAGGCTCTCAAAGAAGCCAAAGTGGTCCTGGGCCACAGCAGCCTGAAGAGCGGGAAGATGAACCTCTACCCGTACTTGTGTCTGCTGGACAACGACGAGTACGTGGACATCATGTTGCAGGTACGGACTGAGTTAACACCTGCCGTTGTCCGACAGGGAGGCCTTTCCACACGCTTGAACCATCGCGCCATCTACATTGACATTTCCCAAACCTCTCCTTCCAAAGGGTCTATGTGAATTGGCGCCCAACGGAGAAACCCTGGTGATGTTTGCCAGCACCTTGGGCCACAAGGTGTACAACAAGTACATTATCCAACAGAAGAACAACAGCCAGATGGTGGACAAGCTGAGGAACATCTATAATGACTATGCTAAGCTGCTGGCCAAGGATACTGAGGTGTGGCTCTCTGTGACCAGCTCTGCTGTTTATCTTACAGTTGGATTTCCTCCCAGACCAGTTATTTAATGTCTTTGAGATCTGGGCAGTGGGAGACAGGCGTGAATAGGAACATTTAGTGTTTTATTTGATTTCTGTGGTTTCTGCAACTGACAGTACCACTGGCTTTACTTTGTCTTTCACTGTAAGAGACACTTTTTTTCCCCAAACACTTATTTTTGTTCTCATTCTGTTTATTAGCTAATTGAGCACTTTCTGTGTTTTTTCTTTTTTTTGATATTTTCATCAGGGTCAGATAAGTGCCAATCTAATTTACAGAAAAGGTCTTTTAAGCTCTGAAAGGACGTGTTGACGTCATTTGGCTTAATTCTGCTCTTTAATTTGTTTAGACATGTGACGTGTTGCCACGGGAACGCTGGGCAGAGCTGGAGGCGGAGCTGGCAAACACGGGTTCGACGCTGGCAAGTGATGACACCCAGTGGCCCCAGAGCCTGATAGTGCATCTCGGGACTCACCTGGTGGACCTCATGGTGCAGGAGCTCAAGGTGCACAGTGATGTTCTGAACCTGGGTCAGGCGCAGAAGCTGATTCCTGGGCTCTACCACATGTACACCTTCCGCAGCAATAGGCAGGTAACTGCTACAGCGCCCCCTGCTTGTGGGCAGATTCTGATGCTCAGACGAATATTGTTATTGTTTGACGCTCAATGAGTATTGGTATTGCGTGATGCTAAAATGGGTATTGTTATTGCTTGGTAAACGGAAAGGTCTTATAAGTTCGTTTAATGTAAGAAAACAGCACTGATTGCCACCATTTGTCTTCTGAAATTGATGAAAGGTAACAAAACAAAACAAAGCGATTTTACCCTAAGAATAGAGAAATTTTGTCAGCAAGGGAATAGGGTAACACGGAATTGGCCAAAGGCTGTTTCTGCTGGTGAAAGTCAAAAAGTCGACTTTAACAGGGAGATTTGACAAAAATGGTCTCTGTACGACTTGAACTACTTGTTCCGTAATATTGGTATGATAGGGACACTGTGAAATGCCCATTCAATGCTTTATAGGTAGTGAATATGTCTAGAACACGAAAAAATAGTAAAATGTTCATCACCAGAACAAAAGCTCTGCATATAGTGGGTATATATCTGGCTTCTTGTTATTAATGGAATTTCTATGTACCAGTGTGGCATTGAAAATGTACCTGGTAATCACTTTCAGTAGATTTTAGGGACCATCAGATCAAAATCTGTTTGGTTGAGATGAGTAGAAATGTTCTAATATGAATAAGACATTCTGATCTGGAAATCAAAGATTCTTCATGGGGCCATGTCTGATGCCATTATTATCAGCATGGTAGTGAAACCCCGGGGGGGGGGGGGGGGGGGGGAAGGAGCATGCATTCGACAGCATTGCTGCACCCAGCACACCACCTGATGACAATCTGAGTGGCAGGTGGTACCTTAGCCCCATACGAATCCAGATGGACCAGTGCAAGTTTTATTTATTTTTTTCTGAGGCATGGGATTCAAACCAGCAACCTTCTGAATGCTGGCACAGAGCCCTAGCCACCAGCACGCAAATAAAATCCATCAGCCCCTGCATGTACCTGGATGAAGAAATCGAGAGACGCCATCGGTTTTGCAGGCATTTTATCCTAATAAGCTTAATACTGATGTCTGCTGTGAACTGGATCCAAACTGGGAGCAGCTTCCACAAAGGCTGTTCAAATGGCAAGAGGACCTTAAGAGGCTCTAATTTGGCACAGTTACCTGGATCCGGTGTCCGATAGAATCAGTATGGATTGTTATCGATTCACCTAATGCAGCGTCACGTTTCTTAAGAGAAAGAAGGTTCTCTGTGGCATTGGGACTGTTTTAGGAGCTGGTGGTGTATTAGAATTACAGACCTGGATTAGTACCGACTGACAGCAGGGGACACCCTGGATGGGATGTCAGTACATTACAGGATATTTAATACATTTACACTAATTACACACATATGGCTGTCGAGGGGTCGCCCAGGCATAAGAGAAGCTAGGTTGAGCTTTCGGTGCTGGAGGATGATGAGCGGCAGGCTGCAGCTCTGTGTCTGTGATCGGAAGGTTGCTGGTTTGAGCCTGGCCTCAGCAGAATCGGGCCCTTCGCTGTCACCCCCCGAGTTTGCTCTCACCTGCGTGTGCGTCTGCGTGATGCAGGCCAAAGGAGACCCCCCCTTGGGGATTAAGACAACGTAAAATATTGTTATTATAATGGCCCAGTGGAAGTGTTAGCAGGGCTTGGAGCTACAGAACATCCACAGCTTCCAACATGGGTGTAAATTATGTGTGGGGTGGGGTGGGGGGGGGGTAAATCAAAACCAGCCAATACAATCCCCTTAAAAGGGTGGTGACCTCATTCCTCCTCCCCCCCAGTGTTCAACCTCAAAGGTATGCCCTTACCTTCCACCTCTTGGGACATTCGGGTCACCGGTTCGAGCCTGGCTTCGTATCCGTGGGCCCTTCAGCGAGGCCCTTACCCCCCCCCCCCCCCCCGGCTCCCTGCATGACATGGCACGTGTGGGTGCTCTCCCCTACATATCTGTCTGTGTCATGGAGAGCAAGATGGGGGAGGCGAAAAGAGAATTTCCCCACAGGGATCAATAAAGTGTCTATTACTATTATTATAAAAACGTCAGGCGAGTACAGGACTTCCTGGAACAGATGAGTCTCCGGCGCGTTCAGACACAGGCAGTGGGCGATGCAGAAGGGCCGATTCCCCATCTGCAGGCCAGAAGCAAAGCAGATTCCCATTTATTCGCTTACACATCCCACTCGGTGATCCCACTGTGAAGAGCGTGTTCTGGAGGAGCTGAGGCGAGTGCCTCACAAACAGGCCTGACTGTGCCGTGTGCGTGATCGGTGGGGTCGTTTATTACCCCGCGAGTCACACGTGAAGCGGAGAGAGTGTCCTTGGAGCCGCGTTGCTGATGAAAATGGCGCGTCCTCGCGGGGTGGCTCTGATGCGCTCTGACGGAGGAGGACCGGGGTCAGCGCTTGGAGCTCATCGCTCACGGTGGGGCTGGCGGGGGAGGCGCTGTGATCGTACCGAAGCCTGTGCCGCCGTGACTCGCGGCTCGCGTTTGCGCCGAGGAGGCCATCACCCAGCGGCTTGTGCTGAATGGCTGCATCCCACATATGCCCCCGCCCCCTCACCGTGTCTGCGCTCGATGTGATTGGCTGATAACCCTGGTCGCTGCTGGCTGGCACTAGGCAAAGTTTCATATTAGATAAACCATGTGGCCTGCTTACTGTAATGGTAAAATGAAATTATTTTAAATGAAAGAGTAAAATGAAAGCTTTTACATTATATTACATTTCTATATTGGACACTTTTATTCAAAGCAATGTACAGTCCCTCGAGTAATTGAGGTTGAGGCCCTAACCTTAGGGCCCGATGGTGAAATCACTCTGCCCTAGGATTTGCACCAGCAACCTTCCGGTCCTCCCTTCTGAACTGGAGCTTTTTTCCCATTGTATCGCTGTTGTATATTTATTTGTGTTACGGACAGTATGGCGGCACGGTTTGTAGCTTTTTTCGCCACTTCTCTCCTGGCTTCAGGTGTTCATCACCACCTTCTCTTTCTCTCTGGAGTTCACTTTGTGTCTCTTTGGATTTGCTCCTAGTTCTCTGGTTTGCTTCCATCATCCAAAGATGCGTGGTTTAGGTGGATCTGTTTCTGTAGAATGACTCTCTGAAGAGACTCTGCACAGGCCCTGTGACCTGCCTTTCGTGGCCGTACGTTGCATAAGTTGTTCTAGGAAATCAATGGATATTAAATGTGTTTTTTTTATTGTTCTAGGTTGGATTCATCAAACCGCATCCGGTTCTGATACAGATCCTGTCAGAGTCCATGGAGACCAAGTTGAACTTTGAGTCTTACGTGATGCCCATGCTGTGCCCCCCTTTGCCCTGGACATCTCCGAAATTCGGGGCCTACCTTCTTTCGCCCACCAAGCTGATGCGTGCCGATGACGGCGCCATCCAGCACCAGCTGCTCCTGGAGAAGTGCCGCAACACCGACCTCCACGCCGTCCTCGACTCCCTCAACCAGCTGGGCAACTGCGCCTGGAAGATCAACAAGCCCCTGCTGGACGTCATCGTCGGCATCTTCAACGACAAAGGCAACGAGAAGATGAAGATCCCGCCGCCCATGTCCGAGGCCCCGGAAGTCCCCAGGTTCAACTCCCAGGACCTGTCTTACTCCTCAGCGGAGCAGGCCCACCTGAAGCGTGAGATGATCAAATCCAAGAAGAAGGTGGCCGAAATGCACAGCCTCCGGATGTCGGCCCTTTACACGCTGTCCATCGCCAACCACGTGCGAGATGAGATCTTCTGGTTCCCCCACAACATGGATTTCCGTGGACGCACTTACCCCTGCCCGCCCTACTTCAACCACCTTGGGAGTGATGTGACTCGAGCCATTCTGGTGTTTGCGGAGGGCAAGCCGCTGGGTGGCCACGGACTTGACTGGCTGAAGATCCACCTGGTCAACCTCACCGGCCTGAAGAAGCGCAGTTCTTTGGCAGTCAGACTGGAGTATGCCAACAGCATCATGGACGACATCCTGGACTCGGCAGACCGGCCCCTGACTGTGAGCATCTTCCTCCATCTGCCTAATTCCTTATCCTCCCGTTAGTCTTCCTGTCTTGCTGCATTAAATAGCAAAAATTAATATTTCAATCCAGTGTTTCCTAATCTATCCTCGTGGACCCACAGACAGTCCACATTTTTGCTCCTGGTAGGGAGCTGGGAGGGAGGAAAAACTTGGACCGCTGTAGGTCTCCAAGGACTGGGTTTGGAAATACTGCTTTAGCCAAATGAAATTATTGCAATCAGAAAATGTTAACCTTAATAACTTGCCAAACATTTGGTATTGTGTAAAAATTTAGAATGCCAGCTGATAAAGTTCTGGATGTTTTGTGCTGGTTAAATAAGCCCCAGAAGCAAAATTAGCCTACGGCTGGCTTTAGCTATAGGCAGAATAGTCCGTTGCCCAAGGCTGTCGAATTACCTGCATTGCGGAGGAAGTGAAATGATCGTCAGTCTTCTTGGTCGGGGAGCCTCCCATGAAAAGGTTTGCCTAGGGCCTCTTGAAAGGTAGAGCTACCTCAGCCTGTGCAGACTTGCCACTGTTAAATTTTATCAGTGCAAACCACAACGGTTGGAAGCTTCCGGTAAGCAAATGAAAGCCTCCCGTGTCTCCAACGCAGGGCCGAAAATGGTGGATGAATGTTGACGAGCCTTGGCAAGCCCTGGCCTGCTGCATGGAGATCGCCAACGCTTCGCGGTCACCTGACCACACCCGCTTCGTCTCGCACTTCCCCGTGCACCAGGTGCGCCCCGTCCGCCGGAGCCTGTTGCCGTGCTCCACTTGTTGGTGACTCCACCCGACGAGGTCTGTGATCGAGATTAAGCGCGGCTCGGAGTTCAGCTGGCTGGCCTACTAAACACCTCTTAATAGTATATATTACTCTGAACACGCGGAGCGGACACCTTGCCGGTGTAAGCAGAATCCGCGTCTCTCTTAAAATAAGGCCTCTATAAAGGTCCGTCTGCAGCTGCCTCTGACATACGAGTTGTTTTGCCATTTATCTATATTACTGGGCTACAGACCTGTAGCCCCTCCCTCATAATTCACATAGGGACATCAGTGAACCAGTAACAAAAAACTTAAAGCAAAGTCTGCGCCCTCCCTTCTGTTTCTTTTGGTCTGACCCCACCCCCTCCAACAAACCAGGACGGCTCGTGTAATGGCCTGCAGCATTATGCGGCCTTGGGCCGCGACGTGATCGGCGCCACCTCCGTCAACCTGGTACCCTGCGAGGAGCCCCAGGACGTCTACAGCGTGGTGGCACAGCAGGTCAGCCAGGCGCCGGTCCCCGTCCGCTCCGGTCTCCACCTACAACTCCCCTCTCCTTGGCTTCAAGCCCCTAGGACCTCGATATGATAGTCTGCTTGTCCATTGGACTTAATTGGCTTCTCTTCATTTAACAAAATCTAAAAGAAGACTGGAAGAATAAACTCCAGTCCTGTTTACACTTGGTTTTAAAACGCTTCTTGGGCTGTTGGACCACAGGCAGACAGCCGAGACACGTCGCCGTTTATGCCGGTGTCTGTCACGCATCTCCAAGGTGTCTGGCTAACCACTTGTGTTCACATTTCGTTACGGCCGACGTCACTTCTGCTAGAAGGGCAAATGGCCCCGCTCACAGTTATTGACGTCCTTAGCATTTACACTACAAAAGATATGTGCTCAAAAGCATCCCAGACCACCTCGGCAGGTGGCTTGAGTGATCAGACCACAGTGCGTCTTGGTGGTCATTTACACTTGTATTTATCGTTGTCCGATTGCCCAAGATGCATTTTAAAGTGTTAACAGAGCTTATCGAGCTGGTGATTTCAGTTGTCAGAGTGTCATAAAAAATGACAGTAGGTTACTTATCTTACTGAAGTGTGCAGTAGGACTGATAAGGCATTTCTGGTAAAAGGTCTCTCCACCCGGGATTTCTCTGATCCGACATAGGGTTTGATCTTTTGTAATTTAAACAAGTGAGCCTAACTTTGCAGCGCTCTCTGGATTTTCCCTGCTAGTTCCTCTTTCCCTCACCAGGATCTCCAAACCCAGGTTAGGACCTGCTTTCTCAATCATAAATCATTCTCTGCCAGTCCTGATCTGATGTTCTCCGGGACAGCCAGCCACACGGGGGCGGTAGAGGGGATCCCCTACACATCAGCCATGCTCCATGCGTCCTCTTTCCCCGAATAGGTAGAGGAGTTCCGTGCCCGCGATGCGGAGAAGGGTGAGAAGATCGCTCTGGTCCTGCAGGGCTTCATCAACCGCAAGGTGGTGAAGCAGACGGTGATGACCGTCGTGTACGGCGTGACACGGTACGGGGGCCGCCTGCAGATCGAGAAGCGGCTCAGGGAGACCGACGGCTTCCCCATGGTACAGCACCCCCCCCATCCCTCATCACTGCCATGTGTCCTGACCTGTAACTCAAGATGATTACTGTGAGGTTTATTGCACCACAAATGCTCGTTGACATACATTCGTAACTGAAGGGTCCAACTTTGGCCCTGCTGACTTCTGCAGTGGTCTGAGATATCAGTGTATAAATCTTTGGGTGTGGCATTAAACCGTAATGCACGATTTCTGTAGTTGGCTGCGAATTTGTTTAATGGGTCACTGCGGAGACCCAACCATTAAGCAGAATTTACCATGGGAGCGCCAAGAGAAATTTGCCAAGAGAGACAATACCTGATGGTGACGCAACACAGTGGGCCTCCAAAAATTTGTAATGGTCAACAGCTGAACCTTTTGGTTGAGAATCCCTTGGTTACGCAGCCTTTGTAAGACGTGTACTTCCAGAATGCTGCCAGTTACCACCAGCCACCTCAGCTGTGCCTCTTCCCCGGTAACCATGTGTGCGCGGATTTCCGGCTGCTGTCATGCTGGTGGTTTGGTGGCGCTACGCTTGATTCTACTTAAGAAACGTCCGAAGTTAAGTCATGTGATTCACTCAATGAGGACGCCCTGAACAAAGTAACAGATTGTAATCCCTGCCCAATAATGGTGAAGGAACAAGTACTGCAGACTGGGGACCCAAACGGTAGGCCAAAGAGTGGCATAAACCCAGTGACACTGGGTGCTGTTATCGCTTCAGTTACAGGGGTGCAATTACCTGAGACAATTTGGCTGTAATGATAGTAATATTGCCTCAGCGATAAAATCTCTGGTATTTCGAAAGTCTTTAGATTTAATTTCCCTTCTACACCTTGATGCTCCCACACTGATATTGTAGTGGCTGCTTTCTGAAGTGCTCCTGGTGCATTACAGATGCGTCCGGCGTCTTCTGTGTGGGAGATGGAGGGCGGTATAAAGAGCAGTCTGCTGCCAAACCCATCTCTGGATAAAAGCTGTTATTCTGAGCCCAGATGCTCCCTCCTGCACTCGCCGGTCCCAGCACAGCGTCCCGTTGCCGACATTCAAGGCAGAAACAGCTGCTGATGTGGATAAAAAAAGAATGAGATCAAAAGAAGAGTGACTCGCAAGTTTGGTGTTTCGTGAAAATATTCAGGATGAATAATTAAGTTCTGCAATGTCGCTGTAAGACTGAGACGCACCCACATAACCTGGGGGGAGGGTTGTGTATTTGGCGGGGGCAAAGGGAGACAGAAGATGGCACAACGGGGGTGCCCACAAGGGACATGCTGGTATCAGAGCTGGGGAAGGTGTTCAGTGAGTTTGCAAGCAGGACTTTGAGTCTCAACATGCGGATGGAAGGTCTCAGTCCTATAGGCCAGGTAATAATTAGGTGAATAAGCAAATACATTTGTGTCACATGACCTCACCCCCATTCCCATCTTACAACCACTCTCATGCATTTTAAAATGATAACATTTGTTGTGACGCTTGACTCTGGGAATCTGTCAGGAAGAGCATTTCATTTTCTGTACGATTTGAGGATTTGGTGACACTGCTCTGAGCACGTGTCTGTGTCTGTGTTTATTCTCTACACAGGAGTATGTGTGGGATGCTTCTCACTACCTGGTGAATCAGGTGTTCAACAGCTTGAAGGAAATGTTTACCGGCACCAGGGAGATACAGGTATGTGGATGCCAGTCTGCTGAATGGCGTCATCGTGTTAGGAGGACAGATGGTAGGCCATAATGAAGATAAGCCTCTGGCCTGGACAGGTGTGGTGCCTGCTAGGTTTTGTTCATGGCGGGCTGAGAAGGTACAATGGTTTGGCCATCTAAAGGACCTGCCACACATTCTTTGTGGTCCACACTCCGCAAGTACCCTCTCAGACAGCTTGAGCTAATTTGAAATATGACCCCCTTCTGTTGGCAGGGTGAGTTAAATGGGTCAGGTCCCGCAGAGGTGCACTGCGGTGTCTCAGAAAGAGCAGCAGTTGTGCGGTAGATCGTCAACCCCACCCCCCCTCAAGCCACCCCCACCCACCTGCCTGGGGAGGTGAAACTTGAGGTGGAGGAGGGCTGGAGGTAGCGAGGCCCTCTGATGAATTGCCTTGGTTTTGGCCGGTCGCAAACAGAATTTGTCTTGCAGTGGGGTTGCAGTGGATATACAAGGCACAATGGGGCTTTCGTCCCCAGGAAAGTTAACGCCAGGTACCGGGCACCTTGAGCGGGTGAAATTTAAATAAATCTTTTATATTCGTTTTCTGAAATGTCATATTAGCGACAACTTAAATCATTTTGAAGCTTTCTAACAGAACTTGACGATTTTGCAGTAAGTTAACTGGCAGTGAATGACTTCTAGTATCTGTAATAATATGTATTATTTGCTATTTTTGATATATTGAGGTTACACAGGTGTGCAGGATGTTAAGATATATTTAGGGTAATATATAAAATATTACCTGGAGTTTTGCAGAGTTTTTTTGTGTTTCTTGCATCTTCCATAAAAAAATATGTCAGGTCACACAGTTTCTAGATGATTCTTTTTGCCATTGCTGTCTGCAGATCTTGACGATGCTTAAGTCCATTTTTGGCCACATCACTTTTGCGGAAAAGTGGAAAAGTTTGCTGGATTTTGACCAGCTCTGCATCCCCGCCATCGATGTGCTTGTGACTCGACCTGTTTAGACCCCCAAGCAGAACCTGCCTTCCTCTCCCTCTAAACTGCACCCCTCTAGATTACATGACAATAACCCTCAAACCAGAATTCTGCCAATTTATATAGCGTCCCCTACAGTAGATTGCCTGTATGTGCACCAAGATGTTCATCAGTGCCGTTTCTGTATGCTTTCACTTCATCCTGTGTGGTTTAGCTTGTCTGTAACACCCAGATACGTAAGTGACCATAATTGCTTGCAACTTGAAGCAGGAATCTTGCCCCCCCTGTTCCAGGACTGGCTGACTGAGAGCGCCCGACTCATCGCCAAGTCCGGCCACACGGTGGAGTGGGCGACGCCCCTCGGGCTGCCCATCATCCAGCCATACCATCGCAGCAAGAAGCTGCTGGTGAGTCTGCCCGCGTGCCCCTGCATCGTACCCGACCACAAGAGTGGCACCGCAACACTGGAAAATGTCACATGCTGCGTTTTTGTGCCTATTTGGGAATAATTACTCTGTATGCTTTTTCTGATGCATAGGAAAGTGCCACAGTTTTTCTGCCAAGAAATTTAAAATCACACATAACCTTATCTAGTGACACTTTACTTAAGGCCATGTTTTAAGTCATTTATAAACACATTCATAATGTTTCATAAACCTTTTATATAAATATTTATAAAAAGGCATAACACATTATAGCCATGTTTATTATGCATTATGACTGCCTTATGAAGCTCTCATCTATAATGCACTTTAGATACTTTATTATAATGCATTGTAAAGGTATCTATAGTGCATTATAGATGAGAGCTTCGTAAAGCATTCACCATCACTTGACAATCCCCGATGGTTCATTTGTCAGCCAGTGTGGGGTTTTTCAGGGGGGGGGCATGCCATCCGTCTGCCCTGAAGAGAATCGGGGAGCAGCTTGGTAAAGGTCACATGCCACCTTGTGCTGAACAGTTTGGCTGGTGTGAATCTCAGCTCGCTCTGTTAGTCGGAGCCAGGCTGGGGCATAGTCACAGCACACACTGTCCAGTGGAGGATTCTGGGAAGCTCATGAGTGGCTAGACCAAGACCGCTCTGTACAGATATAGTAAAGTGGACTGAAACTTAGGTTATTCTGAAGGAATTCAAATGCACCCCGGTCTCGACGCCCTTTGAACCACTGCACTCTGCGGGGGTTTTCCCTCAATCCTTTGTGTGAGGGCCTTGCACGCTCCGCTCTGCGTGTCGCCACGGCGATTCTCCGGCGAGAGCGTGACAGGCCCGCCATCCCGCCGCGCTCTACTGCCAGCGCTGATGATGTCAGAGACGCCCATGGAGGAGGGAAACCTTCGGAGTCCGTGGTGCATTAACACAGAATTTCACCCTCTGCGTACTTCTTAAATACCAAGGTGTCAAGGTGGTAATTCTAGCTATAATAATATATAATAATACACAGTTTGGAAATGGAAGCGTGGAACATTTAACAAAACTTATACTGTAAAATATTTAACATATCGCTGGGCACATGAATAATGTGATAGCAGAAGGTTAAATGGATAATGGCATCAGGCAGAATTACTGTTATTTCTGGAATATGAGTCACATTCATGTCCGTTCGTGGTAGGGGGGCAAATGATTTATTACACATCTAACTTTTTTTTTTAAATAGAGGTAAAGAAACAAGTTTCTGAAGCCATCTTTTAATACAGAGGCCTTGACAAGCCGTTGACATAGTGAAATTACTGTACCCAGTGGATGAAATGTCTAATGCCACAGAATGCAGTGAGAAATTCACATCATTAGGTCCTTGATGCAGTGACAATGCATTTCTGATTTGTGAGAAGGCAACAGTAAGGGTTGGTATTGAGGCGCACGTTACAGGCGGATTTCACACCAAATTTCGGATTCGCTCACAGTACATCACAAGCACAGTGTTTATGCATATTCCTGCCAGCAGCTGTGTTCTGCCTGAAATACTGGGCTCAGTCGTGATATTTTGCGAGCGTGTTGCTATTTTATGTAAGTAAAATGCAGTCTCAGGATGATGCTGCAGGCTACACTTCAGCACGATCATCGTGAAATCAACATAGCATATTAGCTATGTGTGAAAATTGATTTCCCTCGGGGGGGCGGGGGGGCGATGTGGGAGGGAGGTCTTTTGGCGTACAGTATTTTGAAATGTGGCTGGGAGAAATAATTAAGATTTGGATCGAAGGGAGAGACTGTGGGACGGTGGGGGGGTTGTGGGGGGGCTGCATTGTGGATTGTGGATCTGCCTGAAGTCTTTGGGTCGGAACTTTCATTAGTAATGGGATGCATGCATTTGGGGGGTGGGGGGGGTTTATTGGGCCCACCTGCTCTGAAATGCAAACAGCCAGTCACCAGGGGGCAACGTTGGATGCTCTTTTTAGTTAATTTTTAAAAAAAATTTTGTAGTAGTGACCAGGTCCTTTGATTTCACCAGCGCTGCAGCTATTTTCAGTAGCTTGTTCTTCTTACTGGTCATTCATTAGAAGCTCAGTCTAGGAGCTCTTCAGTTTTTGAGTTGGCTCCTTGATGGCTGTCTGCTTATGGTGTATCATCTTCCTCACTAGTAGTGAAGAAGAGCACTTTCTAAATAAATGAATGTAAAGTTTGCAAACGGCACGTGGGCGGGGTCAGGAGGTTCACATGCTGTTTGGTTCAGCATTAGAATAGGTTGAAGTAACTTGGTGTGATTGGTGATTTCATACGTGGTGGTTCCACCATCTTGGAACCGGCTGCATTACTGGAATGTACATGGACCACAGTGTCTGGTGCAGAGTTTCCCAGTCTGGTCCTCGGGGACCCACAGGTAGTCCACCTCTTTGCAAAAATGCGGGCTGTCCGGCAGGGAGCTGGGAGGAAGCAAAAACGTGGACCATCTGTGAGTTCCCTAGGACTGGACTGGGAAACACTGATATACAGAATTTGTAGCTGAAAGCACTTTGTTAACGAGAGAGGTCCAGGCGAACGGCCAGACTCGTTAAAGCTAACCGGAAGGCCACAAGGCCAGTAGTAACAGCAGGAAGGCTTCTTTGAGTGCACAGCTTGCTATCCCTTGAAGTGTTTCTGGAGGCTAAAGGGTGTATCTAATGAAGTGGTACACTTTCCGCGGTCGGCAGTCTCGGTGGTCATGAAACGCAGCCAAAGCCTGATGTTTCTTGGTTTTGCTGCTTGTGGTGTTTATAAGCTCATGAGCAGCTGAGGTGATGGTGGAAAGGCCAAGAGGTGAAGGCAGGTGGAGCCACAGCACAAGACCCGTGCCTGGCCTGTTCTACCCTCTCATTCTGCTCTATCGATAGTTTCACTCCCTGATTGCAGACTAAGAAATCAAAAGCAAAATTTGGTTCAGTGTTTAGATGCTAGTGGAAGCAGATTCTTTGAAGGCAGTTTCATAAATTGGATTTTTCCAGCCCCCCCCCCCCCCTAAAACCATGGCCAGCATTTCACTGGGCTGCAGAACGCTGGGGGGTTCGCCGAGGGGGTTGGTTAATTTCCAAAAATAAACTATTTTCAGTTTTTTACACCCCTCACACCTCACGTTTGCATTTGAAAAACACAGAAACCGTTAAACTTATGAAACTGCCGATTAATCCGCAAGCAACCCCCCCCCAAAAGGCTGTTTCAGCATGCAACGTAATCCGGGAGCCCCTCCCAGAAGGGAACTGGTGTACAGCACCCTAAACCAGACCCCTGTCATGACCAATAATCCCTTGGCAACATCCCATTGTAGCAGAAAGTGCACCTGAAGAGGATCAGAAGTGAACCTTATTTATTTCAGCTATAAATGATCAGGGAGTGATGCGTTTTTATACAAAATCATTTTTTTAAATGTTATTTATCAAAGATGAGTTGATTAGTTTACCATCCATCCATCCATTTTCCAAACCGCTTATCCTTCTGGGTCGCGGGGGGTCCGGAGCCTATCCCGGAAGCTACGGGC
>JAODJW010003281.1:0-17796 GCA_026777045.1 Hyperopisus bebe | reverse complement strand
TGTGTGTGTGTGTGTGTGTGTGTAGTAAGTATACCTTACTAATTTCCTGGTCCCCATAAGGGAAAACTCTATTTTATAAAATCCGTGACTGCAATGAAAAAACTAAAACTGCAAAAACTCTTGTATTTTGTTTGGTTACTTATGGTTTTACAGTTTGTTGTCATGTGTTATTCTGGGTAATACACTTTGACATTCCGTATTATTCAGTCATATGCCAATATGAAAGACTTGCATTACCTTTTCAGCTCTGCATTGTGCAGAATGTGCACTGAGGAAATTAAACGTAATGAGTATTAAAATCGAGCAGGATGAATTAGTCATTTATAACGGGAAGTTTTTTCTCTGCTCCATGATTTTTCCATTCCAATCTATGTTATAAAGTTACAGTCAATAAAGCTGAATATGGGAATGCCTGACGAACATATTGAAATATTCGCATAATTACATAAACATATAGATTCTATGCATATGAGTATATAATATACTCTTAAAATTAGTTTTAGTGGGTTGCTGGTGGAAGGTTTGCCTCACCTTCTTCCAGCTACTAACAATATTTCTCAAATACAGATAACTGCCAGGAACATAGAACATTACTGGTTGACTCTTATTCTAACGCAATTATTTCGAATATAATTGATATTGATATTGTTCACTGATACAATAAACCCATGCCATTGTGTCCTCTTTACAGTATATGAACTTGCCTAACGTCACAGTTGGAAACCACGCTTATGACAAAAATGAAGGAATCTATGCACCACTGTCCGTTTGCCAGGATTTTTATAGAAATGCTAGCATTTCTTCTGAAAATGAAACGTTTGACATCGATACAGAAATTGAAACAGGTAAAAAAATATATATATTAATAATATATGTAATAAAATTATCAAGGACCAGGTAAGAAAAAAGTTACTCATGAATCAGGCTAGACAAATATATGTGCTGTTTTTTTGTAAACACTGACGCCTCAGCAACATTTGAAATCGACGCTTCCACATCACGGGGGTTAGGGGCGCAGCCCCTGGCACTTCAGAAAAACCGCGTAGGATGTTCAGAGCACGAGATATGAGAAACATATGAGAAACGCGAGGAAGAAAGATCACTGCAAGATATCACATGCGAGGCTGCTGTAAACACGCTTGGTGTCCTACAAACCAGCATTGCACGTATATTGTGGCATGTATGAGTCATTTAATGTTATGTGTGTCATCTGCTGGACCTCATGAAATTACCAAAAAAAAAAAAAAAAAATCCCAATTAATTTCTTATGTCGACCCGATGTATCAAAACCGCCATGAGGAATTCGCAATGCGAAAGAGAATTGACTGTAAATAAGCGCTTTGTGCTGCGACCTTCACAGACAGGTTGCTCTTTCAGTTTTGAAGTATATGCACAGTTTGATAGTTGAATTGTGATGTCTGTTTTATAAAGGTGTTTGTATAATTTGTTTTCAAAAGAATGTGCTAAAGTTTATCCAGGACAGTCTCCAGCAGAAGACATACTGGAAGAATTCCTGAAGAATTTAACTTTGAATTTTAAAAGGTGCATTTTTTTATATTAAATTGAAAGCTCTGGGAATACCATTTTAGTTCAGATGAAATATAATGTAAACAGGCTTATATGTAGTTGTTTGCTACATGCATCATTTGCATAAATGAATGCATAAATATTTCACAAGTTGTCACAACTTAGCAGTTAAACTATTAAAAAAATAGATTCATCCATCAGACCTGCATTAGTTTGGCAGTAACGTTCTTCTGAATTTCAGGCTTCTGTCTGTCAATATTAACTTTACTCTGAAGGCCATAAATCTTCAGACCATCGAGCATCACGAGCTTCCTGACTGCTATAGCTTTATTGTCATGGTAGGTCACGTTACTGTACTGTAAACATCATTAAAGAAGGGAAAAAGTGGGGCTTCATTTAACTTCAAATACAGTGATGATTACTTTTCCTTTGAAAGCTGTATTATCCTGTACTGCAAATTGTACATAAATCCCTTCTATAGAAAACTCTTGTCCCTTGGTTAATTCTAACAGATTACTTTCGACAGCAGAGCTCACAGCGGACAAATAAAAATTAATCTTAAGAATGATGTGGATATGTATCAGTGCAGAGACTGGAGTGTAAAAGGAATGCGTGAGTATTTTTCTTCTTTCTTTTAAACTACACCAAGCTGTATGAACTTTGTTGATATGAAGATCTGTAATTTCCCTTAGTGTGTGATTGTGTGTTAGTGTCTGCACTGTGGACAGGCACCGAAGCCAGGGTGTCCCCTACCTTGTGCCAGATTCTTCTGGGATTTAGTTCCAGACTCTGTAACCCTGCACTGGATAGATGGATGGATGGGTGGATATTAGAACATGTTGAAAATCATAAGCTACTGACATGTCTTTGACTAGAATACTTCCATTAATACCTTGTACTTTATGTGAGTCATTTTGTTGTACGTATTGCTGCAGTATTAACTGCCCCACCCTTGATTTTATATATGACTTACAGTGAAAATATTTTGTATCTGGCTTATTATTCGAGGTTAGGTTTTTTGTTCTAGCATTGAATACAGAGATTTAAAGAATGTAAAGAATTTAAAGTCGGAGAATCCGGCCCATGTCATAAATAACATAACTATCAAACAATAACAAAGTTCAGAGATGCAGTACCATTCAAAAATTTTGGACACACCAAGCGGCCTACCAAGCAGAGTGATAGAGTGTTGCATCACATGACCTGGCCACCTGACCTAAACACAACAGAAATGGTTTTGGAGGAGTTTGAACTGAGAGTGAAGGAAAAACGGCCAATGAGTGCTGAGCATAAATGTGGGACCTCCTTCAGGACAGCTGGAAGAGCATCCCAGGCATAGAGGAGACCGTGGGGTCAGCTAGTCCTTGGAGCATTTGGGGTTAAGGGCCTTTCTCAAGGGCCTGAGGGTGGGATCACTCTGCCAACCATGGGATTTGAACCTCCAACCTTCTGAGTCTCAACCCACAGACCTGGCTCCCCCAAACAAATTATTATTATTTTTTTACTAATTTTTTGGCCAGTGCACATATATAAAATATATGTTATTTTATAGTCTTGTTGTCTTTATAAATATTCTAAAGTATAGATAATAGTACAAAGAGACCTTTCTTTGGGTAGGTGTCTTCAAACCTCTGACTGCTACTGTTAGCTACACCAAGTACTATGCCAAACACCCAAGCCAGAATATTCTGGTTATCTGCACAACCTGCCACATTCCTCACAGAACTGTTTCCTTCCCCTTTTGAAAGTCAAGCACTTCTTTTGCTGTCACATGTTCAGTGGCCTGATGACTCAGTCATTCAGTCAGCCACTGACTAGCGTACGGTGTGGGTGGTGGACTTTGGCCTCACTACCCACTTCATTACATTGCATTAAGATATTCTAAGTTATCTGCTTTAAATGTAAAAAATGTTTGGCACAGTGCATTCATATATATGTATATGTTTCATTTAGCAGGGAGAAACATCCAGTACACATTAATCTTTGACTGCATAACCGCTGTAGTTTGTTTGGCCTCCCTGATTCTGTGTAGCCGTTCAATTATCAGTGGCATTCAGCTGCAATTTGTAAGTATACACAATGTCATATGTATGTGTGGGACGAGCTTAATAAAGATACTGCACATGTGCATAAACATATCCCACTAAATCAAAGTCATCATATTATATTGAGAGTGAATTATGTCTATTTTCATTTCATGCCAGGAGTGCCTGCATTTTTTCTGGACTTTCCTTGGAAAGAATTTGCCCTGGTCCGATCGGATGGAGTTTGTAAACGGATGGTATATACTGATCACTGTCAGTGATACTCTAACTATTGTTGGAACCATCCTGAAAATAGCAATTCAGACCAAGGTGTGGCCAAAGACTAAGTACAGTATCACAGCATTTTACAATGTTTCTATTTCAGACGTTCTAGTTTTTTTAAAAAATAGTTTTCAAATATTGAAAATTTAGCATTGAATTCAGTCTGTTAAAATTTTAATCATTTGATTAGAGCAAGACTCATTGTATGGTGTTTTTTCCATTTTTATTTGCCATTTTATTTGTTATTATTGAACCTTAGTGCATGGTAAGTTTTCTACAGGGGTTGATCATTATACCGCAATATAATCTTGTTTTCTATTTGCCGCAATACTGTATTGCAGTACTTGCTGATCTTAAATTGAACTATTTTTCAGCTTCATGTGATTGTATAATGAGATTCATTAGTCTTTAATTTGGCATCAGTTTATAAAATCAGTGTACTCCACATCCTAAATTGGGAACATATTTCTGTTTTTCATTTTAGAATTTAACAAGCTATGATGTCTGTAGTTTTCTGCTGGGGACAGCTACACTGTTTACCTGGGTCGGAGTCATTCGTTACTTAGGCTACTTTAGGAAATATAACGTAAGTGTCCCCCGTTTTGTAAAGTGAGCAGTCTTTGAAATCCCTAATAGTAGATGAGTACTGTACTGCTTAGTGACTGACAATAAAAATTAAAGACCATTACAGGTTTTTATATTGCATTCAATCATCGTAACCTTGATGATTTTCTTATTCTATGGATAAGCATTTGGGATGCAGCCACTCGGATCTTACATATTATAGACTCAAGTTTGAAACATTACTTTGCATTATGCAGCCAATAAATCCATTACAATAAGGTCTAATTTAATTTTTTTATTTTTTTTACTTAATTTTGGAACTGTTCTCTAGATCCTTATCCTTACCATGAGAGCGGCTTTTCCAAACGTGGTCCGTTTCTGCTGCTGTGCCTCCATGATCTACCTTGGTTACTGCTTCTGTGGTTGGATCGTGTTGGGACCTTATCATGAGAAAGTAAGCCTTCTATACATTCCAAAAGCAGAAATGTGCCTCCATACTAAACCATGACAAAGCGCTGCTTTTCTAGTTCCGGACCATGAACACCGTGTCAGAGTGCCTGTTCTCGCTCATCAATGGGGATGACATGTTCACGACATTCAAGAACATGCAACAGAGAAGCACCCTTGTGTGGTTATTCAGCCGGCTCTACCTCTACTCCTTTGTGTCCATCTTCATCTACACAGTGCTCAGCCTATTCATCACTGTTATCACTGACACATACGAGACTATCAAGGTAACTTTTCATAACTTTTCATCTGTTGCTGATGTTGTTCAAAGTCATGTGATATCAACTATAGCTACCCACCCAAACTTGGTCATCAGAGTTCCTCAGGATAGTCAAGAAAAGTTTCGAGACCTTTTGTCCATGAATACTTTGACTAACTGCTGTCTTCGCTGACTGTTCCATTGTTATGATCTCAGCTGACAATAATTGGTGCTCTTTCTTGGATTTTGAACTTATCTGGTCCAGTAGGATCCAGGTTTTTATGGTGTTTTGCCTAGCTTTTATGTTCTATCTATGTTTTATATACCTTTTGCTCCAATGCCAATTAGAGGCTGAGCCTAGCAGCATAGGAGCCTAAATTAGCTCCTTGACTGCTGCATTCTGCCTCACTTGTGCATCACTTTGTACAAAAGCATTTAGCAAGTAAATAAATGTAAGTATAATATCTACATTCCAAACTCTCCCCCCCCCATACAGAAAAGCCAGCAAAGTGGTGTCCCTGAATCAGAACTTCATGCCTTCTTGGCAGATTGTAAAGACCTACCTAATTCAGGAATGTTCAAGCAAAAGGATATATCATCTCCATGCCTTTCCTGTTGTCCTCGGTAAGTTGTGGAAGTCTGGATTTTAATTGCATAAATCCACAACCCTAATGTCACCTACAAACAATTTTTATGACTCTTTTGTTCTTCACAGTAGATACCTTTGCTCTCAGTTAAGACATCAGCGTCTTAGTGAAACTCAAGCTATTTTAAATGGTGTGTACATTTAATGCCAGTCTGTAGTCAATAAACCAAAGTCTATTGTACGATGTTAAATTTTTGTGGGGGAAAAGTTATTCAGATACATTTTGTGCATTGTGCATTGAGTTGCAGTGTTGTATGAAGATTTTCATATGCTCTTGTAATTCTATTTTTTTTTTCGAGGCCCCCAAGTATTTCAACTATGACATACACAATTAATGTCCTGTTGCTATGAAAATTGCTTAAAAGTTTCCAACTTGAAAGTTTTACATAAGAAGCTGCATTGTTTGATCCAGTTGTGCTTTTGTAACTTATTGTGCACCAAATGAGATAACAAGAGGTATTTGATCTCCCTATTTACACCAAATCTTGTAAATATAAATCATACATTTAACTTAACAAGAATATTGTTTTCTGTTCTAACAAGGAATAAACAGCTTATTTGGTTATCTAGCAGATTTTTCTTGATGTGGTAAAATACTCTCAAATATGACCATTTAGTTTGATGTCAAATCCTGCTATGTAAAAGAACAATAATAAAACCCAAGCAAAGCACATTTTTTTGTATTGGAAGCTTCTTTGCCATTGGTTCATCACTGATGATTTATTGTTATTTCTTGAATTCTAATTTTTCTTTGGACCACATGATTACAACAGCCATTAGTCTGAATCTGAAGGGGACAGAAAGCACAGAGTTAGAGGATGATTTCATTTAAAATGTGGCTGAGGAATTACTCCCTGCCTTTATTCCTCTTGAAAACGTGGATCACCGAAAATTGCATGCTTTGTTCACCAAGTAAATGGTCAGTGGAGGAGCAGTTTCAGCCAAGTTGGGGTAATTTGGCTAGCTGTACAGTGTAATTGGTGGAGTTACATCACTGAGAGCCAAATCTTTACCGTACACAAAACATGCAGCTGAAAACAAGCGACACAACACATGAGAGCAGAGAATACAGGGATATAATTTAGGTATCCTTCATCTGCCCAAGAGTGCTCTTCAAAATGAATCACAGATGTCTGCTTCTGAAAGCTACTACATACTCCATACAAACTTATTATGACTTAGAAACTGTCCTTGAAATTTTTGTGATGCTAGGTTGTGGAATTTAGCAAAGATAACAGTTATTGTGGGGGCGGGGAGTGGCTCTGTGAGTTAGGCCTCTCTGCCCATGAAACGCAGGTCACAAATTCAAATCCCATGTCTGGAACAGACCCTGCTCTGTCTACTGGATAAAAGTATCTACTTTGTACTATTACTACTGTAGATTTTCAATATGATATCAAGATTGCTTCCGTATTAGTATTATACATTTTTATTCCACTGGTAAATATTTTGTTCTCATTTCTGTTTTCATAGTTGTAGATTGTCCGTGAAAGATAACAATGACTGTTCCCCCATTTTAAAGAAAACAATACCAGAGGGAGTCTTTTCGTGTTGTCCTGGAGAAGGTACGCAATTCATCAGTCTTCATGTGATTGTTTCCTTCTCACTGAGGCTAACCCACTGTGGCAGAAGCAATGAAATTAGTGGTCATGGAAATGACACACCATGTGATGTGCTGATTACAGGGAAAGGCAGGGTCGCTATGGGAAAATGTTTCTCCTTGTATGTAATGGCCTCACATGAATGAGTAGGTACCCTTAAAGGCTGCAATACTGCAGCAACATTTGTGTGAACCATGCAAGTATGTTTTTCATTTGTTGTTTTGATTTTATATTCCTCATAAAAAACAACTTTCGATGAGATAAAATTGTTACTATACTGTGAGTTATATTTAACTTTGAACTATTGATATTCCATACTAACACAAGTTCTGTTTCATGACAAACTGTATTTTATGGATAAACTGTAGGACTTTTCAGATGAGAATGTTATCACTGAGAGTTAAATAAACTAAAATGAATGATAATTACAAATTTAGATACAATGGGAAGGTTAGGGAGCAGGTTGAGGAGCATGCACTGGTACAGCATGTAGCTACAAAAAATAACCGATGAAACACCTCAGGATCCCGGCTGGTGACCCCCCCAGGCCGACACGCCGTCCTGCCCCACCCTCCGGAAATTGCCACGTATTTGCCGCAGTCAGGTGTTATGTGGGCGTCCCCTTGGCCTGGTCCAGCCGCTCAAGTCCTCAGCAATGAGGGTCCTGCGAGCCGGATCACCCTCGGGGAAACGCGCCACATGACCATAGTGCCGTAACTGACGCTCCCTCACAATGCGGGCAATGTGCCTCATTCAGGACTCCTCTAGCAACCGCTCGTTCGACACAAAGTCAAGCCAGCAGTACCCAAGGATTCTTCGAAGAGACATAGTACTGAAGGAGTCCAGTCTTAGTCTCAGGTCACTGGATAGCATCCATGTTTTGCAGCCATACAGCAAGACAGGGAGCACCGGGGCTCTAAAGACTTGGATCGCTGTCCTCTTCCAAAGATATTGGGAGTGCCGTATTGGGAGGGCCACATACTCCTTTCCAGCGACCTCATGATACAATAGTATAACACTACAATTGGTAGATTTCTTAAAAATTTTTATCAAGCAGACCCACTCTGAAAACTTCTGGAATCTTTACATGTGCGATATTATTAACATTACCCTTGCTGCATTTTTTATAAAGATTTACCAAATACTGTAGTAGTAAACCATAAAGGACAAGGTGTACTCTTTGATGCTACTGTGTTACTCCCCTTTAAGGTAACTAAAAGTAAGACTTAATGAAAACACCCAACACTTAAAAAAACTATCAATTTCAATAACATTCCCAACTCAGCAAGTAGCTATATTTTCCTCATGAATTAGAGCTGATTAGATGCTATCAGTTTAATTCCTTTCATTCTTTACTACTAGATATGCATGTGCTCAGAGGCGCCGTTTAGTTGGATCACTAGGGGCTGTAGTCACAAAGTCAATCTTCTTTCAAAAAGAAAAAAAAAAAAACCAAGTCAAACCCCAGGTAAACTTGACTCAGCCCCTGGTCTTTTCAGTAGCTAGAAACTCCCCTGCTTATCTGTTTCCTATTTTTTGTAGACTTAAAACTGCAATCCCAGAAAGTGATCTTTGTTGATGGTGCAAATAAAAACTTAAGAATGTAATGCCACAAATCCGGTTGAGGGTTTTCGAATGTGCTCACATGCAGTGAGCTGTTCACACTACATGGAACGTAGAGTTATGAAAGAGTCAACTCTTTAGTGCTGAACGGGTTTCAAAGCCACTTGTGCAAATAAAATGCATGTGTTGCTTTTCCCAAGATCTTTGATCAAGATAAAATGCATTTTAAAACACAAACAGTTTTGTAGAACTCTTCCTTAGCAGGTATTTGTTTAGTACATTACAAAAGACTCCAGAAGATTTGTGCTTTTGATTCATGCTATGTTTAATAACAAGTCATCCTTGAATAAAATGCTTGTTTGTGCATTGTTTTGTGAAGTAACGCATAATTTCACTTCTAGGAAAATATCAGTTTTCCTTTAATAAATCTCATTCATGTTTATGGTTCATTGCGGAGGTGCAGTAGTTAGCACTATTGCCTCATGTCTCTGGGACTAGTGTTCTGTGTGTGGAGTTTGCATGTTCTCCCCATGTGGTGTCCTCTGGGTACCCCAAACTGTGTGTGTTTGTGTGCCCTGCCATAAAATAGGTGCCCCATCCTGGGTTATTCCCTGCCTTGAAGCCATTGCATCCAAACCCCTGCAACTCTCAATAAGACAAGCAGGTACTGAAAATTGTTAGATGGATACATTGTTTGAAGAGTTTCAATTATCATTTCTCCCTACTGACTCATGACAATGAACAATGGTTCATATTTTGTATTTATATATGACCGACAGCCTGAGAAAATCATTTACTATTTACTTAAACTGACAGTGTGAATACCAACTAATTCATTTTGTGTGACTAACAAATTATCAAACATTAAAATCCAAATGCTTAGGCAGTGTTTGCTAAAGTACTCTCACAATTCTATATTCCACAAAAGATACTATAACACAGCTGTCCACTTCATGCCAAAAAATATGGTAATAAACTTTATGTTTTGAAATCTTCTGTGTGACCACTAATATTACATTTATTTCTAGTATATATGAAAATGAAATAGCTTCATTCCTATTACACATAAAACAGACTGAAATAAATGAAGAGGGAAATTGCATCGATTCATGCTTAGAAATATGATCCTGGAAACACTTACAAGAATTGCCTATGGAATCATCCTGTATGGCCAGTGCAACCACCATAGCGAAGGCCAAACTAAAGCTGTCTTTGTGTAAATTTGCCGACAGCTAACCTGAAACCCAAGTAACTGTCCCTTGGGTTAACCAGTTCCCTTGCATTAACCAGTGAGAAGATCATGACTGTAACAATTCTCGTTAAGCTGAGAATTCTAAAACAAATTGATTTCTAGTGGCAAAGAACCATCATCTAATTAATCACACAAAAATGTCACATGTAAACTTTATTATTAAATAAACCCAATCTTTCAAGTAGATAAGATAAACACAAATCATGTTAATATTTTGGCACCAAGCATTTCATAATTTCAAACACCATTGGCATCAAACCTGAATGTTTGAATCTTAAGTATAACACTAATTTCTAGCATGTGCTGTTCAATGAAACTTTAAAAAAAAACCCTTGAAACAGATATCATTTGAGATGTCTTGCTTCTATTTGTATTTATTAAGTTACGGTGACATTACACTGCGTATCTTAACAGGAATCTAGGACACACAAGAAGGAGAGGATTTCCAGAAAGTGTTTGTCTTGTGCATTTAGCATAATTCTGAAGCTTTTGATAACAAACTATCATGTGTCCTGCAGACTACTTATAATAATTGCTAACACTTTCCTTGACAGGACACAAATACTTAGTAATAACTCAGTTACTACTGAAGTACAAAAAATTAAGCAATCATGGGCGACTGGGCATACAGTTGCTTCTTGAGGTAAAAGATGCGTCATTTCTTTAATGATGAACAAATTTGAGATCAGTGTTTCACTTCTGTTATTCATGGCTTGTTCCTTCAGTAGGTCATAAAAGATTCAAAGAATTAACAGATACAGTACATAGTAACTGCTTGAGATAAAAAAACAGTTTAGTCGTGATTCATTAAAGTTGAATTAACATAAGATCAATATTACACAGGCTTGTACCAGAACAACTTTTGGAGAATTATTATGAATGCAATGATGAACTACAACTAATTTAATGCAAATCGATAAAACTCCAGACCCCCTGCCACCCTGTATAGGACAGGCAGTTACAGAATATGGATGGATTGAGACTGTATAAGAGTTTTTCAAAAGCAAACAGACAGGTGGACAGAACTTCATCCCTCCGGGGTCGATTGCATCGTCTCCGACGCAGCGTACTTTTCGCGTCTATTTCAGTTTATATCTCGCTGAAATCATCATGTAGAACTATGAACAAAACGCTAGCTAAATCCGTTATCTGTCTTCTTTTCAAAACGTCCATTTTCGGAAATATTAAAGTTTTTAAAATTTGGTTAAATCGGCAAAAAAGTAAACCATGTCATCTTTGTTTTACCTCGGGGACATGTAGTATCGCTTTCACTCGAAGATCGCTATGCACATTCTATTAGCGCGTATTCAAATCGCATTAGCATGGATCGGTGAAACGCGATCCAGTTACAAACCCATCAGCACCATGAAAGGGGGGAGAGATGTGGCCAGGTGTAAATGGCTCAGGCATACACATACAGTAGGAACTCCTAAATATTCAATGGCAGGAGACCAGAAATAGTGACACGAGTTTTTCTTATTTATTTATCCAACTGAATGTTGCAGCTTCACCGTTTAGTCATGTTCATATAGCCAAGACTTTTGTGATCAGATATCTGGGGTCAAAAAAAGCTGCCACCATTGTTTATTATGTACTTTTATAATGTTTCTGCAAGTGTTCCAAACTGCATTTTGCAATGTCTATACTTTGATGTCAAATTATAAACTTAACAAAAATCTGACATATTTACAATATACATTAAAATAAAGATGAGTGTAATGGCAAAACAAATATATAAGAAACAATTTATTTGTCATGAATGAAGTCTATGATATTTGAAGAAATTTGTGATCATGCCTCAGTCAGTAAAAATGTGTTTCCTACTCGTAGACTCCATAGGGTTAAATCCCCCATACAGATGAGTTTCCATATTTGTTTGTATATGAAGTTAACATTAAACAAGAAACATTAACATTCATTGTCAATTTCCCTCCATGTTACTCTCCCGGGGTCTCTGTGGTAGTTTCTATTTGTAAACTTCCCTGTACAACTGTAAATAAAATAAAACAAAATAAAATAAAATAAAATAAAATAAAATAGGCATACTGATTTACAGAAACAAGTACCCAGTGATGGAAACTGTGTTTTTTTTTTTTTTGGGACCAAAACTGGGCATCGGCTTAAAATGTAAATAACAACGAGAACAAGGTATTGGTCATAAATGACAGTAAAACATGCGCAGAGTAGCAGGAGCGGCATAGTCCGCTGGGTGCGCTTCTCTCTGTCAGTCACGCACTCCGGAGTTCCGTCTAAGGCAATGAAGACGTAGCCAGTCCCAAACAGAACCTGAAAGACAGGAACTCAATACCGGAAAAATATTTATATGCGAAGTAAAGATAATTAATCAGGTAGGTTCTCTAATTTACGGTCATATAGCCTATTTGGTCGAGTTTTCGAAAGCGATATGTATATATCTATTCGTGACTGTATTCGACTGTATACGAATTTTACTTGCGTGACCATGGTGGTGTAATCAGATTGCCGAAAAAGCGATTCTCATGTTTTGTTTGCGTATGTTTCTTTCGTTCACCTTTTCGATGTAAACTGTGAAACATACAGCGAAGCAGCAGCGGTCCACATTACATAGTTTACTGAGATCATTTTTACATCCTTGTGAACTTTGTACTTGGCACCCAGTCTGACGTTTTATTTCCCACAGTCAGACAGACGTTTTCCAGGCAAATAACATGCAACTAAATTAAACTATTAATTACCATTTACGATCTGTATCAAATCACGTTAAATATATTAAAGTAATATAATTCATCTTGTTTTCTGTATTTGTATATGCCATTCAACCTCTTATGGCAATGTGTGAAATCGGTACATTGAATTTTGCAGATACACTAGTATGTACATCACAGTGAGAATTAATTTGCAATTAAATATAACAATATAGATAATTACTCTTTCTTCATATAATATTTTCTGTATTTCTCAGTCATTTTCTGTAGGAGCTGATGCAAGATGAGCAACAAGAATGAATGCCACTTTGACCAGTCTATGGACTTTTTCTACAAAAACAGAAACCAGACAGGAGACTGGGATTCTTCACAAGTTGTCCTTGTCCAGATCGTTGGATCAGTCTTTTGCTGTTTTATCCTTCTGTCCAATGCCATGGTCATTGCTGCTGTGATTACTAATAAGAGGTTTCATTATCCATTTTACTACCTGCTTGCCAACCTTGCTGCCTCGGACTTTCTCGCTGGTATAGCTTATGTCTACCTCATGTTCAACACAGGTGGAGTCTCTAGAAAGCTCACTATTCCCATGTATTTTGTTCGCCAAGCCTTGCTGGATACGAGCCTCTCAGCTTCCCTAGCTAACCTGCTGGTTATTGCACTGGAGCGCTACATATCTGTCCTGAATTGGAAGGTCCACAGTAACCTTACGAAGCGGCGAGTCACTCTACTTATCGTGCTGGTCTGGGCGCTCTCCATATTTATGGGTGCCGTGCCCAGCCTTGGCTGGAATTGTATCTGCAATCTGGACACATGCTCCACACTTGCCCCGATATACAGCAGGAGTTACCTGGTATTCTGGTCTGTGTCTAATCTGTTGCTGTTTCTAATTATGGTAGCAATCTACCTGAGGATATACATTTATGTCAAGAGAAAAACTTCGGTTCTATCCAAACACACAAAAGGGTCTCTAAACCGCAAGAGGACGCCTATCAAGCTCATAAAGACTGTGATGCTGGTGCTAGGTGAGTCGCATTGTTACTTCTCCTGTTCGAAATGTACCCAGATGTAATTGTAGTTTTTAAAAGAGTATTTGTAACCCAGTGCTTTCAGCAAGTATGGAGAAGCTGGGTTGGGGTCAGTTAGACTAAAAATTTTTTGAGTTTGGTGCTGGCAGCTAGCTGGTTTGCAAGCAGCTATTATAGTATTGAGCACATGACAATGAGAACACGTGTCCACAAAAGAGAAATAATTCTATGATGCAAGGAAAAAGAAATAAATTCTGATCTCAGACAGTGTACTTCACTGATTTGTTCTTCTGGATTCTGTGTGACTGCTGAGGACAGGATGAGTTTGAAAGTACCGTGTTAGTGTTATTGAGGGGGGATCGGGGTCTGAATGAGTATTGGAACAGTTAGTCCAGGGTAATATGAAAAGCGATGCATGTGCAATGTAACTCAATTATCCATGAAATGAAACTAGCATCTTCACTTTTTTTTTCTTTGGCACTGAAGAAATTCATTGCTCAAGAAGATATGAGATAAGTCATATAAGTTATGATTTTAAGTTATTTGATCAGTGTTATAGGTGGTCAGTATAGATTCAGTTGTGCTCTCAGTTTGAGATGTCCTGGGGTAGCTGTGTGCGTTGCAGAGGAAAGGCTTCACATCCCTACTGAGGCCCTTGTCTGCACCATTAGAACCTTTTGTGAAAAGTCAAACCTGGAAGTGCAGTCATTGCATAGTACAAGTTTTTCCATATAAGAAGAAAAACATGAAAAAAATAAACAAACGCATGTTCATGGTATACAATGTCCTGAAATGTACTGTGTGAACTCTTACATATTATTTTTAGGGCATCCTGGATTTTTAATAACAGTGCATGGGATTACGTCCTAAGGATGAAAAATATGTAACCTATAAGGATCCTATTAACACTAAACATTTGTTAATTGCGAATTATGGGATGAGTTCTGTTTAATCCCTTGTTGCATAAGATATAATATGCAGTGAGAAACAAACCTGAAAATCTGTGGAAAAACAGGCCGAGTGACTTTTGTGAATAGGTTTTTTTTCCACATGCTCTTTCTTTCAAGTAGTAATTTTTTCCCTCATAGTTAAGTTTTAGTTGGGTGCACATGATAGATTAGCCCAATATGAGTGGAACAACAATATGAGTATTAGTCAAAGCCCTCATCATAGTAAATCTGTACAGGTTTGACGAGTTTGATTTGATGATATTAGCTGTCCTTCTTAAGTTCTTATGAGTATTACTGTAAAGAGTATAGAATGTACCTTTAAGAGCGGCACTCATTGTGTTTTTTTAGTTTAGCGTTTAAGGGTCAGCTCAGATGTCTTGCATTCTGTGGCTGTGGCGTCTCTGGTGTGTCACCCACAAGATAAGAGAAATATGAAGGAGCTGCCGTGGAACATTATTCATCTGGACCTGCAGTGTAATTTTCTAACACAAGGGCAGTGTTTACAAAGAAAAGCTGGCAAACAGTAAATAGTAGGTGTATATTTGTGTGATTTCTTGTCTTGGGAGTAGGCAGTTTAGGTTGTCATTTGAGCTTTCCGAAAACTACATTTGATATGTCACAAGATGGGATCCCTTTTGCAGTGCAATTTTTGTAACTGGAATAGCTTTCATTTACTAAACCAGTCCTGGCACAATGTTTGTGATATATGAAAAATTTTGTCTTTTTTCATCTTTTAAAATTGTGGGTGAAGCTCAATGGCAGAAGGTGGAACAAATTGTTTACTGCTTATCCACAATCTTTATTATTTTGAAGTGTTACTCAGGCTTGTGCTTTAATTCATATTTGTGCACATAATACAGTTTCAGTCAGGTGGGTAATACCACAATGCTTTTGACATTTTAAAGACAAGTTTGCTTTGCTTTCAAGTCAATGTTACATAGTTTATAATGATAGTAGATGAATTATGCTGAATTAAGTAAATGTTAAATTTTAATGAAAGTCTAGAAAAAAACCATTGCACGCATAATATCATTTTAGCTAGGCACCTATATGCTGTTCTTTCAGTTGCATCATAGGAGGTTAAAATGTGGGAGGTGCCCATGGGAGACGTTTAATTAAAGCTTAAATGAATATGACATGGATGATGTCATTTTTTTGCATACCATTTGCTGTTGAAATACATTTTGAATGAAACTCCTTGTGCCTTTGACCAAGGCCCATTTTAACAAGGATTAAATGAATCAGTGTGTCCACATTTTGGAGACATACTGTGTGCCACAGGGGTGCTAATGAATACAGAGAGACATTGTCACTTGTCAAGTTGTCTCCAAGTGTACTTGAATTTCAACATTTAAAAAAAAAACCTTTCGGTGTCGATACAAATGTAGGTTGTGTCTGTGCTGTAAGGGAGGGTGTGTTTTTGCCTTTCACAGATCAGCCTTGTTTTCTTCCTGTGCAAATTGTGCACAGCAGACAGCCAAGTAGACAAGCTCTTACATGTGCTGCTTGAGTCAGAGTGTTTATTGTCTGTAGGCGGGTTTCTGTCTCTGCAGGTTTGGCTGCGGCAATAAGCAGCATATTTGAAAAACGAATGGAACTATTACAGAACATTGTAACAAGTGAAACTGAATGCAAGTTAATGCAGTCATTTGAATCTTTCTTAAACCTTGCACTGAATATTGTTTCTACCACCCTATGTCTGAGTACCTCTCTCTCTATCAGCATGTCAACATGTGGTTTTGTCCTGTAGGGGCGTTTGTGGTCTGCTGGACCCCAGGTCTGGTGCTGCTTCTGCTGGACGGTCTGGACTGCGAAGAGTGTAGGGTGCTGTTCTTCAAACGCTGGCTGCTCCTCTTGGCTGTGCTCAATTCCGTCATGAATCCCATCATCTACTCCTACAAGGATGAGGAAATGTGGACGACTTTCAAGAATCTCCTGCGTTGCGTATGCAATGGGACCCGGAGGCAAAGGTCCTCTCGGGTTAATTCCCGGGCCCTGAGCTCCAAGGAGGATCAGGGCAGCACTCCCTGCACTTCTGATGACAAGGTTTCCAGTAAAGAAATTCTCCAGGCGTGAGTTCAACTCACAACTGGTTTACAGGAAAGAAGAAAAGAATGTGACATGCAGAGGTTCACAGTTCTGCAGGTGTTCAGTGTAATATTTAAATATTTACAAATCAGATGTAAGTTTCTAATTCAATATGTGTTGTTCTTGGTTTTCGGTATAAATGAATAAACCAGTTATATAAATTCTATTTTGATATCAAAATTTTGTACTGAATTTTGCCTTTTTTATTACGTTTTTTTGCAGCAGTAGATTTTGTTCTTAAATTGATTAATTCATTTTTAATTTCAATTGTTTTAATGTATTTTTGTTAAAAATGTCTTCTTTAGAAGGAACATAAACTACTGTTAGGTGCTAATGAATCTGTATCACTAAATTTGATAACCTTTAGTGCAGATGGAAAATCTGAGTAGATTTAGCACCATGGAATACTCTGTATCAAAAATTGAACATATGAACAATTTTTATTATTACATTAATGCTTTTAAATTTTTTTCATATCAGAATGCACTTTTTACTGTAAATAGATAAATAATTGTTGGATGACACTATCATCTAAATGACTGCCATGGTCAATCATTTGTATAGACTGGCATGTTTCAGAAGGCTAGGTTGTTGAATACACAAACAATAAATTTAACAATACTGTCAGCAGTCAAGAGCGGAGCCACCCAGTGCTGCAGTAGATTCTCACTGAGGTGTCACAAGAAGTCCCTCATGTATGATTCATGGGTAAGGAGAGCATGGAAAGACTATGCCATGACTGCAACTTAAATACATATGGAGAACTTTCTTATTTTTCCCTTCTCTTCCTGCAGCAGTTTTTCAGTGTCTGCTTTGTTATAGCCTTTAAGGCTAACTAATGAATGGAAGGATCCCTGTATCCCTTTTGGGGGGGGGGGGGGGAT
>JAODJW010003280.1:0-17926 GCA_026777045.1 Hyperopisus bebe | reverse complement strand
CCCCCCATCCTACACTGAGGCATAACTAGCTGAAAATAAAACAGAATTATTCACTGATGAAAAATGACCGAGCATAGCCATTAATGGACTGGGGGATCAGAACAGCAATTTAGAAGTGGACATAGGTGATATCTGAGGTAGCAGTCATGCTGTTTTGTATTTTTGTGCCTTTAGCTAAATTGAAGTTGGCCCTTACCCAGGATGAGTGGTTTTGCATAGAAATTAGCACAATTTATTTTCTTGTTGGTTCATGCTGTCGGGCCTGATTACTGAGATCTTCATCATCCTGCGATCAAAAATGCAAATCTGCAGTGTCACCGTGGCTCTGAATTAGCAGGCCTCTAACACGTGTCGTGTTTAACAAACCTCATCCAAACAGGACCCCCTGTTCCCTAGGGGGTGTAGGCAGCAGTGTTCCTGGCGGGAACCTTTGCTTCCACACCCCGTGTTTCCTGACCGGGCTGTTTTTTGCAGCGCACCCCTACTAACCGAAGCTGGCAGGCGGGAGACCGTCAGCCTCACCCCTTTCGTCGAAATTCTCCAGTAGGCGTGAGCTTACACGTGTTTATGGACGTCTAGAAACCTGTCATGTCTGCGGCTGTCACACCCAGTCACACAGAAATATGAAGCTTGCTCATTCACCAAAAAAAGAAAGAAAAAAAAAACATTTTAAATCTTTTCTTCCAACACTGTGTCCAACCTTTGGTTCCCGACGGTATAAGAACCCTCTTCTAACAGAGTTTAATAATAAAACAATCAATTCCACTGCACCAGTTTTCATATGTCTCTCTGCCGCCACTTCAGGTCGAAGTTTGACGTCATTATGATTTTAAAATCTGGCCTCTATTCTGCTTTTCAGAGCTGGGTTTGGCCCAGCGCAAGTTCGCTCAGTGCCTCAGCGACTTTCAGTTCGAATACATTGGGGATGCCAGGACGGACGACGAGAAATGCATCGGTAAGTGTGACCATCTCCTTGTGCCGGGTCCCACAGATCCTGAAAAATGAGATCTAAGGTCTTAAAATATGTGTACTGGGTCATAGATGTTGCTTAATACCTTCATACCTGTATGACTAGAACATGACTTGTATGTCTTGTTAAAATTTTTTGTGAATTAGCATTGCTTATGTTGCAAAATATGTCCAAAGATATTCAACCTAGGTGTAAAGTGGCGATTAGGGCATTTGATTTTCGTGTGAAATCTAAGAAATGCCAACATTATGGCAGTGGTCAAAGGAGTGCAACACTAAGGGGATCTTATTTAGGATGTCCAGCTGCTGCCAGTGATCTTATTTAGATTGTCCAGCTGCTGCCAGTGATCTGCAGTTTTAAGGGGATCTTATTTAGATTGTCCAGCTGCTGCCAGTGATCTGCAGTACTAAGGAGATCTTATTTAGATTGTCCAGCTGCTGCCAGTGATCTGCAGTTCTAATGGGATCTTATTTTGGATGGCCAACTGCAGTGAGTCACCAGCAGTTGCTGCCAGGCCTCAGATTCGGCTAAACGATACAGTCGTGGTCACAACCACTGCTGGGGCTCCGAGTTCAGGGGATTCTCACAGAGTGCGAGTCCGAAGGCCAGAGTACTGCAGGTTCTCCAGGCAATGAGTCACCACCGGTCGTATAAACCTAACGACGGGGTACGCTCTGTTCTTAAAGCGACGTCCTCTGATTCAAAGCAGAAGTATTCCTCAAAGCAGAAACCTGTACTTTTCATACGGGACATTAAGAACTTTTTTTTTGGGGTTTTGCGGTTGGTGATGTCAGGTGATGACCCAGTCCGTTTACTGCAGCTAATTACTGGTTTTTATAAGATCAGCTGCTGTGGGATGCAGTGATGTAGCACTTTTTCAGTGGGCCCTGAGTTTCTAGCTATCGGTATCAGGGGTGTGGGCGGGGGGGGGGGTCTGGAGCCTATACCTGGCACAGGGCACAAGGCTGGGGACGTGTGCCCAGATATCATGGCAGTCCTACGCCAAGTGCCCCCTCCCATTTCTTTGTGACCGAGTTCGCTCAGAGAAGGTCTTCATTAGCCTCGAACGTTGCAGGTTGATGCAGCGCCAGTCAAAGCCCGTCTGGCATCTTAGGCAAGTTTGTCCGGCAGCGCCCCCCCCTCCCCGCAAACTTCACCGCTCAGTTTCACTTTGCTGCCTGTTTGCTAAGTCAGCACCCCCTTAGAAGATGCCGCCCTGAGCAATCAGTTGTCTTCCCCTTGCCGGGAATCCGCCCCTCTGTCGCTGCCACAGTGTCATTGGCTATCTGTTGCTGACATCAGCACTTACGCATGCTAATACATTTCATCAAATCACAAGGTTTATGAAGGTGCTCCATAGGGTGATATGTCAGCGCTTTTAATACATTAATGTTAAATAGCAAAATGTTTCATAATGTTATAGAGCAGTGTTTTCCAAGCCGGTCTTCAGGGACCCACAGACGGTCCATGTTTGGATTAGGAAACACTGTTATGGAGTGTTTATGAAAAATCTGAAATGTGTCATTTGAATGCTCTGGCCCTCCTTTTGGCTGCCGGTTCGAGAGATCCTCCTTCTCCTCTGTTGCAGACGAATCATTGCAGGAGTTTTCTATGTTCCTCAAAAACCTGGAGGAGCAGAGAGAGATGATGGTGAGTGAGTCATGGGTCGGGGGGGTTGGGGGTGCAATGCTGGGTCTCTCATGGGAGAAATACAAGCTTGGGAATTATGAAGGATTTCCAGCCAAGTGATCAAATAGAAACCAGGGTATTTATAGATGGGAACAGGGATCTCCTCGCTTCCCTCCATGGTAACAGAAAGACGGCCGGACCGGAACTCTTTACTGCAGCCCCTCCAGTTTTGCCCGGAAGATGCTGCATGTCGCAGGGCATGTCAGCAGGGGTGGGGACTCAGCTGGCCGACAGGGTGGTGGTCCCATGTCAGAGCTGCATGAGGAGATACCTCGGGGGTTTTTCGGCAGATGCCCAGACTCTTCTCGGATTTCCCTCTCTGCTTGAAACACAGTCGCACCGTCACCTGAAACTCAAGAGCTCCTCGCCGTCAAGGCCGTTGGTGTTCAGGTCTTGCCTCGAATTTATTCTTAAGTGTGTTTAAGTTTAGCTTTAGCTTTTCATCTTCAGTTTGAGGTTCTAGATTTTTCTTAAGTTTATAAAAAAAAAAAAGCAGGAAATGTATAGAAATGTACAGAGGGCAAAAATGTCTAATTTGAGCCTGGCTTCTTTTAGTACCTTGTTTTGATGGGTCTGGCTCCAGATTTAGTTTTTCTTTTCCCCAGTTTTGTCCAAGTCTGTGGCATTCTGGGTACTGAGGCCTGACTGTGTGTGGGAGGAAGAGGCGTGGATTTGGGGGGAAGGGGGGGGGGGGTATTTTAACCCAAGGTCGGGTGAGCATGGCTGCCTGACGTCAGGGCTTGCCTCGGGGGAGGAAGCTATGGAATGGGGCAACTGGCCCAGGCATGCTGAGGAGCTCTCCCAGAAAGATGACCCCCGCCCAGAGCTCCCAGCCAGGACGGGCCAGACACGGAGTCAGGGGCGGATCTACCGGGGTGGCACGGGGTGGCATGTCTTGTGGGCTGTTGTTGGCATCTGCCCCCATCATTAAAGCCAAACCCTTTTTTAAAATTCTGCTCGAGCCCCGAGCACATATCCGGCGACGCTTCCGAATCGCGCAGCGATGCCAAGGTGGTGCCTCCTGACGTTTATTTGGGATTATCGGGGCCAGGGACGGAGTTTGTGCTGTGGTTTGTAGGGGTCAGCTTTCCAGTTTGAGGGTGAGCAGAGTGCCGAGTGTGACGTCACATTGGAGAAGCGCTTCTGCGGGGACCGGGTGCGAAAAAGTCTCCTCTTTTATGTGCGGGATGTTTCCACAAAAACATAATTATATAGTAAATTGTAAGTCACATGGAGCTTTTACGCTGACACTGAAGCACAATAAATACACATTAAGCCTATTGTAGCGTCAATGTCGCTGTTAAATTACGACTGCTGTGAATCATTGCTGGATGTTTTCCGATGTGTAGGTATATACTGTGTGTGTGTTTGTGTATAGATATAGATATATATAAACTTAACCATATCTATAAACATAACACACACATATATATAACATGTCTGTGTTTTCTTTATGGGTATGGCTTAGCAGAGTCACCTACTGTTAACTGTTGAATAGTCTCCATAAACAAAATGTATATGTGCAGTATATATGGTGTTCCACCCCCACCTGACCTTGAGTCATAATAACACCCCAACACCCCTGCATCATGGTGGCCACTCGCTGATGCATTTTCTTTCCTTAGATGAGGAACATCACAGAGACCCTGATGAAGCCCTTGGAAAAGTTTCGGAAAGAGCAGCTGGGTTCAGCCAAGGTGTGCCCCCCCCCTCCCCGACACCAGCTGGAGGTTCTGGCAGATCTGAAGCGAAACAGCCCCAGGAAATACAGAATCACTTTAATCATGCTGACCGTTGACAGCCTGACCACCCCCATATCGTACATGACAATGTGCTAGTAATATGTGTGGTCAGCTACGACTGAGGCATTAAAGGGGGAATCCTAGAAATCATATTTTTTGTCGTCACTGGATCATTTTGGGATTGTCCAAAGCAAAATGTATTACATGCAGTCTGACATTTCCATTCTCAAGTAAAATTTAAGCATGTAGAAAATCATATTTTTGCGTCCCTCATCTTAGCGCAGCTTTTTAATGGTTTGACTGCATCCCTGTACATGTAAAAGCAAAAAATGTCACCCTCCGGTGTCTTTTCTGGTTTCTAACCCCCCGTTTCCCATGAACCCTCAGTGTTTTGCGAGGTGAAGACTAGCGTGTGATTATGAAATGCCCATTGGGAATTATAAGAACCAACTCTGGCAACATGCCAAGCATCGCGAAGCAAATTAATGAAGCTTCCATTTCGGAACCAAAGCGTGCATCGTTTAGTGGAATTCCACAGGAGGGGCACAGAGGGCGCTGTTGCTCTCTTTTTTCTCGGGGCCGGCGTCAAACTGACCATTTTCTCTGCTTTTCTCTTCGAAGGAGGAAAGAAAGAGATACGAGAAGGAGACCGAGAAGTACTACAGTTCCCTGGAAAAACTTCTGACGTTGTCGGCAAGAAAGAAAGAGCAGCATTTACAAGAGGTACATCTGACTTTCTGGGGGCTTCGTGAGCCAAGGATCCATTCAAGAATGAGTCCAGAAAGGGTGTTCAATTTGATTGGCTCTGAATGACTCTTTTGCTTATTACATGTGACAGATGCCAGCATACACATCAGGAGAGTATTGTGGGCCTATAATTCATTTATTTATTTATTTTATATTCCCCGAGCCCTAGAAAAGGAAAAGCACATTTAGGGTTTTCATAACGGAAAGGTCAGGCGTGGAGGGACCAACCGGAGAACCTCCAGACAAATATGCCACCGTTACGTCTTGTGTCCCGGCGTGCAGCCAGGTCATGAAAACGAAAACAGGAATAGCTTGGCTCATAGCGTAGTCTGACAGTATAGGAGAACTTTAACCTGCCCCCCCCCCCCCCCACAGCCGGGAAAAAAGATCAAAGCAACATGAAGCTTCTCCCCGAAGCTGAGGAGGGTAATGATTCTTGAACGGCATTAGTGAACGCAGACGTTAAGTCAAGGAATTCTTCAATACGCACTGGAAACGTGACCCTTGTCGCATCCTCTTGTATCCAGGATTATCACATCATGTTGACTGCGTCTTCGAGCTCTCAGTAGAGCCTTAAAAAAAAACAGGATTCCTGATTCTTACCACTAAGGTTCACTGGGTGTTTTGAGTGACAGCTTGGCTGACCTTAAAGTCGGGGAAAGCTCATCGCCAGCTTTGGTCGTTTGGTTTGCCCTTCGGCCAGGGCCCCTCTCTCGAGCACTCGGCCGGCTCACCATATATGCTGATCTGGCTCTGGTTCAGAGTTCCAGTAATACTCCCCCACCCCTTTGTTGTACTTTGGGTCAGAATTTTCTTCCCTTTTACAGGCTGACCTCCAAGTGGAACAGATGAGGCAACATTTTCAGGAGTCGTCTCTGGAGTACGTTTGCAAGCTGCAGGAGATACAGGAACGGAAGAAGTTTGACTGTGTGGAGCCAGTGAGTGATACGGTCACCACGGTCTTCCCTGAAAGCGACTGATAGCAGCCCTCCTGTGTTTTTCCTTCTCACCAACTCCCACATTACCCGGCATTCCCCCCCCCCCCCCTTTCCATTCCCCCTCCTAGATGCTGGCATTCTTCCAGGCCGTGTTCACCTTCTACCACCAGGGATATGAGCTGGCCAAGGACTTCGATCATTACAAAAAAGCTCTGCAGATCAACATCCAGAACGTAAGGGGCTGCTTATTTGTCTGGGCAGCACTGTGCCTAAAAAATGGGTCCGCGGTAGTATTCTTTCCACCCAGGGTGTGTACAGGGGAGGGGCTGCAGGGCTGCTGTCCACAGCTGATTGGCTCTTGGAGTGCCCCTGCCCTGTCACTCACCAATTCAAAAGATACCATTGGCTAATGACAAGATTGACCCCTTTATGAACTAAGGGCCCTGTTGTACCCCTAACCTAAAAACTACCCTATGGTCCTGCTCCCACCATATTTGAAGGAATGATCACAGAAAACAGGGAGCCTCAGACACAGCATAGAATGACATGTGAATTCTATTTATTCGGACACACAAGCGTGCTTTTCTGAATACTGCTCATGTGAGGCTATTAGACTTCCAAGTTTATTTTCCACGTAGGCTCTTCTTTCAGTGCCAGGGGTAACATTTTCCAACTGTTACTTAAGATTTATTTCTTTAAAAAGAGCCCCCTTGGGAGAGCAATTTGAGATGTTCCATCTTCCTCGTCATCCATCATGTTTAACCCCCAGAGCTGAGAACTGAGTTCCTGCACCTCTTCCCTGCCTTCCCAGACACGGAGTTGTTTCGAGGGCACCAGGTCGGAGGTCATGGAGCTGATGAGGAAATTCAAAGACTGCCCCAAGGAGCACAGGCAGACCAGCCCCATTAGCATTGAGGGCTACCTCTACGTGCAGGAGAAGAGTAAGCATGAGGCTCCCATCCTGTAGAGCATCCAGGAGCTGGGAGGGAGCAAAAATGTGGACCATCTGTGGGTCCCTGAGGACCGCGTTGGGAAACACTACCCCAGAGGGAGGATGGGGGGACAAGGGGAGTGTGGATCCATGGCTTTTATTTTTATCATGCTGTACGTGAGCAACGTGGTTGTCCGTAAACATGAATGAGAACTGGCAAACAGTAAGGGACATGCAAAGACATTTTGTCTCACCTGTTGCTGAAGTTTGGGGCCACCTTACTGTAGGAAACACAATTTCCCCGCCAAGAAGTTGTATCTCTTTGTCGGAGTCTTAATGTCCATGTTTATGCTTTGTTCCTATGACTCAGCATTGATACTCTACTTAGTACTTCTCATTTGCATTGTGACCAACAAGAATGATGCTTCACCTCAGTGTATGACTCCACACATCATATATCGGAAGCTGAATACTTTGACTTTTGAAAGTCTACACTCAGTTCGATGGTGCTGTTGGAGGGAGGAACTTTTCATTGTGTACTGATACGAAACCTTAATTTCCGCCGCTTATAACGTCGCAGTCAGTGAGGACGCACACCTTGGGTTATTGCCAAGCAGCCGTATCTGATCAGGCGTTGGCTCTGCTGTCATACTCTTGAGCAATGATTTGTGGGCCACGAAGTAACGTAACACGACATAATTTAACCGTGGCTGTCCACAGGGCCTCCTCCCTTCGGTTCCAGCTGGGTGAAGAGGTACTGCACCTTCGTCAAAAACCAGAAGATCCTGCACATGATCACATTTGATCACCGGTCCGGGGGCAAGATTGTAAGTGGCGAGCAGTCATGTAAATGCATGGAATGAACAATCCGTTTGATGCATATGCCTGACCGCTAACCTACACCTAATACCCGGGCCTCAAAGGGTTAGGTCCTTAGTTGAGAGTGTGGGGATGTTGGTCTATCAGCCTCATGCTGATGGATCTCTTCCTGTTTCCCACATGACAACCTTTGAACTTCCTGTACTGTTGTAGCCTCTCTTTGCATGCGCCATTCGTGACCTACACCTCCCCTCTCTTGTTGGCGACGGACCAGTTTAATCCAGTTAAAGTCTCAATGTTAAAACCGCTGACTGTTGCCAGGGAGAAACAGAATCCGTCACCCTGAAGTCCTGTTTGCGGAAGACCACCGACGTGCTTGATCGGCGCTTCTGTCTGGACCTCGAAATCACTGATCGGTAAGACGTCCCCATCGCCACAGTGACTGCAGCATGATGGTGTGCTGATTGACCCCAGTACCACAGAGGTCATCAGAACACCTTGCCTTACGCCCCAATCTGAAACTGTATGGCTATAATCTAACAAACCAGGGATCAGAGCAGATGATGAAGCATCACTGCCCCACCCACCCAAACCCACAATATTTTACATGCACATAAATGGAAAGATTGTGGAAACTTGCCGGCCCCCAGTGGGAACATTTAAGCCCCTAGCTAGCCAAACAACCCCCTGAGAGACTGCAGTCAGTGTTCACAGCACTGCGCTGTGTAGCCAGGAGCTTATCCAAACTTAACAAGGAATGCAGTTTGGGATTTGGCACAGCGCCTCCTACAGGCCATGTAGCTGTAAAGGATTTGTCATGCCTTGCAGGGCCAGTGTCACATTGTTATTGTGCCCTCTATTGGGCTTTTAAAGTTTCGTTCGCGTTTTGAAGATTTGTTTACAGAAACTTTCCGTTGTTCTTTTAAATGTTGATTGAAGTTCCAGATATGTAATTATTGCTAAACGAAAGGGTCTGACCTGCCCTCCAGTGTTTGCTTTTATTTGTGCTTGGAAGCGGGAAGTTAAGTGTGTATTGATAGCGTATAAATGGGTACCATGGCAACGTGGCCAAGCGCTGGAGCTGTGATTCATGAGTAGATGAGAGCGCACCGCATTCTGGAAAGCTTGATTTTTTTTTTGTCTGTTTTCCTCCTCGTGCCATGTGTGAACCTCCAGGCCTGGAGTGGTGCTCACAGTTCAGACACTCTCAGATGATGACCGCAAGTTCTGGATGCAAGCCATGGGTGGGAAAGAGCCTGTGAGTGACTATCAGCTTCCATCTATAAGCCCCATAGATCTCCATCCTTCCTGTAGATAGGATCCCTTCATTTCATGCCATCTCATTTCTGTACAGTATGATTAACACATATTTTTAATGCTTTTTCCTGTCCATATTTAAGTACCTTTGCAGAGGAAAAAAAATGAAAAATTAATTTATTAACAAAATGTCATTCGAATTTTTAAACTAAAAAACTTCTTCATTCACATGTTCCTCTCTCTTAACAGGTGAATTACTTGTGTAAGAATTACTCAAAAGAAAAAGGATGTAAGTGTGATACAATTCTGTAATTTCTATTGAGGAATTGGATCAAAATAGATGTAGCTAGAGATGCGGCAGATGCATTGGGCCCCTTTAAAACTGGACCTGAACATCGCATAAGCTTGAGTTTTCTGACTGCTGTACACTGAACTCTGAACTGTGCAATGATGTCATATCCATGTAAATGCACTCAATGACCGGCTTAGAGAGAACAGGCACCTCTGTGATGTTAAATACATATATAGAACTCCGCTAATGGTTGAGTCAGAGGATTGTCAGACGGTTGTCATGGTGAAGAATCATTCAGATGTCTCATTTTAGCGCTTTTTCTTGTGAAAGTTGCCTTCCAGACCAATATGTGTGTGAATATGTGTGGGCTTCACTAATCGTGACATATATCAGCAGATAGGCTATTCTGTTCTTTTTTTTCTTCCTTTTGCAGTTGATGCACAACTGGATGACATTGGGCTGTCGTTTGTGAAGAGTTCAATCGAAGCAATTGAAAAGCGGGGTAAGGCTAACGGTTTCTGATAATGAGAGCAGTGTATAATACTGTGAAACTATACATAATCCCCTCACATTACGATAGTTATGTATGTTTATTTACGTCTGCAGGCGGTGGTTAAATTCTGTCCGGTTTTAAAATTTAATATATGATCAAGAGCTTAACTCCCATTATCCCTGAAGTCAGGGTGAACGTTGCACTGCCTTCGGTTTACCACCAGAGGGCAGTGCCAGCATGTAATCTGATAGTCTATCTACAGTACGGCTACACGATTTGATTAGTTTGGATCCAAAAAGATTATCGCTTTAAATGCAAAACATTCGTATTTTTCTTTTTCATAAAACCTCAATTAAATGGAAGCTTATGAGTAGCTACTAGTATTGTGATGTAACAAAATCCTGTATTGTTTTTAAATGTATATTTGGTTATTTGTATTAAAATGCCTTGTACGTGTTTTTACGTGTAGGTATCAGCGACCAAGGTCTGTACAGAGTGGTGGGCGTCAGTTCTAAAGTACAAAAGCTTCTAGCTGCAGTGACGGGTAAGACGCCTGTCGGCCTCGCTGCAGATCTTCGGTCTCAAGATTGTCGGCCGCCTCGCGGGCAGGTTTAACGCGGTCGCGCGCCCGCGCGTGCCCGAAGCCCACAGTCAGACACGATAATGGAGTCCCGCCTTTTACTCCCTCCGCTCTGTCAAAGTGAGCTAAATTGGCCGCTATTAAGGTAGCAGCCTAGACGCAAGGATAAACATGGCTAGTGTCCCGGCTAGCATCTCGTCTCGCACTGAATGTACTTCTTTTAATGTGTTAAATGGTATACTGCGGCTGATAGGCGGGCAATGGCGGGGGACGGGCTTTCTGCACTGTCCCGGTTGACACGTCGCGGTTACTTAACCTTAAAGAGAGACGCGGAGAGACCGACGAAGCGCGGTGATGTTGCCTGGTTAAAATAACTCCCCTCCCAGCGCCCTCTTCGCTTGCAAAACGTCCGTGGGAACTTCGGACGACAAGCTCAATGTTACAAAGTTACCCGGAAGTTTTAACTGCTGTTACTCGGGAACTGAACATTTGAAATGTTCGTTAGTGAAGAGACGTCGATGTCACTGTAATCGCTAACTGCCCTGCTGAGCTGGTTTCCCGCCTGTTTAAAGGCTCTGAGGAAGCTGTCATCACGCATCTGACGTGACACTCATGCCAGAAAACTTAGGGCAAAACGAAATGATTCCATCATAAACTTAAAATTAGCAAAAGCATTGGGGCAGTTTGCAAGCCCTACAGACTGTTTACAAGGTAGTAAAACTGTTATATACATGTAAATGTGTGTGCAGACTTGTCTCGAATGGAAAATGTCACGCTAGCCTGCTGACCAAAGTCGGCAGCCCTGGAGTTGCGTCTTGCAGAGTGACAGTCATATTTCCGCTACATTATCCTTCCTATGTTTGCAGTGCACTAGAGTTCAGGTGTTCGCTATTGACCAGCTCACGGGCATTCAGATGTCCTCCCCTGCCATACCCCCCCCCCCCCCCCCCCCCCCCCCCGCCCCCCCCCCCCCCCCCCCCCCCCGGTTGAACTCAAGGCCCTCGTCCGGGTGTTGTCCTTGTCTGCGACACCTGGCTGGTGTACCTCCACAGAGGGGAATTAGATCACGCCCCCTCCCCCCTCCACTATCACCGGCAGCCACCCCCTCCCCCATCCCGCCGGCAGCGTGCCCAGCATCGCAAACGCCCCCGTCGCTGCCTGGCCATTACTTGCCAGCAGAAACATCCGTAACGTGTGGACCGTGTGCATGGCAGAGCCGTGGGAGTGTACTACAGGGAGAACCGCTCAGTCCTGGAAAAATGTGCGTAAACCTACCAGCATCGGTCTCTCTCCCAGCACCCGAGTCAGCATGATTCATGGTCGAATCCATATTCATGCTCCGGCCAAATACGTGGTTCACGTAATTTTTTTCTTTAGTTCTTTAGTTCATTTTGGGTTTTTTTTTAATTCAAATACCTGCGTAGAGATAGTAACAAAACACAGTGACAAAGTTTTAAACCATTTTATGTGTGTAAATATTCCAGACTGACTCTTGCGTTTGCATTAAACTTCTAAAGCAGTGTGTTCGTAAGTGCAGGTTGCTCGCTGTAAGGGTTCTGTGATTTACAGTCGTGTCTGGGGAGTATTAAGGTTCCTGATGGCTGTAGACCTCTGAAGAAGGTCTGTTAGCTGATTGGTTATTCATTTTGTTACCTCTGGGAAGTCCCTGGATGCTGCCCAGTGGTATTTTTTATTTTTTTTTAAAGTTCTGTACAGTTTTATTTCTCGTAGTTGTACCCTCATGCAGAGCATGATAAAAACCATGAATGATCAATTTGCTAGAGATTCTGCTTACCAGTGGAGAATGTCTCGGACCACAGTTTGCAGCAGATCGGACCTCTCATAAACACAAACGCTGTTTCTTTGGAGACCTCCGTCAAATCACTTTGTTCGATAAATACTTAGTCGGAAACCCATTGATATCAGACTAGGTTCCCTCTCTGGGCGGTGAACGCAGACACTTTTTAACACCCTGCCTGTTCCTTTCTCATAACTGCCTGAATTGAGCATTGAATTCATGGTGTAACACCATCTTCAGGTGCCAGATAAGGTCTCCGTACCTCCAGTGACCTGTGGGTTTTCACCACCAGCCTGGCTTATATAAAAACAGCATGTTGCTACGTTATAAAATGCTGTTGTTTGTCCTAGTCAAAAATTTAAGTTTTTTTTTCAGTCTGGTAATTGTTTTCTTACCACTTGCAGGAGAAAATAATTTGTACATTTTAATATTAAACAGACTTACTGGCTTCCCCTAGTGAATTTTAATAAAATGTCATTCAGAAGCTTTTCCGTTTTTGTAAATATCAGCTGAGTCATCTCATGGTCGTCTCCAGGAATGTTTATTTGCATCGAGAGTAGGACTTAAAGGGGGTTCCAGTGACCCAGGTTGACTCTGACCTATTTGAATTTGACTCTGTAATATCCTTGGTGCATTTCAGACGAGAAGAGCTACAGCGAGGTCAATTTATCAACCTCTGAGGAGTGGGATGTTAAAACTATAACCAGTGCTTTGAAGGTGTTTTTGAGGTGAGCACTACTCCGCCGCTATCCATTCTGCATAAACACCTGGGTCATCTACTGTTTTCTGTTGACTAAGAAGTTGCTCCATTTCTAGCGCTTTGCACAGTCATCACATACGTCCACGCCCCTTTTCCGGGACTCGAACCTGAAGCCTTCCGCTCTGAATTTCAGAATCGCTGGGATTCTAACTTTTATACCGACCCCCCAAGATGAACCCCATAAATGTAATATTTTTCCAGGACATTAGACTTACTGTTAAATAACATAGTTGGGTATTTTAAAATGTGTATAGAAATAAAGGTTAAAAATGAAGATTGGTGGTTGCTCTGCAAAGAGAGCGTATGGGCCTTAGGACCCAGCCAGTACAGGTTAAGCTGTGATCTGTGCGCTTACCTTGTCTCCTAATGAGCTACTGCATCATTTCCATATTGATTTTGGTGTTTAGGGAATAAAATTTGGGTCTGTGATTCCTTTGTGTTGTTCTGTGGCTCTGAGAAGCTTTGAGCTCCAACAGGAAACGGCGATCCTCGAGTTCAGGTTCAGTTTTCTCTCTGGCACACGCTGTGCTGCGTTATTACCATTTTATTGAATTAATCGCAAATCAGTGTGTACCTTGACTTAGGATTGAGCATACATCAGGGGTGAGCAGTCCTATCCAGAAAGGGTTCTGCAACTCCCTGATTAGATTACTAATTAGAGGACTGATTGGCTGAAGAGTCCTCACACCTGGGTTTTGAACAGCTGACCCAAGGGTTATCCCAAAAACCTGCATACACACCGGCCCTATGCGGATAAGATTGGCTACCCTTGGCACAAATGGATTCAGCCAAAACCAAGAATATGCAATTCTTCTCAATCATAGGTAGTACTTTATATGTAAGAAGGTAGCTGGGTGTTCAGCGGAGATACACTGGAGAGTTGTCATCCACACAGAGGATTTTCATTAGCAATTCAGTGTTTAGAAGTGTGAGCTGTGTAGGTTAGCTCAGCCCTGCTGTTTTCTGTTTACAGCAGCCCAGGGATTTGTCTCCTGTTACACTTTTCTAGAGATCCTTTTATGCGTTGAGGTGAAATGTTGAAAACAGGAATTGGAACCAAGTCAACGAAGCAGCGTTTGCAGAAACTGTGTTGTTTCCTGTTGAAGTAATGTGTGTAGCCTTTTATGTACCAGTAAATGGATGCAGGAGGGTCTGGTGGGCATTAACTGGGCCATCTGAACAAGTTCAGACCGGATTGGAGAGTCCTGCTAGCATTGTTATAAATTGCTCCTCCCACCCGCACAAGTCTGGTGGACATGTGATCACTTGGTCTTACTATTACAGCCTCGTGATCCTTTGCAGGTTTGGATGTCCAAGTGGTTTTGGTGGTAGTGGGAGATGCAAAAGGTCACCCCTGCTTTTCTGTGACACACTCGCGTCACAAAAACCTTTAGGGGGATCTAATCATGTCATCATATGTCTCAGAAAACTATCCATTTCTCTTCAGGAGCCTTCCGGAACCTCTGATGACCTATGGACTGTACACAGAGTTCATCATGTTGGCAAGTGAGTATCCTGTTTTGTCTCCCCAGCCTCTCTACCTGAGCTCTTTTCCATCCTGATTGATCGATAATGACTTACGGTAACGATTTCCAATCAGTTTCTTGGTAGTTGAGGCCTGTTATGTTTACAGGAGACTCTGAGAGGTAGACTTTGTCTGATTTTTCTATCATTTCAAACACACAGCAGACACGGGTCCTACACAAATGTTTTTTCTGTCTCTGTGATGTGAAAAGGGATCGATATAATGTCTTATCCCTTGCACCGTGCCTGGTAGTGGTTTCGCTTGCAGCCGTCTTCTGTATGAATCAGATGTCGTGAAAGACTGTAAAACGGCCTCATTTTCATATTCAAATAACACTCTTGCATGCCCTCTGTCCGAGACTTGGGCTCTCTTGAATCACGCCGCCGCGTCAGAAATGAGAAACAGCTGCAGGCTGTTCAGGGTCAGATCTCCAGAAGTCAGTGGGAACGATCTAGTTCTGGACTGGATTCTGGGTTTGGCTCACGCTTATGGGGAGGAAAATGTATGGGATTAGTCACTAGCACTCAAAACAAATTTCTGCTGCTTGGGGTCTCTACTCTGAGGGAATCACAGGTCAGTGATCGTTCCCTTTTTACCCCGAGAGCTGGCAGAAGCTGGAAATTTACCTCATAAATGGAAATCTGGCAAAGTAATGGGGATTTTTCTTTTTTCAAGCTCTGGGCCTTTTCTGAGAGCTGAGTCGCCTCCGAGGATTCCTGGGACGGTAAAGCGGCGTCCTTTAGCGTATCTCGTTACAGCTGGGTGACTGGCCTGGTGGTGAATCGTGCCTGACATTTACACTAGTGACTGCGTGGTGGGTCAGCACTGCGTCAGTCCGCAGAGGCGGCCGGTGCTGGGCATCGCCCGGTCAGAGGGGTGAGCGTACCCATGAGACAGCTGCACGTGGCAGCAAACTCGAGGCTTAACGGGGGAAACGCTTCCCTTTTTAGGGACAGCCTGGGTCGTGGGGGTGGGGGGGGGGCAATAGCAACAGAAAAGTAAAGTCAGAAATAAAGGAATTTCTTTGTTGGGTGCGTTGGGGATAAAACAGATGCCTTATTACCGTTACAGATCTTACGGGGCTGGCATCGGAAACAAGTGTGGTTAGACTGAAAACACAGGCAAGGTGAATAGAATTAACACCTAAATCCAAGTCACCTTCCTCTCCTCCTGGTCACCTGACTGTTATTCCCGCCCATACACCCCCCCACCCACAGACAGACTGATTGATTCAATAGAGGCATGTGCACGCTGATCTCAGTTATGCGCCGCGAAACACCAACTTGATGCATATGAAAGCGTTTAACGCTGTAGCGTTTACGGTGCGTTGTGTGTGGGCAAATGACACAACCACCACGCACCTTGTTACGGACGTGCACAGCCGGTGTGTAAACGTTGTATGTTTTGTCTTTTCTAAATGAACAGATGGGATTACAAGCATTTCTTAAAGATGATGGAAGATGCCGCACTCTGGTGAAGTGGTGGTACTAAGGGGGAGGGGATGGATTAGTGATGAATATTTCCTGAAGGATGACAGCGTCCGTAAGGAGCCGTTTGCCTCTAGGAGCTCGTGTCATTCCTGTGGTGATGGATCTCGGATACGTGGGCGGTGGTGGCAGCTATCAGGCACTAGATTGTGTGAGGAAATTTGAGGAGATGAGGTCTGGGCGGCGTCAGTGCTGCCGCTGAGATGCAGCAGCTCCCAGATTTGTGTGATTTGTAGGCTCTCCATGCCGTTCTTCTGTCGGTTCACCGGACAGAATTTGGATTCTCATCTATACACATTTTCACCTTTGACCTTTGTTTGCGCTGTGATGCAAAATGAAGTCTTTAAAAGGATCAGAATGACAGGGTAATGGTGAATAACGCTGGCTTTAGTTGTGTAAAACGAGGTGAACGCGGTGGGTAATTGGGCAGGTTGCCGAAAGGCTTCCCTGCACAGAATGGCTTCCAGTCACCTTTCGGGACCTTAAAGCACTTTTTTTTTGTGTGTCTTTTCAAAACAGAGAGTGGCAGCCCTGAATCACGTGTGCAGTCGATTCACGCCCTGGTCCATAACCTTCCAGAGAAGAACCAGGCCGTGCTCGGCCTTCTCATGAAACATCTGGCCAGGTAGGCTTCCGCTGTTACGCCCCGCTGGACAGTATACTTAAAGGACCTGGTTTACATGCTGTGGGTCGAGTGTAATATTTCTTCTCCAGGGAAGGTTGGGAGAGCGGGACTCGTCGTATCACTAGCTCTTGTCGCATGGTTGTAGCTAACAGAAGCTGGGTGTTGTGCTTCCCTTGATGTGGTGATGACCTACCGGACCTTGTTCTCCATAAATATATGATCTGCTGTAAATGTTGACCTCGCAGCTCAGTCTGGAGTCAGGAAAACTGCTCACGAAGTAGAGGAGGAGGTTGTCCCACCCAAATCGATTTACCTGCACCAGCTGTCAAGTATATGTTTATATGCGCGTGTCCTCGGTCGCACTATTAAATATGGAAGCTGTTCAGAAACGATGCTTACATTTTGCCCTCAGAGTGGCTGAGAACAGCAAGCAGAACCTTATGACTGTCGCCAATCTGGGCGTGGTCTTCGGCCCCACGCTGATGAGGCCCCAGGAGGAGACCGTGGCCGCCATCATGGAGCTGAAGTTCCAGAATATCGTCGTGGAGATCCTCATTGAGCACCACCAGAAGGTATCGGCCCGCTCTGTCAAGGCAGCGCCCACTTTAAACTCCCACTTGTACCTCAGGGGAATCTACAAAGGAGGCTGATGATACCGCAGTGTCTGAGGCCAGCCGGATGCCAGGAAGTCCCGCCCACTCTGTCCCAAGTGGGCGGAGCTCTGCTTCACTAGGTTTAGTCTGGATGAAACGCCGAAATCCTGCAACGTTTGAACACGTGACAGCATGTTTCTACTCTCAGTTCCCCACTAAAAATATGACATAAAATAACTGTTCCGCTTTTCCAGCCCTCGTTAGCGTGTCTCCAGCTGTGTCAGTAAATTAAAGATCATTTTTTTTCATTACACACTGTTTTGCTGTAAATTTCTAAACTGATTGATGTAGCTTGTAACACATTCAGCATTTGGCATTAAGCATTCCGCTCGTCTTAATTACCATGATTTTGTTTAAACTTTGGCTTTGATGATATACGATAAGCTGAAGTCTAATTCATTTTTATAGTTCATTCATTTATTCTGTTTTTAAGAATTGCATTTGGCTTGATCGGGCACTCGTATTTTTTGTGTCTTTTTTTTTTTATGTTGTTGTTCCTCAAAACGCCCATCTGCACTCTGGTTTTGAAATTATTTCCTGGAAGTAATATTTGCGGCAGGAGTTTTAATGAGGCAGCCGCAGTTCAGTGCGAACCCGGAGCCCCGGGGATGTCGCTGGGG
>JAODJW010003279.1:0-17960 GCA_026777045.1 Hyperopisus bebe | reverse complement strand
TGCCCAAATTCTGTCCTGGGTTTTACCTAATTAATAAAAAAAATCACAAAAACACTTAAAGGTAATGAAAATTAATTACTTATTATTAATTATTAAGGAAGTATCGATATCGGTATCATATCGGCGATACTTTCCCTGTATTTACTTGGTATCGCATCGATACCAAATCTTGTAGTATCACACACTGCTACTGTGCTGCTCCGAGATGCTTTGGAGGCAATGTCATACCCACTAACACCTATGTTGTACCACCCTACTATAAGCTTTTGCCTCCATTTAATCAATTGTCCTGTCTGGACCATGTGCAGAACCTCTACATGGGCTGCATAGTGGATGGCATCCACTGTTGAGCCTTGGTGGACTTGAGATCGACTATCATTCTTATTCACCTGGCAGTCCTTCCAGGCACTGACCAGCCAGCCTTGTCAGTCATTGGCACGTATGTGCCGCTGAAGGAAAGGAGGCCGCTCAGCATCACTCTGGCAGAACAGACCTTGGAGCAGGAAATGTGGCTGACTGAGAACCGCAATCCCTTCATCATCCGGTTTGACTTGCTGTCCCGTCTGCCAACTTGTGCTGGCGTCTCCCCAGTTGGGCGTGGACACAGTGAGCCTTCACCAAGATGGACACTGCAAGCAAAGCTGACAGAGATGACTACCTCAGCTCTAACTGTCTTAGCACCTCCAACAAGAAACCAAACAACCAACAAAAGCACAAGGGCAGCGACAAGAGGGCAGAGCCTTCTGTGCGGGCATCTCATGCATTGTGGCAGTGGAGCAGCATGGGCTTGACAGTGGAGCAGTGCCAACTGAGGACACTGCTGGAGATGGACATCTCCGCAGCCCGGGATGATGACTGCAAACTAACTCCACTCATCCATACTAGGGATGCTCCACCCATCTGTCTTTCAGCTTCTTGGAGCTCTGAAATGACCATTAAGAAGCTGAACTGGCCTGTATGCCTGGCCCAAGACCGCCTTCACCATTTATCAGGGTCTATGGCACTTCCCGTATATACCTTTGAGGCTCCGTAACACCCCTGTCTCCTACAAGATGCTGATAGACCAAGTGCCTTCCCACATCCCACAGAGCCAGTGCATCATGTCCCTAGATGATCTGCTGAGTTACACTACTGATTCTAATGGGGCACTTAACAACTTGCACACCATTTTCTCTGCCATTTGCAAGGCTGGCCTGTACCTTACTCCCTGAAAGTGCTTCCCTCCATTCACAACAGACAGAGTTCCTGGGTCATGTAGTGAGTGTTGATGGCGTGACAGCAAACCCTGATAGGTCACGGCAATGAAGAACTGGACCATTCCACAAAGTGATGCTGAGCTCTGCAACTTTCTGGTACTGGCTTCATGTTACTGATTGGTCATAAAGAACTTCCCCTCCTTACAGAAAAGGGGCAGCTCTTTGAGAGGACTGAGGACTGCTCCTCCAACTGCCTCCAGAGGGCACTGACCGAGGCCCTTGATCTAGCACTCTTCTTCATCCTGAACATCCAAAGAGGGGCTTGGCACTGTACTGTTTTTGGCAGGGCCACAGGGCGTGATGGTGGTGGCCTACAGGTTTCTTTTGATTAACATGAGTAATTAATTCCTGAATGTCACGGCGTTAATTGAAACTGTGTTAATCAAATATAACAATCAATCGTAAAAATTATAATTGATCCACCACTAATTGATTACAATATAATTAAGTATGTGTAATATATGAAGTACAAAATTTGATAATCTTGTAAGTCTGTACTGTTGACTCTTTAAAGCCTATCTCTCTTCCAAGCTTACTTTTACTTTTGCCACATTTAAACCTTTTGATTATGTCAAGTTAAATGTCTAAAGTAATCATTTTTAGACATAGTTATGTGGGCAAATATTTTTTAAGTATATTGAAAACAATAGGTTTGCAATAGACTTAATAACCAAACGGTGCTTTCAATGTACTGACTATGTGTGTTGACCAAGTGAGATTGTTATACCCTTTGCCTCATGTTACACAAGTGATGTATTGACTGAGGCATTTGCAGGAGTTTTGGGATCACGTTAATCAAAATTTTTACTGCATAGATAAAAGGATGGTTGCAATAAATATAATTGTGCTAATCATATCTCACATTAAACAAAACTGTGTTAATCAAGGGATACCTGTACTTCAGCCGGAGGCTAAGTCACCCTGAACAAAACTACTGCATAACCAGCAGCAAACTCCTGGTTGTTGTCCAAGCCTGTCATCATTTCCATCCCTACCTTTGTGGGCAGTGTTTCCAGCTGCACACCGACCATGCATACCTTTCCTGGTTCTGAAGCTTCCACAACCTCGAGGGCCAGCTGGAATGCTGATGTGTGGTGTGAAGGCCCTCGAGGGCTATTACTTTGAAGTCCAGCCAGAGGTGCGCTGCATTAGCAGCAGTGCTGCAGCAGGACATCAGTGATGAGCAACTGGATGCCATCAGTCACCGCTGGCTGTGAGTGAAGCATGTGAATGATCCATTGCTGACCCAAGTCAGGGGTTAGCTGGAGGCAGCCAGAGTAGAGGGAGGTCTTCGCACTCCACCTGGAGATCAAGGCTCTCTACTCACAGTGGGGAGCCATTAAGGAGCACAGCAGATTGCTGTACTGACACTGGTGGCCCCTAGATGGCAACAAGCACCTGTTGTGGTGCCCCAGGAGCTTCCCATGGTCCTGAGGGTGGTACACTAGCCAGGCACTTTGGAGTGGCAAAAACTGCAGAAACTATGTTGCTACTTCTATTGGTTCAGTGTCAGCCAGGACACTGAGCTGTTTGTGCATTCCTGCGACGTGTGATCTGCCCAGAAGGGGCCCAGCCACCAATTCCGAGGATTACTGCAGGCGTATCAGGTAGGGGCTCCCATGGACAGTGATACCGGGAACTGCTACATGCTCATGACTGTGGATTGCTTTACCAAGTGTCCCAAGATATACATGGTTCCAAATCATAGTGCAGTGACCACAACCAAGAAACTCACAGGGAAATTCTTCTGCTGCTTCAGTGTGCCGCAAGAGCTTCAAGGCCCGAAGAACTGCCTTATAAAGCTCTCATTTGTAATCCACTATTGATATCTTGATAATGCAATATAAAAGCATCCTTAATGCTTATACTGCTGAATATAATGCATTGTAAAGGTATCTATAATGCATTATAGATGAGAGCTTCATAAAGCATTGATAATGCATAATACAGATGGTTGTAAAGTGTTATGCTTTTTGATGAATATTTATAGGCATGTTTATAATAGCTTATGAATGCATTATTATTTGTTATGGATGTGTTTATAAATTACTAAAAACATGGCCTTTAAGCAAAGCGTTACCAGCAGGCAACACCAGGTGCAGCGACTGTACAACAGATGCACACATCCACGGGCAGGACTTTAACATCAGAGACCCATTTTGGGTGTGCTGTCCCTTTGGCTAGAAGGGGCGGTCACCCAAGGTGGACAGTCATTGAGGAGGACTGGGAGAGATCCTCATGTACCTTCTTGATGTCATCTATCACCTGTGACTGCCTAAGTCACAAAAGGCTCAGGTCCTCCACAAGGATCGTCTGGCCCCATGTCACCCCCTGGTCTGACCTGACCCCCCTGCAGTAGCCATGGATGGGGACACACCTGAAGAGGCACATACGTCTGGAATCCCGGAGACTGAAACATTGTAAAGGTCCATTCATAATATAGCTGACTTACCCCATGCTTGTGGAACTTTGTTGTGGACCTGGGGGACACCAGAGATGGGTGATCCTTCAGGTGGGGGCAATGTGATGCCGTGTTATTTGGTAGGACCAATTATGCAGTTTACTGGCATGTCTTGCACCGCACAATGCAATCTGCGATCTGTAAATAGTGTACATTAATATGTGTATTTATGTAGTTTAGTTCCAGACAACTGATTTTGTATCTTGGAAGCCAAGTAGTTAATCCAATGCAAATGGATGAACCAAACTATGGTCATAGAGTCTCTTTTTTGCTTCCAAGATCTGAAACTCTTTATGTGACCTTCCAGTGTTTTTAATCTGCTTACTTCAAGGCTTCTCTTACACTTTGGCTGTCTTGGTTCTACCCATATATGGACGAATTATAGGCTTTAGTACCTGCAAAATGAGGATCTAGTTCATATTCGTAGTTCTATCTGAGCCATTTGTTATTGTAGTCTGAAATATAACTACATTATATCTAAGAAGCCTGGCAGTCTTTACTCTGCCCAGCTGAGCTATAATAAAACACACATACTTAATCATAACCCAAGAGCTGCTTATGTTGAGTGACTTTATCAGAGGGATTCCATTCAAACATAGCAAAATTGAAAATAATTTGACTTGATTGCATAAAATGGCTTTAAATTCAGAAAAATACAAGACCATGAAAAAATCTAGAGTGTATTCTGTGAAAGAAATGAGTTTGCAGCAGAGAATTTGTGTGAGGCCTTGGTTCTGATGGGCTTTTTTAGGGGCTTGTGTGTTGTTAATAAAAATGTGTATCCTAATTAAAACAACCAACACGCTAAGCGAGTGGTTCCCAAAGTGGGGTCACGAGATTTCAGTTAATGTCCATAAATTGTATCCATTATAACTGTATTGAGGTGCCCCCCCGCCTGCCACCCCATGGGCTGAAAAGTTTGGGAAGCCATGCACTAAGCTTTAGTATTTATCCTTTAGTCAGAAGATTTTAAATTTGTGTTTACACATATGTGCAATTACACTCAATGACCCACAGATGGCAACAGAAACATTTTGCCCACACACCTGATTCTTTGCAGACAAATCTGACTTCATAGATTTCCCCAAGCCATCACATCAAAGACATGATACATTGTACATTTCTTGGCTTTTGTAAATAATAGATAGCAGCTAACCAAAATGAGATAACATTTATATATATTTTTTTATAAAAACCAGTACCTCCTTCCATTTCCTTAGTGTATTTCCTTTTTTATTCATGCACAGTTAATCAAAAGAAAAATAAATATTATAGTAAAACCAAAAGCCAGATAAATCCCAGATATATCAATTGGCAATAAGGACGAATGAACTGCAGCTGTGAAAGTGGTGTGGAGTAACAGGGTCAGTACAGATGTTTGGTAATTTTAGCCATTTACTTATGCTATTCAGTTACCAAGTTTGGGAAAGAATAGTGATTGATAACAGCAGTGGAGAGTACTGTGTAAAGGCTGAAATAAAATGCTGAAAATCACCAAAGCCCTAAATCACCTCATAGAATTGCAATAGGGATTTTATATTGTTTTTTTTAATGATAGACATAATCACTTAACACAATCCAAAACAAAACATATGACATCTTACATCTTATTCTGTCTAAACAAACAATGGACTTTAACATGTTTAGTTTAAAATCTTTTGTTGTTTTTTTTGGGAGGGGGGGTATTTGTACATAGACACTTCGTAAACCTTTAATCTGCAGTCTTTACAGAGACTGCATGCTTTATTCAAAAGGAAAGTCAAGAAGAATTACCTCGGGTCATTTCGCCAGTAGCCAGCAGCCTGCTTTGGTGTGGGGTTTTCTGTTTTGACTCCCTGTTTTCCTCTCAGGGGAAGAAAGACCACTGGTGCACAGTGTGACACTGCTATGCCATGAGAAAGAGCAGCAGCGCCAGCCTCCTCATGTGTGGGAATGAGAACTTAGATTGGCTCACATTTCTTTAAAAGTACTGTAATGATTCGTATGTTGTCATTGTATTCTCTTGACTTCAGGGAATACAGGAATACATATGGTTTTACTGTAGAACCAGTCTGTCACCACCATCTCTGTTGCTTCAGACACCTTGGTATTTAAGGTGATAACTCAAAAACTACTTCACGGATCTATTTCAAACTTTGCAGAGACTTTGCATGAGTGCCATACTGGAACTCCTATACTTTTGTGACAGATCACTCAAAATTGAAGCAATGCCCCTTAGTAGCAGCAAAGGCAAGGGTGAAAGCAGACAACATTTGACCTTGTGAATGTGATAAGTCAAAAAATATTTCATAGATGTTATTGCTACTTTGAGAAAAATATTAAATGGATGTAAATATACACCAAAAATGAAGGGATAATGCCGTGTGGCGGCTAAGGAAGGAAACGGCACCTGTAGAAGACAGTCTTATGAACACACTAACTTTAAAAGTATTGTACGGATGTTTTTCCAAACTTTTCAGGCACACTGTATGGGTGACAAACTGGAAGTAATCAAATTTTGAGACAGCTCGCCCCAAACCAGAAGCAGCACCGCATAGTGATAGCAAAAAAGGGGCAGCTTCAGACATTTGATCCTGTTAGCACAATAACCCAAAACATGTTGTAAGGTTGACGATCTGGACCAGATCAAATTTTGACACTAATCACAAAACTGAGGGAACAGCGCTTGACTGCAAACAGAAGGATGAGATGATTAGAGGCTTATCCTCATGAACAGGATCAATCTATTTTTTATTATTTACTCTATTTACCCAATTCCGTCTTTGATGGATCTTATTACCACTTCACAAAAACATTATATGGATGAAAATCTACACCTAAATAAGTGCCCTTGATCAGATCCGAAATTGCAATTGCAAGAACAGAGGGTAACAAAACTGTGTTCTAAACCATTAATCAAGAATCAATAAAATCAGTAATATTTGTAATAATATTACAAATCAGTAATAGAGATTTGCTTGTTTCTTCTGTGAACATGAGAGTCTGAAAGCATGAATGTCATGCCAGAGTTAGCAGTCCTGCTTCAAAGGCTTCCATTTTCCCACTTTAAATAGTAAAAAAAAATTAAAAAAAATAAGCCCAGTATTAAACATTGCAGATATTTTAGCCAGCTGTTCTTGAAAGTCAGTTGTTTTATGATTAATATTACAATGATTACACATAGAAGAATACTTTGTTTTTAAAGGGTTAAAGCATACAAAAATGTCACATAATTCCGTAATTCTATTGCCAGAATACATATCTGTGTTCCTTTAAATTTCTTTAAATTGGTCATAAATTCACAAATTATAAACAGTGAAACATAAGTACTTGACAGTGATTGAACTCAAGGTTATTGACCAAAGGATATTAACTCTCAGTGGAGATTAATTCTCAGCAGAAATTTGATTCCAAGCTCAACCCAAGTGTACTCCAGCTGTATGAGCTCAAAGAGGGAGGCTGTTTTGTACGCCTCCTCCCCTCTTCCCATTGTGCTGCTGACTCATCCTTGGCCCATTTAACTGTCCTGTATTTTTCACTGGCATCATAACAGAAACAGCAAAGACTGCAATTTACAATTCCACTCATGACATTCAGTCCTCAGAGTTTATGTAGCTGTACTGTATTTTGAGTATTTTAGCTGTTAGCCAAGCAATTACAGAAAAAAACAAGCTAAAAATGATCTAATGTTAAGAAATAGAAACAATGAAAATTTCAATCCATAAAAAAAATCAAATCTAATCAAACAACAACCACAACAACAATGATGAATGTATATATAACACATTTCATACATGCAAAAAGATTGAATAAATAAAATATTTCTTCAAATTCAAAAGAAGAATAAAAAGAAAAACATTGAAAGGCACAAAACGAATAAAACATTTAACAGGAATTACATCACAGATTACACTGAAGATAAAAACAAAAGAATAAAAAGAATGGTAAAAAGGGCTCAAATTAATAAATCGATAAAAGTTACAGCTAAAGGCTAATTCAACCGATGCATTTTCAGATGTTTTTTGAAAGGCGAATATTGAATGTCTTTGGCACCAAAAAAAGCCCTACTTTCATCATGTTTCACTGCTTAATATGTTTAGTAGACCAGTATCTTTAAACTTGATTTGTATCATAGTATGTTAGACATTCAGTGATATGCACTGTATGAATGTACTAAACCATTGAGTGGCTTAAAAACCAGTAAAATTATTTTTAAATAAATTGCGAAAGAAACACTGTGCCAGTGACAGTAAGATGCTTAGATATGCAGTTTAGGGGAATTGCTGCCTCCAGGTTGCCCTGTCTGTGTTCTATGAGTGTATTGTCTGGGTCCACCTTTCTTGGCCTTTTCTGACAGATTCCAAGCTTGTTCTTCTAATGGACGAGCAATTCCAGGAAAACTCTTAGGGACACTTAACTTTTCTCTTTATTATTTCAGACAGTCCATTCACATGGGTCGATGCACATGTGTAATTTACCTAATTGCATTATTAAAATCTATTTTTAGATTATAATAGGGTTGATGTATTGCTGTCCTGTAGATATGTAAATAGGTTTCAACATTTACTCATTTAAACATTCTCATTTAAATATTACATTGCTTTGAAATAAACAGGCCTGTCTCTCACTAAAGCGCAAACTTAGCAGGTCCACGTTTGAAGTTTTTTTTTCTATATCAATCAAAGAAAACCTGACAGCAGTTGATATTCGCCTTGCTTACCTGATTTAATTTTTCAATAATAATTCAATTCATACTTGACAAACTTGGGTCTTAAATTAATAAATTAATGAAGACATCTATTTCTGAGGTCAGTGTGACCAGTTGTCACATCAGGCAGGGGAGGGACAACCCACAATGCAGCGTCTTCCAGGAAAACCCTATGAAGGGGACTTCGTTCAGGGAAGCAAAACAGTCCCAGAAGCATGGACAAGCAACAGTGACCAGACTAGCAGGCACAGCACTTGGGAGCACTTGTGTATTTAAGTTAAACAAGGTCTAACACATGACAGCTGGGAGTAATTAACTAGGGGGCAGGAACATAAGATGAGACTAACAAACCCCAGACATGGCTCAAGAGGGTCAGGGCAGGGCAGGGAGGGGACCCTGGGAACCCAACACAGGGACCAACAAGGGGACAAGGCACCAAACAAGACCAGGCAGGACAAAACCTGATGGAACAGGGCACATACCTAGGTGGGCACCAATGTGGGACACGAGACCAGATGTCAGAGGGACACAGAACAAGCTGAACTGAACAGTAGGACTGACATGGGGGGCTAGAACGCTGACAACAGGGCACATGCAGACCAGGGACCTTGGGGGAGACAAAACAACCAGAACATTACTCAGGACTGACGAGGCAACATGGCAGGGATGTAGACTAGACAGGAATAAACATTGGACTTTGGACCAAATGGGACGGAATGCAATGGAAATCCAAATGGACTCCATACACACCAGGACAGGCTTCACAGACACAGACATTAATGGGGAACTGGGAAAAAGAGGGAAAGTGTGACACAGGGACAGACAGGACAAGACATAACCAGACAGTACAGATAGGCAGGAGTACTATGGGGACAGAAGTGTGAATAGGACAGGGAACCAAGGGTAGCATTAAGTGGGAAACACTGGTGGGACAGGGCACTGAAACATATGGGTAAATCGACAAAACAGAAGACTAAATAATTGACATGGAGCATGTCCCCTGAAGCCAATGGGATACAGCAGCGAGGAGCCTACAGGGGTCCAGAAGATACCCAGTTTTGTCGATTTACCTATTTGTTTCAGTGCCCTGTCCCACCAGTGTTTCCCACTTAATGCTACCCTTGGTTCCCTGTCCTATTCACACGTGGCTCTGTCTGGGTCAGGGGCCTGTAGTACTAGCTCAGTGTCAGGTACGGGACAGGAGGCCAGAGGCACTAGGCCGGATGATGAGGCAGCCATGGGGACCTCCAGTAGGGACTTCTGCTCCTCCCACTACTGGAGCTGATGAGAGGAACAGCGGCGGGCAGTGGAGAGTTGGTGAGCAGAGCAGCCTCTGTCCTTTTAGGCCTAGAATGCTGCACTGTCCTTTTCAGCACAACGAAGATTTGCTTCTTCTACCATCTCCATAGTTGCTTCCACCTCCTGTGGCCGGGAGGTGGAAGTTACTGTCGGCAGGTCCTGGGCAAGCAGGCTAAGCAGTGTAATTGCATCGGGAGAATCCTTTGAGAGCTTCGAGACTGTTCAGCAGCCTGGGCACATGAGGATTCACTGGCTTGACCAGCGGAGGAAGGAGTCAAGAAAGGTGCAGGCAGAAGTGGTTTGAGGATTGCACCTCCCGTATGCCACAGGCTCATCGTCTGCCATTAGATCCAATTGCTTGCATGGGTCAGACTCAGAAACCGGCTTTACCTCCCCAAAGGTAAGAACTCCCTGGGGGGGTGTTGGAATCTGTGCAGGGTTCTGACAAGTAGGAATACGGGTCACAAAGGTGAATGTTCTCCGGGATCATTCTTAGGACTGATCCACTCAGTCCCACCACGGTAGTAGTGCGAGGGTAGCTGCGGGGTCGGTCTCTGAATCTGGCCATTCTGTCACGTCACGCAAGGGAGGGATACCCCACAATGCAGCATCTTGCAGGAAAACCCTACAAAGGGGACTTCGTTCAGGGAAGCAAAACAGGACCAGAAGCATGGATAAACAACAATGACCAGACTAGCGAGCACTTGACTAGGAAGCACTTAAATACACAAGTCACATGAGGTCTAACACATAACAACTGGGAACAATTAACCAGGGGGCACGGTGAGACTAACAAACCCCAGGCATAACTAGCTAGGGCCATGCCTGGGAAGAGAACCCGGAAGCAAGGCTGACAGGAAGAGCAGGACATGACACCACTAAGATAATCTGCTATAATTATTCCATAATGCGATGTTGACAGTACTTCCTACAGGGAGGTCTACTGATGAAAAAACTCCCTGTTAAGGTTACCTTAATTGCATATTTTTACATTCAATTATCGAGAGGTTTACTTAGTCAAAACAAAAAGTGCATTTTTTTCCTAAGGGGGAATGAAATGGCTTCGAACTTCTAGGCTAAAAAACAGAACCCTTTGCTAAAACACAAAGTATATTTTCCCTTGGTAGTAATTTCAGACCTCTTTGCCATTAAACCATATTTATGGTTCTGGGAAGGACATTAAAAAACCATTACAAAGAACACACACAAACATTTGTTTGTTTGCTTTGTACTCGTAAGCATGTTCATGGATCTGATTTACCTCCCCCATACAGAAGAGAGAAATACTTTGAATGGTAAACTTTCATCAATGTCGAGCACACTTATGAGAAGCGTAAGCAATTAACAGGCACTTCCATACTCCCAACTCCCTTACACAGTGGCATGCACTTTTCTAGTTGCAGGTGCTTGAACGGGAGTTGTGGCCAACTGGTACTTTTTGCCTTTACCCTTCGGAAAATTTTGAGTCAATTATCGGTTAATGAAAAACAGAACTTGGAGCTTCAGGTGGGGGCACTGCCATTTATTCAAGTAAATGAGGTGGGTTCTCAGGCATCCCCAGCTCTCCCACACTGCCTGCCCATCTCCCACTTCAAGTGTTTGGGAAGAGTATCCCACTTTGGTGCATGTTCTAAGTTAAAGAGGGCATTTACTTATTATGAAAAGTATTAACAAGCAACAGCATTCTTCAAACTACCTGATTTGTGAGTCGGGATAGAAAATGAGCTGACCACACATAGTAAAACTGTTTTTATAGATAGTGAGTGTCTAGAGCAGGGAGGGGGAACCTCTGACCTCTGGGCCGTATATGACCAGCAAGACAGTTTGATCTGGGACACTAGACAATTGATTAATTATTAACAGGGATGCACATAAGTGGCACACAAGTATGCATGCGCTAATGGGTGGCAATTTTTTTGTCATAGCAGCGCAAATGCATGTTTATTTTATGTGAATTCGCGCTGTGATGACAAGAAATCACTGTGCATATTAGGCTTTAAGTACAAAGTAACCACATAAAGTGAAAAATGCACAATAAATTGTGGTTGCAATAAGAATTCATTGTGGGTATCACTTAATATGGTGAACACGTACTTGCGTACCAGTTATGTGCATCCCTGATTTTTAATATTTCTTTCAGAGAATTAATGATTAATACAAAAAGCAAATCAGAAAAAAATGATATATAGACAGCAACCTTTTTTCCCCTGAAATAAAATAAAATAAAAATTAAATTGTAACAAGGGGCTGTATGCCAGTCTGAGTCATGGTCAGAGTGAATGCAACAGGCTTATTATCACTTATCATCACTGATACGTCATTGGTGTCATTCAAGAAAAGAAAAGTAGATGCTGAATCCTGAGTTTTCAAAGAGAACTGGACAAACAATTACTTTTTTGTTGAAGTAAAAGGCAAGCCAGCATGCCTAGTTTATGGAGACACACTTGCAGTGAAAAAATGAAAAAAGATGAAAAAAGCCAGTCTCGAGCATCATTATAGCTCGAAACATGCTAAACTGGATGAGTTGAAATGACAAATGCGCTTGGATAGTTAACACTCTTCGGTGGAGTTTGGATGCCGAACAAGCTGCTTTCAAAGACTACATTCTGACAGGGACATTATCTTGCAGGCAGGTTTGGTGGTAAGCAAGCTAATTGCTAAGAAGCTGAAACATATTTAGAAGGAGAATTTGTGAAGGAATGCCTTTTTACTACTGCAAGCCTGCTCCGGATAAAGTAAAATTGTTCCAAAGTGTCAGTTTGTCTTGAAGAACCTTGCAGAGCATATAACTGATATGTCACAAGATATTGAAAACTCACCGAAGGACACCGCAAGAAATTTTCAGTTTTATTCTCTGGCCTGCAGGGAAACAACAGACATAACAAATATTGCCCAATTTTTTGTGCGAGGGATTACTGTTGAGCTTGATACAGTATGAAGGAGGAATTGCTGTCTTTGCAAGCCACGCATGGCACTCCTACTATTAATACTTAACACTTGTGAAAATTTCAATGAAGAGGTTCGTTGTTTTGCCTGATATGCTTGAATAATATGCCTAAATTGGAGCAAGTGAAATAAAAGGTAACAATCGTGTAAATTTATCATTAAGTTGAAAGGTTTGTTCTAATAGTCAAATCGTTTATGCATGCCATTATAATTGGCTTGACGGGACACAGGCGTAATATATGCGTTATTAATATGTCACAAAAGAATGAAATAAAATGTTATCTTGAAGTGTAAAAAATGGAAGAGATGAATGTGAACTAGTTCATTTTAATCTGTGTGAACTAAACTTTGAGCTAGTTCTGGTTAAGTGTGAACTTGCAGAACACTGATGACAGTAATGTTATTTAAAAGGGGACCTTTTTAAGTTTTTGTTGATGTATTAATTATGTAGATGAAGTTAGAGGTACTTAAAAAAATTAGCAGTCATATGTTTTTTTTTTTATTAATTTTTTTAGAAAGCTGAAGTGTGCAAAGTAACACATTTGCCTCAATATATTCCAGCCTTCTTAAAACTTGGATATTGTTTATTCAACATATCAGTTTGTTATATGATATGATGTCAAACGATAGGTTTTTGCAACCGACTACACAACACCTTGCATAGCTGTGCACTTTTAGCGAATAAATCCGAATAGAGCTACAGACACAACCAATGCACCACTACCTAGACAACGAGAGGTATCCACCCACCATGGCGGATCAATCCCACAATGCAACATTGGTGACCAAGCTCTGTATCACATATTATGCCCGGTTTGCAAAAAACACATATGATTAATATATTTAATCAATTTTAAGTTTTTTTTTCTTACAGTTTTTATTTGGATTAACATAGGGAGCGGTGAGCGGAGAAGCACTGTACAGCTTTGTATGTAAACCTAACTCATTGAAGACCTTGCAACCTCATAACCAACAGTTAATCAATGAAAGGCTATGCAAAATGGTGTAATTTAATCGTCTCATGTTGATTACGTTTTATGAAGATTACCTTATTTGATTGTGTAAATTGCAACTAGCTTGATTAGTTAACAGCATAGCACAATCAGCAACGTTGATAATGCAGAGGTACATAGCATTTGTCAGTCACAATTCTCATCCAACTGTGTTTGCTGTTACAGCATAAGAATAAAGAATAAAGTAAATTACACAATTACCAGAAGCTCAGAATCATTTAGTTCATAAATAGTGCTGGCAGAAAGTCTCATTTATCAGTAAGAAATTCAGTAAATCCCCTATATTTACTTCCATGGGTCCCTAGGAGAAGATCTTCTAGTTGCTATTTTATGTGTGTTGTGTTTCTTTCCAGAAAGTTGGGATGTGTTCGTGAAAGAGACAGGGTGCAGGAGAGTGACAGGGGCGTCAAAGTGGACCCTGAGGTGAGGTCATTTTTCCACGGTGAATGACCTGACATTCGGTGCAGAGTACTGCAAATTGTGCATAATTTTAATAATATCCACAAATTCAGCGTACATAATGTGGGACTTAACGCACATAAACTACCATATTAGAGAAGATGATTAACAGTAAAATAAAAAGATAACTTTCACTTTATATATTTTAACTATAACAGCAATAGTTTACGGAAAAAACAGTTTACAGCGTGACTACAAAACCGCCTTATAAGGCAATGTGATGTCACACCTCTGACCCCAATATACTCATCCCCCCCAATGTTAATATGAAACCTACACTCCTTAGTGTACTCAACATGTTCTGGAATGTGAAAAGTTGAAATATCACATGCTATAAACAAAAAAAAGGTGTGTGTGTGTCTGTGGATTATGTTTATATTCTATTATAGGGACCAAATGTCCCCTACAATGTAATGAAAACCTGTGATTTTGACGTTGTGGGGATCATTTTTCAGGTCCCCACAAAGGTCTGTGAGTGCAATCATAAAACTAAAAATGTCTCATATTTATTTTGGTTACTTATGGGTAAGGTTAGGGCTGGGTAGGGGTTAAGGTCATCATGTTGGGATTAGAGTTTTCCCCATAGAAATGAATGGAAAGTCCCAACAGAGATATAATTACAAACCTATGTGAGTGTGTGTATGTGTTGTCAATCCTAAAAGAAATATTTTTATGTTTTATAAAAATTGTTACCTTGAACAGTAGAATGTGTAAAAACCATATGAAGTCCAAATATGAGACGGTACAAGAGAAAGATGTGAACGTGCATGTGTGTTATTGTGTGTGGTGTTTTGAGACAAGTGCACTTCGCATATAAACACTTAATGTGCTACCTGTGAAAAAGATTGTTCTGCTATGAGTAGAATTCAGTGATTGATTGTCATTGTTGACACACCACGGCACACAACAACAAAATGTGTTCTTTGCATTTAACCCATATATGACATAGCGGGGGGCAGCTAATTCAGCCCCTGGGGAGCAGTGCTTGGGGGTGGTATCTTGCTCAGGGTACCACAGTGTTGCCTTGCTGATTGGGGATTCAAACAAGCAATCTTTCAGTTACGAGTGCACTTCTCTAACCATTAAGCCATCACTGCCCACACCAGTACAAGCTACCAGAGAAATTTAGTTACGGAATGTGTTCAATTTGGAGTATTAGACAGTGTGAAAATAAAGACATGTATGTGTGTGTGTGTGTGTGAGAGAGAGAAAGAGAGAGAGTCATTTTTGGGGCCATTTAAGTGGTTACCGGAAGGAACACATTTAATATAGAAAATAAAAACTTTCACAAAAGGCATAAAGTCATTTCTAGCTTATAATTCCACACAGGTGCTAACAATTGCAACACATGCCCAAGGACCTTCCTTCATACATGTTTGCATGCAAAGTGCACTATGGCATTATGTTATTATTATTATTATTATTATTATTATATTATAAGTTTCAAATTTACACATTCCATAACATGTTGGGTATACTTCAAGTTAACATTAAAATTGATGTTGTGGACAGGAAACAGGAGCCCAATGAACATAATTTGGACTTACAGTCCTCTTTGTTAATATGTCGTAAGTTGAATGTTCGTAAGTAGAGGAGCATCTGTATTGTGCTTATGTCACATTAGGGAAATCATAATGGCACATATAAATAATTGGTCTTTTAGCACACCTCATTAATTATTCACAACTCATTAATTATTGTTTCTTGTGATTGCAGATTTAAGGAATGTATTAAGGACTTTATATCTGGTGATAGCTAGAAAAGATCTAGTGTGGTTAATAATTGTTCAGCTCATCATTATTAGAACAGATGGAAATTAAACTGCAACTCTTTTGATGGTGTGTGTCTGAACAATGTGTACAATTATATGCAATGGAAGGTATATCCATTTCCAAAGAATGAATGCAAGATCATAACAGCTGGTTCCTCTACACAAAGTACATGTTTGTAATGGTGTCATGCGATGATGACGTAGAAAACTTTTCATGAATGGGTTGAAAAAAATCTTTATTTGAATCGATTCTTGGAAATTTAGTTTGATGTCCTGGAGAAGTCATGAAAAAGTCATGGAATTTTAATGAAGTGTACAAACCTTGATACACTGTATATACGTCCTGAGGATTTTCCCATTCTGAGGAGACTGAAACCTGCTCTGAAATCTCTGTTTCTCATCTCTGTTGGGGTCAACCTACTTCTGTGAGCAGTTCTTTTCTGAACTGACTCATTCAAAGACTTGATTCTATTCAAGACTGACTGACCAAAACCTGGAAAACCAGCTGCAAGTAGCATCATCATCAGTACCACCTGCCATCAGGTGTCTTACCAAAGCGAAGCAGTTCCAGCCTTCGCAGTTGAGAGGTTAGTGATAGGAACACCAAAAATGGACAAAGGCGCAGGTCAGTCTGAGAGGGACAATCTTTATTCCTGGTAGCGTAACAAAGGTGAAACCACCCAGAAAGGAGAACCGGTGGTTGTGGTCAAGTAGCTGAGGTGGATTTGGGGAGATCATTTGGCGGCAGAGCGGAGAGGCAATGATTTGGATCGGGTAACCTGGTGTGGGCTGGCCAGTTGGTGTCAGTCCTAGATGGGCGGAGGCAATGATCAAAATCCTTAGTCCAGGCAAGGGTTGGGCAATCAGCTTCAGGCTTTGGTGGGCTAGGCAAGTCTCGGGGTCTAAGGGACGGCAGGCGGGATACCCCTGGGGTGGTCACTGACAGGTGAGTGTGATATCTGTTCATCAATATAGTACGGCCCTTGAAGGAGGTTTTAAAAAAATAAAATGGCCCTTAATAGGAAAACGTTCCCCTCCACTTTCATGTGCGTCTTTTGTGCAAAAGCAAGCATAGTATACCACATAGTGCTAAGCAGCTGCAGTTTTGACCAAAATTACTGTTTTTTGTAGACTTAAACAGCAAAAGTAACCCAAATCTATGTCATTTGTAACCATCACTCTATTAAAAAAGTAATAGAAATTGGCAAACTATTTTCATTACTTGGACACCTTGATTATTCTCCAACATTCCTCTGCATCAGGACGCTAAGCGTCATCATCCAGTTCTAAGAGATGTTCTTTAGCATGATTCTGCAGCTACAGCAATAGCTTTAACCTGCTCTGGTGAGTGCCATTTTAAAGTTTCATTAATGTTTTCTAATATGTCCTGACCTCTGCGTGATCCCTTAGGAGTCATTATAAGTCAGACATGCCATGTACTCCAGTAGCTGCATAAGAGACAAACATGAGTTGGAGAGAAAGGCACTTTCACTCAATAGATATATGGAGACTTGTGAGGATCACTGGAGCAATTAGTTAATTTACCAGCAAATGTGCTGTAGCTATTGGTCTGGGGGTAGAGTCGGTCATAAAAATGTAATGCAAATGATCCTTACTCTGTTCTTATTTCCTTTATTGATTATATTTAGTGCTTTCTGTTATTGAACCTGTAGCTGAGATGTAGTGAATGTTTATTTTGAATAATTTAGTTTGTTTGATTGTTTATTTATTTATCTATTTATTTATTTATTTATTTGATTGTTTATTAATCAGGAGGCGGGATTGTCCATGACAATTTAATTTAATGTAAAAACAGATGTTATCTGCTGCAGTATCAATAGATCATACTTTGTATGGTGTCAGCCCTATGCAGAATTTTGAAATGTATTTGATGGCTACTTAAGTTATTGCATATTAATTATTTATTAAGTAATGATTATTTAATTATACCAGACAATATACACTCACCTAAAGGATTATTAGGAACACCATACTAATACGGTGTTTGACCCCCTTCCGCCTTCAGAACTGCCTTAATTCTATGTGGCATTGATTCAACAAGGTGCTG
>JAODJW010002570.1:0-18084 GCA_026777045.1 Hyperopisus bebe | reverse complement strand
CCCCCCCCCCCCCCCGAGGTTCAAATCTTAGAATGGCTGCTGCCATCAAACAAAGGAGTCGCCTTTAATAATTATTTCCTTTAACACACATTCTGCCTCGCTAAACAGCAAATAGCAAGTAAGGTGAGTAGAGTGTGTGTTTAAATCCTAGGGACAGTCTTATATTTATCAGTGTAAAATGCAGAACCACATACTTCCATACAGGCTTCATATGGATTAAAGTATATATCAAACCTTTCCTTGTACATAGTTTTCCGGCCCGATTTCACTTGGGGGCGCGGGGGGGGGCGTTATGTGAAGGTAACATGCTATCAGCCATCAAATAAACTTTAGTTTCAGATTATGCTGCTGTTATGAAACCGATGCGTGGGCGACACGGTCAACCTGTAAACTATTCGCAGGACTGTATGAGTGCATTTTAAAATACAAAACACTTTATATGTTAATCTTGTATCACCTAATGCATTTTTTAAGTTATAAGTTTTGAATGACACGAAGGCACATTTCAAAACACTAACATTTTATAATACAATACTGTTATACCACTATATTATTCTTACTCTAACCGGTGTTAGACATTTCCGAATATAATATAATTCGTTCCTTATGTGTGTCGTTTTCTTACTTTCCTTGAAAATAACACAGTAAATCTGCGCTCCTACAGTAGGAAACTCCGCCGTGCCTCCACTTTGGTGCCTCATGAATAATTTATAAGAGATGGCGGACACAGATCACTTGCAAAGTTGAGTTTACAAACTTTGGGACGGCAGACAGATTAGTACGACGCGCACCGCGGAAAGGAAAAGTTCGTGAAAACTTTTCCCATGTAGGGAAAACGATTAATTTGGTTTTTTGGTCTTCCAAAAACGCACATAAGGCTATTTTAAAACCAGAAAACTCGACTTGTATTGGGAAGTCATTGGGGTAGACTTTTTCTTTTCAATTGTCGTTATTTTGACTATCATTCTACAAATTGTCAAGTATTTTTCCTTCTAAGAAAATGAGTAACAATCATCTGCAACCTTTTCCCGGACAACAAGTTATCCGTGTTGCAAAGGACCTTGACACAGATCTGGAAGCTCTTTTCAACTCCGTTATGAACCCACAGCCGAGTTCCTGGAGGAAAAAAGTCCTTCCCGAGTCTTTCTTCAAGGAGCCGGACTCCGGGTCGCACTCACGCCAGTCCAGCACCGACTCGGGGACGCAGCCGGCCCGGCTCACAGCGCAGCACGTCCGCTCCTACTCCTCTCCTGCCTCATTGCAGGTCGGAACCGGACCCAGTGCCAGCAGCAGCCCGGTGTGCCACCCCCGGCACCAGTCTGTCGATGTCACGGGCGAGCTGCCCCTGCCACCGGGATGGGAGATGGCTTTTACCTCTTCTGGTCAGAGATACTTTCTTAAGTGAGTGTTCACAAACTTCAGTGTTCAAATAACAAGAAACAAACATGATAACGATGATTATTATTATTATTATTATAATCATCATAATCAACAACAATAATAATTACTCATTAATATTATTATCCTCAATAACAATGATAATAATTATTATTGTTATTATTAATAATATTAATTACCATTGTTATTATTAATATTATTAATAATAATAAGCACTATGAGCTGACCTGCCCTTCATGCCATTGACACAGAATCACGGGTTTACATCTCACTCTTACAAAATGTTCATGTTCATCAAATGCCCATCGAACTGGGTTTTTGTCTGCTGGTGTGAGTGGTTTTTGGACTGTATGCTTTATAACGCTGCCGGTAAAGACACTACCCTTGTGTTGCTCACTAGGACAAATGTGCCTTCATTATATTTAATCACGCTAGGAAAATTACTATTCAGTTTGTCAATTGGATGTAATTTGACTAACTTGGTTAGAAAACAATGGCGCTGCTTCACCGCATATTACGTACGAGACCATTGGCAAGCAGCGTTTTGATAAGCTTTACTGTTACTGTGGCTTCGTTAGCCACTGTCAGCCGCAACCCATTATGCTGTAGCCCCGTTTAACCTAATATCGGTATATTACCTCGCATAATGTATGACTTACACACCTTGTTCTAGCGTAATTTCACGTTTAATATTAACTGGTTTCCAGGGGCTGATGATTTGCGTAGTGTTACCTAGTTAAAGTGCTAAAGTGGACTTTTGGTTTGATTTAGTTTCTTTTAACCTGTATAAATGCATTTTTTCCCCAAATCGGCATGGGCTCTAAACTGTATTGGCCTGCTGGGATGGTGTACGATCGTTTTTGCCGTGCAGACGGATTTTTACGGCCTCATTCTTAGTCCCCAGTCTCTTAGCCGGCGCTTCTCCAGTGATATTTCCTTAACAATATATTTAATATTATCAGATCTCACCCATATTTTGTAATATTTTTGTCTGCACTGTTAAAATGTTGACTGTACAGCTCTCTGGGGATTCCTGATAGCTCAAGTTTTTATTGCCCTGTCAGTCTAGTTGTCCAAGGTGCCATTTTATTGATGAGCAGTTTCTAGCTATTTCTGGTTCTGCCCAGTCAGGACCGTCCGCGCTGTAGATCAGGGCTTTAATATGGCTTCATAGAGGACAGCAATAGTTAAGAAGACTTTTCGTTTGTCTCCTAGCCAGCAGTCATTATCATATTGGAGTCTATGGGAGATCTCAGCAGAGCTTTGGTCATTTCGGCAGTATGCGATCTGCAGGGACAGTATTGTAGACTGTTATCTGGACACATACCATCCATCATAGCTCCAGACTAACAATGACTCCCAGTTTCTACTCTGGAAGGAGTTATACATAATCGAGACTCAAATTTCTTGTGACCCTAACCTAGTTCTTTTAAAGAGCTTAAGAAACTAAAACCTAAGACTTGCCTGCATGTTATGTACAATGTTGGTTTTGTTTTCTTATAAAAAAATCTAATTAATTGTCAGTCTTATGAATCCAGGATGATGTCTCTGCTTCCCTCTGAGAGAAGTGGTGTTTCATTTGGCATGGACAGTCATTGTAGTACCAGATCTAGTATGTTAACCAGAGCTCATGACCCCTGACTTTCACTGGGGTCAAGAAGGACAAGGTCTGTCACAGCTGTTTGGCTCTGTAAACCTAAATAGGTCAGATCTTACCCTTAGAAAAAGCTTTGGATTCTGCTGGGTGGCCCTACGTCTTTTCCATCAGCGTCGACGCTGGCGTCGGCTCTGACGTCATCAGCCGTCGCTGCCGGTTCTCAATTTGCAACCCTCTGAGCATGTCTGCTCCTGTCTGGATCTGAAGGTTGGACGTGCCGGTCACAGCCCCACCCTGCAATTACCTAATCATCCAAAATAAGTTCAGATGATGGCCCAGTTACCTCCTCCTTCATAATACACCAAGCTTTTTGGTTTATCTATCATTGCTAATGTTGGAGGTCTTCACAGAATGTTTATGCGCTTGAATTAAAGCAGATACATGTTTAGTCAGTCTTCCATGGCTTGTGCTCTCCTTGCATGCAAAGGAGCTTTGCTCAGTTACTAACACCTAACATAATTAGCACGGACTACCTAATTACAATTCATTAATAGCCACAGGTGGTGAAACTGGTTAGGGGACATGACTTAAAACAACATTAGAGGTTTGTGTTACTATGTGCCTATATGAAGCTACAGATGCAGTGGTTAAAATTTCCCCCAGCTGCAGCTGGTGGGGGACTGGTTAAGGGGTTTGGTTTGTGGGTTCTGAGCCAAGGAGGAAAGCGACTGATGTATCCTTCAGTGATGTACTCAATCATGTGTCTTTATTTGGGTTTCCGAGAGCCTTCTGGGAACATGTCTGGGCCACTCCTTGACATTCTATGTAGTTTGAGCCTCTCTAATCTGTCAATAACTGGCAGGGAAGCGTCACAAAGTCTTGAATACTAGTTGTTTTCGTATTTACGCTGTCACGGCAAGACGCAGTGAAGAACCAGGCCGTGTTTATTTTTTCTATCACAAGTTGGGAACTGGGACCAGCTTGCTGACTGTGGTGGTGATACAGTGTGAAAAAGTGAGTGAACAGGGACTGATGCAATGCAGAAATATTTTCAGTTTCATGTTTACTGCAAAACCAAAACGCACTGGATTGGTCCCACTGAGAAATTACTTGTTGGAGCAGTAGTCATTGGGCTTTTACAGTATTTACTGGAAAACGTTCTAAAGCCAAACATTCAGAAATAGGGTAGCGCAAAGCAACCTTAGGTCTGTCTGATACATTGTTTAACTACTCATGGAATGTAGTGTCCGCATGGTATAATTTAAGGGAGCCTCTATCTCTGGAGGTTTCTGGTATAGTTTTTCACCACTTGTATGACTTTACATACAGTTATGTCCGCTTTTGCTGATGATGGATTACACTTTCTCATTGGCTGTCACTTTGTATTGTGATGTAAACATACAGTATGGTGAATATTGGTAATGTAGGACAAAAGGTAAACTGGCACACTCGTATATGGTGTTCTATATATTAACACCTCTGCGGTCTATTAACTTAGGTACTTTTCTTCACCTATCATTAATGCATTTATGCTTGAATATTTATATCTAGAATTATATTTTTAAATTGAGAAAGTAAATTTTCACACATTCTTCCAGTCTTCCAATATCCATCTTGGTTTGGTTTGACAATTGAAAGGAGGTGTGTTTGTTCGTTTGTTTTATTTTAATTAATTTATAAAAGCAGAGTAGAAGGCTATATTTTTTTCTGGCCTTTTGGGTTTGAGAAAGCAATGATTGATAGAAAATTGGAAAAGGGGGGTAGGGGGGGACTCTGCAGTTATCCAGAGACTTTGCATTGGGGGGGATCTGAACAGCTCGTTCTGGCATGCCAGGCTGGGGGAGGTCAAGGGAAAATGGGAACAGATAATAAAATCAGATCTATGTTATGTAGCAATCCCTCCCCCACCCACAACCCCCCAGCAGCCCTTGCAGTCCACTTTAGTCCTGTGTGCCTGGGCCCAGTATGCTTGACTGGCTGGACTTTTGACAGAAGCTGCTGCTTCATGTCACTCGGTCAAGCGTGAGAAAAGCCTGGAATTCCTGGGTGTTGAGGCTGGGCCTGAGTCTCCGGCTCCGTAGCTTTAATGCTGTATTAAACTCCCCCAGAATCTCCCCACCTGTACGTCTCACCAGCTCACCGTACGATAACGTCGTACAGTCCTTACGCTGTAGCAAAACGCTACATTTTCTGAGGACCTCGGTTGTCGACGAAATGGAGTCCTCCGTGGAAGTGCGATTCAGTGGTAATAATCAGGATCTGAGTTATGTTAGGACTGCAGTAAAAGGCATCCATAAACACGTACTGATATTTTAATATTCCGCATTACAGATTTGAAGGGGAGACCGCCGCCAAACCCCCCACCGCCACCCCCTGGTATGCACCACCTAGACAGAGTGAAATTGTGCAGTGAAGTTTGGCAGCAGTTTGTGCTGGTTGGGATGCTTCCCTACGGCTTCGACCGACGCCGGTACCAGTGATGCTTATGAACAGCCAGTGACCAGCCAAGATGATGTATGATCTATTGGTGTAGGATCTGCATAGGGGGATACGTCTTGATGTTAGGCCATGGAAACAAAATTAATGAATGAATGATATAAATTATATATATTTCATATAATTCATATAATTTATTAAATAAATCATATAATTTATTTAATGTATGTGTATATATATATACACACACACACACACACACACACACCCACACACACACACCTTATTCAGCTCAATAGCCAATTCCCAGGTTTAGTAAGTGCATTTGAGTAGGGGATTCTGCATTGCAGACTGGCCCCCCAGGACTGTAATTGGGGAATGCTTCTCTAAGCCCTCCCCCCAAACCCCTGTCCAGGATTGAGGGTTGGCAGCTGGATGGATGAGGAAAACAACAAGCGGCTTGAGAATTACATCTTTCCTTTGGTTTTCACTAACAAGCTGTAATTCACAAAAAGGAGATGGGTGTGTAAATTGAGCCGTGTGCAAACCCCTGTTCCACCCCCTGTGCCACCCGATGTGCCACCCTCTTTGCCCATCCCTATGTGATTATATCTTTAGCAAGTTGGTTAAGCTGGCAGACTTGGGTCTCTCCTCCATGTCTTTTCATTTTGGTCGGTGTTTCTCAGGAACCATTCAGAATGTACATCATTAAGTTAAGTTGCTTCTCAACGGTGAGATGAAACATCACATGCTGGTGCCAGTGGTTTTGCTGGGTCGCTGTAGTGTTCTCACAGTATCTGTCTCCTGCACTTTTGTTGCCTACGTCAAATACACCCCGTGCTGAGTCTACAGAGTGGAACTAGCTGTGCTTAAGATTCATCTAGGTGTGTCTATGGACCCCTCATGGTTCTGCGTTACTGGAACGCACATCTGGGTTGTGTTGGGTGGACGGGCTTTGGTTTTCAACGTGGGCTGTGGGAATGGAAAAGGAGAGGAATACTTGGACTAACCTTGTCTATGTGGTCTTCTTCTGCATCGGGGACCGTTACAGGACAGGAGGTCCTGTGTAGCTGGAGTGTGTTTTAACTTCTGAGGTCTAGCGTGCATTGCAGATATAAATTGTATGTAAGCAATTAAACTGGCTGGAAATCTGATGTGAGCTGAATTTAAAACCTGCAACTTTGTAGCTTGTGTATTCCTTTTTGCCTGGATGCAATCCCTCAGCGGTTCCCCAGACATCTGGAGCGGTGTGGGTCGTCCTGGACAGTAGATCTTCCAACCTGTCAGCAAAGCAGGAGATCCTCAATTAAATCACCTTCCTAACTACCGTCTCCCAGAAAATCAAATGCTTCCAAACCACAGTAGTGGTGTAATTACTCTAGAAATAAAATGAGATCCCCTATTAAAGTTTCGCTCCTTATGGTTAGAGCTCTCCATTTAGGGACAAAATTGGACGCCTGCGTAATTATGGCCTTGAATATACAGGGTCTCATTTTCTCTGAGAAGACATGATGGTCAGACCCAAGGAGATGCATCTGCATGGAGAGAAAGATTTTATACCTGCGGTTAAATCTTTATCTGGAAACTGGTTGCCATAGTGCAGACTGGTGTTTGGACCCCTGTGTAATACAGTCAAACCAGCCTGAGTTTGCCTTTTACGGAGAGGTGAGATCAGGCATGGCTTTTGTGGGGTGATGTGGAAAGCAGTGTGGAGCTGCCTGTAGCCATCACAGCAGCTGATGTGCCCTGTCTGATATCTGACCTCTCAGGCCTCTTAGGTTACGTTCACACTGCAGGAAAAATGTGGCCCAAATCCGATTTTTTGCTCATACGTGACTCAGATCTCATTTTTTCATGCCAATGTGAACAGCACAAGTCACATGGAATCCGACTTTTTCAATTCCGATTTGGGCCACTTCAGTATGTGGTCAGAATTGAGCATTAAGGCCTGCAGTGTGAATGAAGCCTTAGGAAGGAACAGCTTGGCTAAGCAGCTCTTCCTTCTTTGTTTTCATCGGTGGTTCATTTTGGGTTTTTACATCTTGCTCTGGAACCATTATTTTAGTACCATTTGAAATTGTGCACAAATTACTTGTATTATATGGAGGCACTTAAGTGAGTCAGGCATTATTTCCTTTTTCAATTTGCAAAATGAAAAGGTCTTAGACAAACCACCACTGAGCCTATTCCAATATAAACACAAGTTCTCTTGTAAATTCAGCAGTGTAGTCGGTCCTTATTTTAAATGACAGATGTTAAGATGGCTCTTCGTGAAGAAACCAGGCTTCTGTGTGTGATTGTGCATGCGGCACGTTTATCGATTTATTCCCCACGTAAGCGACCGACTGTTCCGTACGGCCAGTTTCTTGTGTGTTCGCCGCAGCCGCCGCTTGAGGCCCCCTTATGGGAAAACAGCTGTAGGACTTCAGTGCGGCACTCCGGAAACTTCCGCACACTCTTCATCTTCCCCATTGCGTTTTATTATTCTCAGACTTGCTCATTTTTCTTGCAGTTTGGCTATTCAGCATTCAGTGATAATTATATTGTGTATTTTACAGATGTGTGATTAGCTTTTCCAAAAAGACGTAAGCTCTATTATGCAGTCTGCGCATCGTAATTTCACATTTTACGCCATCGTGTTCCGCTGCACGTTTTCATCTCAGTCCAGCACCTTTCCAAAATGTAAAAATCTGAGCTTTTCTCCCGGATGGAGCTGAACACCCACCCCATGCTTTCCCAGCCCTGTGTGTCCTGCTCTCAGTACGCCCTCATTGCATTCCAGCATCTGTGTCCTCTCCGGCCTGTTTCACTCGCAAAACAGGACTTATTTGTTTCTCCCGATGCATTTATCCGTTTTACAGCCTTAAATAAAACCCATTGCCAGAGTGTACATATGGCGGGGAGGTGTGTTTTTTGTGGCAAGGCGATGTTTTCTCCACATACAGCTGGCCTTCTTTCCAGTAAGTCGTTTAAATAGGTGCCTCAGTGTTGAGTTTACAGATACAGTCATTTCCTTAAGTTTGGGAAGGTATTCACCATCAGGGAGACACTTTTTTAAAAGTAAAACACAAAAAAATGACTCGCAGACATCAAAGGAGGCAGGAGGAGTAAAATAAATTTCTTATGAAATATATAATCTCTTCCCATTACAAGTGGCTTGCATTCACAGAGGCGCAACATTGAAGTAACCTAAACTGATGCTTTAAGTCCTGTACACTTTTACAGGAATAGAAATGAAAGTAAGGACAGTGTATTAGATGATTGAGGTGTTTCGCAAAATAATCTAAGATGGGGAAAGTATGTTAAATATACCTTCTGCGTCTTGTTTGTAAGTCGAATGCACCTTGTGAGTGTTACTCCCTGGTATTGGGTTTTCGGGGACGTGTTTTAAAAGCAGTGAGTCAAGTAGGGCTAGACTATCACAAAGCTCTGAAATGCAAATCACGGCTTATAATGCACGCTTCTCCTTCACAATGACATTATACAGCCCGAGACCTCAGAAATGCCACTCTCAAATGGCATGAAAGGAAAGTTCCCAGACTTTAAAACACAAAGAATTGTTTGTAATTGAAGGGGCCTTGACATCTGTTTTGTAGACAAAATGAGTGTAATTATCCAGAAAATCATTCTTGGGGCTCACATTCCTGAAGAGCTAGAAGAGGCTCGCCAAGAAATGGCTTCTGAGGACCCGATATGCTGATGTTTGTTGGCCCCCGTCAAAATGTGCATAATCTTGGCTGTTGGAGGAGACTGTCTGTAATATCATCACTTGAGAATGTTTGATATCACTTTAAGCATTCAGACCTTGGCTCTGTTAGGGAAAGTCCTTGAGACACATATGAACAATAGAGGTGTCACGCTCTCCTTTGCCAAGACTGATTGAGTAAGCTATAGGTGAAGTGATGTTCCCCTCGTCAGCATGGCGACAGACATTCTGGCATTTGCCAGGCCTCAGTAGACCCTCTGGGTGGAGATCTTTATAGGAGCCTCTTGGACCGATCTGTGGCTTTATGAAGGTGCCGGTCATAAACAGGCCATATGTTTTGAGCCCATGATTGATTGTCTTATATGGAGACCTACCTGCGTTGTGGCTGTGTATTCGTATGTGAATGCCTAGGTCTATGTTTTCAAGGTAGGAACTTGCCATAACCAAGAATGAATTTGCTTGAATTAGGGCTTTGATGCAAATGTAACAAACTTTGACTTAAAGGCTTTATTGTTCCACTTGGAATTGGGACACAACTGAGGATTACCTTCTGTAAGCAGCATGGAAGAAAATCTCCTGTTAGCCTCATTGCGATCCGAAGCTGTGGGCCAAAATGACCGAAAGCAAAAATGCAACTGACAGACTAATGAAATTAAATTTGATCTTTCCCTCTCATTGGGCACTGTGCAGTTACTCCAGAATGTTAGATAACGAGGAACATAACTTGAGGCCCCCTTTATTTCTGGTCACGTACCTTTTTGCACATTTGCGAAATGTGAGTCATGCTTGTAGCTCTCTGACTCGTATCAGTGTAACTTTCAGACAATGATCACTCGCTGTCACGGCTGGTGTTACAGGTGTGACGGCATTGCACACGCTCCGTGCGACTTGCACGTGGACTGAGATTTCAGACCGAGATTAAGCCAACTTCAGGTGCGGCACTCAGAGACTCTGCGTTCGTCCTGCAGCACATCATCAGTATAATCAATACTTGAACGTTGTAAGAACGTCGTTGTACCGTCGCGGAGCCGTTTCGTTAATTTTTGCCCAGAGGTTAAACTGATTCTCCCGGAACTGATATGAATCCCAGAAACAAAACAGTTCAGGAGCAAAGACAGATCAACCCATCGTGTCTGTTATTGCGTCATTTTCCATATCAGTCGAACAGATTAGTTGTCTGGGTTGAACAGGTGAGGGGAAAAATGGTCATTTGTTGAAACTGCGAGGCCTGTTACATGCATGGATATTTTTTTAAGCTGGTGGGAGAATAGAATGGACTCTTGCAGAACTTACTGCCATAGGTCTGGTTAACAAGGAGTGCTTTGTAGAGGAAAATTCAAGCTGATGTTAATCTTCCGGTTTGTGTGTGTCTGTGAGTCTGTGTGGTTGTCTGTTTGACATTTTTAAAGTGGGTTTTCAGTAGACAGAAAATTAAAAGGTTCAAGTCTGAGTACTGGGGCCTATAAATAACAAATAAACGAGTGCAAGACGAGTGCAAGGCTTATGTTGTCCGTGAATTTCAACTGGTTGCGTGAAACGGTGACTCTGTCTCACCTCACACCTTCAGGGTCGTGGGTTCAAATCCCGCCTTTTCTGCATGCTTGTGTGGAGTTTGCATGTTCTCTCCAAGTTCTGCAGGTTCCCTTCCACAATTAGAGCTGCCTCCCATCCCCGTGTAATAAGGAACATTCTGTGATGCAAAATAGAATTCTCTGTCCCGTTTCGAATATGGAATGCGATCGATCCCGTATTGGAAGCCTTGCATGATCGATCCCGCTACCCTGCAACAGCCTGGCGTTCCGCCCAGTGGGTACCCCAGCCTTGTACCCTGTGCTGCCTGGGGTAGGATCCGAACCCCTCTGCAACTCTATCCGCAGTAAGCGGTTAGACCGTGGATGGATGGATTCGATTTGGCAGATGTAATCCCATCAGTCAGTCTATTTAATGAAAAGGATGAATAGCGTGGATGTGTTAGGGAGCTGGCACTGAGTGAGGTGAGGGTTATCGCTGGAGCTCCGGGGCCTTGGTAGAGCCGCACTTACAGGCTTAACAGCCAGCAGACGCTGGTCTCTCTACGAGGTACAGGGCTTTCTCTCCAGTCCTCTCCGGCCGCATGTTTTGGATGGCAGGCGAAATGTTTCTCGCGGGAGTCTGCAAACACTGACTGGCAGCTCTTTCCAGCCTGCGATTTCCCAGCAGCCACCTGCTTCCATGGCACTGATACAAAGACTTCGCCTAATTGATGGCAGTCTTGTGTATTTCGGGGGTTTTATAGTATTTTCTTAGCCTTTTATTTGGCGCTGCTGTCTTGAGAAAGTTAAATATTACTTGGCTAACTACGATCTATCATGTTAGTAAGAATTTATAGCTCCTCTGTACAATGAAACCAGTGCTAGCTGAGGGAATGCTTTGGGAAATGGGTGGTTTAGATTTTTGTTGTGGTTTTTTTTTGTTGTTGTTTGTTTTTTGTCATCTTTTTTCTATTTATTTGCAAAAGGCATATATAGTATACCTGAGCTGGTGACGTTTTGGTCCAGGTGGGAATTAAGATCATTTAAGATCAACAGGTCAGAGTTTTAATTGAAACGATTGTCCTCTGCTCTCCAAGGGCCACTTTGAAGCCTGCCGTTAATGTCCAAACCATCAATGGTTAACTGCTAATGCTTTGTCGCCATGGCTACATATAGAATGCAGTCCTGGCCCAGCCCTTGTGGGGCGGTTTTCGCACAGAAGTATTCCCAGTTCCTCCGTCAAGGTCACACAAGCACTGTACGCAGGCCGATCTGTTCGAGCCGATCGATGTATCGAACGGCTTCCTGCGCCAGGTGACTTTTTGTTCCTAAGATACTATTAACCCGTTCCTTTCTGCAGGCTCATTGCACACATCAAGCGAAGAGAAGGACTCCCAAATGGCTGATCCTTCCTCTCTGTGAAGGCATGCATTTTCACAGAGTAATTCAGCCTTTATTAGCCCTGTCGTTGTTGAAAAGTCCTTCAATGGACTCCTGATCTGGGCATTTCTAATGCTGTTTGTCCAGCAAATGCAACCGAACCACCAATTCACTCTTTGCTGACTATTCATCTTGAGGTTTCTTTTAAGCGCAGCAGGGCCAGCGTTCATTCAATGGTCTTTATTGCAAGACGTTTGCGTCCTGCTTCTTTCAGTCTTTCCGTGAACCAGTCAGACTTGAGTCTGAGGTCATGGGGTCTTCTGTTTCATTACACACAGTGCTTGTAGACTGCTCTTGTTAGATTGTAAATGCCTCTTTTAAGAATTGCAATGTGATACCTTTCTTCGGTTCCAACCGAGGCAGACTAACTGAGATAAAAATGGCAATGAAAGCGAAGCAAGATTTATTTTTTTTTTTTAATTCTTGCGAGAGCTGATATGGTCATATTGGCTTTGAGGTATGCAGTTTGGTAAGTAACACGATGAAGGTAAAATGAACAGACAGACCTCCCACACGGTAACTTAATTAGCTGCGAGCAGGATTTCTGACAGGGACTTTTTGCTGCTACAGGGGTGTTTTCTGTTGTGTTTTTTTTAATTCGCTCCTGTAATTCCAGGCATGCAGCGAGAGAGCAGGAGCGCACTTAAGGTCAGATAAAAGACTGTCAGCGCGTATTAAGCCCCCTGTCGTCCAAGGCGTGCAGTGGGATGTGGTTCTGGAGACACGGTCCCCTGTGGGGCTAGGCCTGCTCCGGTGGCCCGATTCCATGCTGACTCATACCCTGATCCGGTACTGAAGCCCCCCCCCCCAGTGTTTTAACGAGGCTGCAGGATCAGCACCGCTGCTAAAGTTAGACGGCCCGTCAACAGCTGCCTCCGAGCACCAATGACCCCCCCTGACCCCCCCTTCTCAGCAGCTGTCCTGTCCGGCAGCGGGAAGAGGAACCAGCACAGCTTCCCATAAACACGTATATTTTTGGGTTTGTTTACAAACACACCTCAACTCCACGTTAAACCCTTCAAAATCTGTTTCGTTCATTTCTTTTCTGAATAATATTTATGTCAGGGTTGCCTAGTTCTTGACTAAACTGCAAGCAGGGCTCCTGTGCTTATTTTTCCATTGCTGGAGCTTAAAGCAAACAAAGCCGCCAAGACTTGGCGTTGTCAATGACTCGAGTTAGATACTTAACTTGCTCAATTGGCTTTCTTTTAATCGCTTTATTTTCACCTTGACCCCAGGGCCATTAAACTCATGGCTCACCACCGGTAGCGTCAACAGGGGGCGGCCATAAAACATTAACATATTTCACTTCCTGCTCGTCCTTTCTGTGTCTTTCGCATGTGAATAGAATAGCTCCGATTCTCCAGTTTGTAGCTGGAGCCACTATTTGTGTGAGTTAGTTTAGAAAGTCTAAATCTGTAGAAGTATTTGACCATAATAGGGAGGAATCTATCGTCAACCACAGCTTGAAAGACACGGGGGTAGAACTGCTAACTTTCATCCTTTTTTTAATAACTAAATATCTGTACTGGTTTATTTTTCCTTTAACGTCTGCTATGTGTTACGATTCCTCAGTCTGGTCAGTTTGACTTTTTAATTGGTCGAACCCTATCTGTATACAGGAAATGCCTTGTTAACCATCATCATGGTTGTTGCAGAAATTGCCCTACACGACTTAAAGGAGGACATCCCTTTAAAAGGAAAAACACATCTGTCGTTCTGGTTTTGTGGGTCTTTGTGGACATCGTCATCTCCGGGATGCTGCTTAGGGTTCTGTCTCCAGACTAGCGAGTCCCAGAGTGGGACTCATGGTCTGCACATCAGTGTTATTTTATGGAGTTACATCAAGAACAGACCAAAGATGGATCTCTGGAGCCTAGATAAGTGTCTGGTTTTCCTAAATGACAGAGAAACCAGTCTGACAGCTCAGAAAGAGATTTACATTGTTGGTGATTTTTTGGCAATATATGACAGATTGTTTCCCTAACTCTATATCTTATTTAAAAATTCACTATAATCTAGGAATTATGCGTAACCCTTTAAACTGTTGATTGCCATCAACGATATTAAACTAACACAGTGGACAACTTTTCTGTTCTGGGAGCTTAGTTCAGTTTATGAATTTAGTGACTGTGAATTTTATGTAGAGAACAACATTCATGTATGAGACTATAAGTTTTTAAGTTTTACAGGAGGAACGGATCATCTTATTGAGGACATGCATTGTGTGCTACCCACAGTGTAGTGGTGGTTGGGGTTTGGTCCTATTAGTCCCCAGAGCCCTTCAAACGGAGCGAGCATTGTCCTGCCCTGTGTTGATATCGCTATGGCTACAGTCAACCTCGCATTCCACGGTTGTTCAGGATTAGACTTGGGGAGGAACTCAGGGATACTTCTTAAATGGCCCTCCCCGTACAATCAGAAATGAGCCAGGGATGTAACAAGCATCCTGACCGGGCTCTCGTGTATTCAAGGAAAACCTGAGCGCAGCCTGCCTAGATATCACCTCAGCTTCCGCAGAGACAGTCTGTGCTTCCCATAGCCTGTGTGGATCATGTTGGTTTTAGAAGATTGTTTCTCCTCTGGTCCATCTGGTTGTAACAAAACAAGAAGCTAAGAAGACTATTCAGTGATCAGGAGTGCAACACTAAGCACGTTTAGGGACCGTAAAGGGTCATCAGACATATGTGCTTATGTAATTATTTGTTGATCTCTTTATTTACCTTCCATTTTTTTAACCTTTTTATTCTGAAAAAAATGGGGTGGTCTGCTGGTGCAGTGTCACCTCACACCCCTGGGACCCGGGTTCGAGCCTTTGGTATACTGAGTTTGCGCTCATAGGCTCCAAACTCCCCGTGACCCTGAATCGGACAAGCAGTTACAGAAAATGGATGGATGGATTCCTAAAAGCTAAGGAGTCCTTGCTGTTATTGTAGATGAGCCTACAGATCAGTTAGTCTTTGGTAGTTTTGATTGATTTTGAATTCATCAAATAAAAGAGTGATTGAATTTGAATTTGGGGAAATTATATATTTGTCTTGAAGGGCCTTTATGTTAAACTGTTCTCTCAGTAATTACTGCCCGCTGTCTTTCACTGTGGGTTGGACAGTAATATATCCTACGTTGCCTGTTCATCATTGGATGTTGGTGTGAATGGCAAGGCGCCTTTAATACGATGAAGTCTCTCTCCCAAAGTTGGCTGTTCTTGGTTTAAATTGTGCTGCGAACATATGGAAGAGTTCTGCTCCTAGAGATCAAAGCCAGCGACTGCTTTTAGATTAAGCTTCCCGGCATGCTTATCCATCAGCTAACCCTGGAACGCCTCCAACACCTTTTCACAAGTGCACTGGTCGGCCATTTTGCCAGTCTTCCGGAAGGCCTTTACCCCCTGCAATTTTAAGGGAGGTCTTGACCAGTTTTTTATCGCCTTTGCGTATGTGAATCAGTTGCTTCCAGTAAGAAGAGATTCTACTGTAGGCAGGAGTCAGCAGCGTGCATAATTTTTATATTTCATTGTGGAGACCAAATGTCCCTCCCAGTGGTATTAAATCCTGCGATTTTGACATTGTGGAGACCATTTTTCAGGTCCCCACAAAGATCTGTGAATGCAATCAATAAACTATAACTGCCAAAAGTTTCATATTTTGTTTGATTGCTTATGGTTAAGGTTAGGGCTGGGTAGGGGTTAAGGTCGTTATGTTGGGATTAGAGTTTTCCACATAGAAATTAATGGAGAGTCCCCACAAAGATATAATTACAAACCTGTGTGTGTGTGTGCGTGTGTCTCCACCTGTAACTAGATTGTCTGTCTGTCAATAAGTGCCAGTTAGTTAGTTAGTTAGATAGATGTGCATGTTTGTGCTCTCCAGGGAGATGGGGGGTGTCAGAGCCCATCTCTCTCCCCCCCCCATGCCTTCTTCAGTGTGACATTCAGTTTTAAGCGGCAGCCATAAAGAACCATGCAATTTGTTTGTTTATTTGCTCATGATCTGTTTCACGCAAGCTCCTTGTTACAGTGCCAGATTTAGACTTTAGTTTGGCAAAATGGCAACTTATTTTTACAACAGTAATATGACTTGATGATGCCGTGTCTGTCTTTTCTTGGTAGCTGTGTTGTTTCGTAGAGTTATATAGCTGTCGGGTCGCCAACTTTGGTCAGCCGCCTGGAGTGAGATTTTTAGTTGAGTCTATGCACACAGACTTACATGCATGTAGCAGTTTTATTACCTTGTAAGTAGTCTGTGTGGTTCGCAAACTACGCCAACACTTTTGATGTAGCTAATTTTAGGAATAATATAGATTTGCCCTAAGATTTCTTGCGTGAGCATGAGGGTCTGAAGGTATGATTGTCACGCCAGGTGCGTTGGCCACCTTGTAGCTGTTGTGTGCAGAAAGTGTCCAACTGGATTGGGCGTCGGGGGGGGGGCTTTTCTGCTGCTTTTGGACACCTAACCCAGCGCCAACCTTAAAGGGCCGGTACAAAGCCACCCTCAAGCACTTGATAAGTGTTTTCTCTGACGAAAAAGATTCATGGCAGTACATAATTTTAACTCTGAAAACCAGAAGTGTTACCTATGTATTCAAAGCAATTATAGTCTCTCCTGCAGGTCTTCTTTCTGGAACCCTATGGCTTCTGTTGGTTTAGCCACAATTGCCTTGGGGATGAGGCTTTAGTTTGCCTTCCATATTGTTTTTACAGATTTTATGGGTGTGTTTGTTCATCATATTTAAGTTTGGCAGGGCACTGCTGAAAGCCCAATGCTTAAATGCTAAGATGGAAGACAGGCTGTGTGAAATTCTTCTGATTTGTCAGTATCAGTATCATTCAGCATGTATTTTTTGTGTTTCATTGACCGAAAACGAGGTGTGTGTTTGATGGTATGATGCAGGCAACGCGCTGGGAGATGGAGGGCGCCAGGAAGAGGCTAATCTCCTCAGTTAAGTATGAATAGGTCTCAGTGAGTCACACTGTGTGAAATGCCCTTTGTGCCTGGTGACTCAGTGCCTTCCTGCTTACCCTACACTGGATTCTCGCACAAGTAAATTTGTGTACAAACAAGCCTATACAGAGTCCGCTTCCCAGCGTGCGGTTGGTGTACATGTCCCGTTCTGTTGGAAGGAAACAGCTCTAGCGGGACGTGGTCCTAAAGACTGTGGTCTCAGCACCATCTTTGTTACTGAAGAATTGGTTTAACATTATGATTTTTGTAGTTCCAGTGTATGGCTGACCTGAGTCCAAGGCTGCCTGGCTACAGGCTACAGGCCCATATGACCGAGATTAGCAACTGGTTGATGGATGGATGGATGGATGGATGGATGGATTTTATTTTACTGTACGGTGAGTAAAGGTCATTCTTGCTGGTTTCAGTTAATTTGTAGCTCTTAGGGGAGAGAAGCCCATTCAAAAGATTTCATTCTAAATTACCAACCGCTTCTCAGTTGAGGTGGGGATTAAGTTTCCCATGTAGTGCAGCTTAACAGCTGTAGTTTATTGGTTTTTCATTTTTACCTGACAGGAGTATCTGCAAAGCAACATTTTACAGTGATAAAGTTCTGGTAAAGCCTATAGCTAATGTGTAAATCCGAGTTCCTTGTGTGCTGTATGTGTACCAGGAATGCGATAGGATCTTACTTTTGGACTTGATGGGCTGTATTCACCAGGCGGAAGTCAGTCCCAAGGTTGGGTCTTTGAGGTCGCTGGGTTATTTGCAGAAGCGAAGCCATAAAATGAGCGAGTGAATCCTTTGAGCTGGCTGTCAGCTTTCCGGCATCTCGCGCCCTGTTTAATTAACACCACTGAAAGTCAGTAGCACGGTTGCGAAACACAGAAACCAACATCAAACGCTGACCGGGATTTTTTTACGTAATAACGACAGAAGGCAAAGGGAGCCACGGGGTGTGGTCCTCGGGGATTCACAGTGGGCAGTAGGAGTCACCATCATTTCTGATGGGGGTGGGGGGGGTGGATCACAGTGAGCAGTAGGAGTCACCATCAT
>JAODJW010002475.1:1405-18100 GCA_026777045.1 Hyperopisus bebe | reverse complement strand
GGACCCTCTGGGCCGGGCGGCGGTCATGGCGGGAAGCCCGCGGCCCGTCTACGTGCATCATGCCTACCGCGGCTATCATCCGCCACTCCCTGTTCCCACAGACCCCAAACTCGGGCACATAAGAGACGCATAGCTGCTGTTATGGTCACAGCGAAAGGTCTGTTAGATTGTCAGGTACATATGGCATGGAAAGTTAGGTCCCCCCTGATATGTACGATACCAAATCATCCTTATTTTGGTGTCTATAATGCAAGTTCCCAGCTTGCTTTTCATTCCATTCCCTGTCTAATAGACATGCTTTTTCACCAGTAGCACTAGCATACAATACCTGGCAAAAGTTTTAGGCAGACAAAGAAAATTATGTTTAAATGATCTACATGTTGGTGCTAAACAACATCTGTCAAAGTGTATCAGCCTCTACTCAAGTCAACCAAGTACTTGCAGTACTCATCAAATCTACTCATGTATCTGTTGCACACCATATTTGGCTAATCAATACCCCATCCCAATTATTTAACTAATTAGGCTAATTAATTGAGTGAGCTGATGGTAAAATTCAATGGCTGTAGTGACCGAGAAGAGAAGAACCAAAGTGATGATGTTCTAGATATCCAACAGAAGACATTCTTGTTACTTTCTGTATATTTTGCGTATATTCTGATATTGCTTTTTTTCTTTCATGGCCTTCTGGTTAGTACTCATGGGCGTTGCCGCCATTTAATCATAATTATTCGTTTGGACTCCCCCACAATTAACATAAAATATTAGTTTTATGCCAGTGTGCCACCCCCACATTCAAAATGCTTCTGACGCCCCTGTTAGTACTGTATATCTGATTAAACACCATTGATTAACATATACTACTGATTAGCTTTTACCAATAACACGTATCACAGCTCTAAACCTGCTGGTTCAGGATCAAAAAGTTGTCCATGATTTTGTCTTTTTACTAAAGGGCAGTTTGCAAATGGTCAAACATATGTAACGTACATGAATGAGCGGTCTTATTCTCGGGAATAATTTTATTTTTATCAAAACGCCAGCTTGTTTTTCTCAGTTCACCATGTTTGGTGTTTATTCTCCCCTTAATTACTTCACTCCCAGAGTAGTATCCGGCTCCTTGTGCATCTCATCATCGAGTTCCTCACGCCCTACTGTTTGGCCACAAGTTACAGCACATTTGCTCAGCTCTGAATATGCTGCCTTTGGATGGATCCACAGCTGCAGCATGCTGTGAATGCAGGTCACTGTTACCTCTGATTAAACCTCCTAACTTGTCCCTTTTAGCAGTCAGGTCTGGGAAGGAGGTTTTAAAGGACTAAACAGAAGATGTCTGGATCACATGACAGCCCCAGATTGTTGTAATCTCTACAGGTAGGTTTTAACAATCATTAACCTCAAGGCTGAAAGAAGTAGGGGAAGCATGAGAGAGAGTCTGACGTATCAATCTGAAGGCTGTCCTTGCTGAGCCTCACTCTCCTGTGGGGTTTGACCTTTACAATCTGGAAATGGAATTGATTTCAGGTCCCAGCCACAAACAAATTCTCAATCACACAGGAGGAAGCTGGAGTGGGTGAGTTTTTAAGACTGTTGGCAATGGAGGGACAGCTATTGATTAATCAGGAAAGGTTCTGCACTATGTGGATCGTTCACATTCCAGGCCCACGGAGGTCTCATTCTGCAATTAGTTCTGCATTATCATAAAAACACCATCTTAGCTCTCTCTGGGACAAACATTGAAACATAACATTCTTAATATACTAAAAACAAAATATGAGCAGAGTGTTTGTTGCTGTAATTTATGAGCAAAAGTATATTTAGTTCTTGCTGACAGCTGCTAACATTAGTATACTGTAGCAGAGCTGTTCCCCTGAGAGACTGACAGGTGCTTCTGCCATTCTGCAGTGTGCATAGAGTTAATTTCATCAAATTTATTCTAAAACATAGTAAATGTTAATTATGTATATACCTACTGTATGTATGCCTTTATTTTTCCCAACATTTTTCTAAATAGTTACTTTTTTCCTACTAAGTAGAGCATTATTGTGAAAAACGCAGAGCTAGTTTCTGTTTCTATCTTTTCCTCAAGCATGTCTTTTGAATACAGGTCTCTGCTATTGTACTTCCAGCTAAAACAGCACTGAGGGACTCCTGAAAAGCTGTTATATATATCCTCCCCAACACGACTTATCTGTGTCTCCAGGAAACTGCTGCAGACTCAATTGGGTTTGATAAAGTGAGCTGCGGAGCCTTAAGCTTGTTGCCATGGATGCAACAATGTTTAAATCTCTTTTCAGTGCCACCATTGAAAAAGTTGGTTCTTATGCAGGATTGTAATAATGAATGACATGCCACAGTCTTGGCCTTGTCAAGTGAGGCTTAGAGCTGCCCTACTTTATATGTTGTGAGGTAGCCCAATGTATTGTATACCCAGAGCACCGAATGGCCTGAAAATGTGTGTATGGTGAGAGCAGCAGCACTCTATGCATCTGTATGAGGGTAAGTACTACGAAGTTTTGTTTAGCTTGCGATTACACCCACAGCATTTTAATACTAGGATCAACACCACTGGCTCTTATCAGTCAAATAAACAAACTTTGTTTATACTTAATCCTCTTTTAAAAATTTGTGCTAATAATTTGTGTTAATCAATAATGTGCTGTACTGTGTTTTTGATGTCATGGGTACCCCTGACAGCAGAAACATTTGTTTTGCCACTGTGTAACAATGGCATCCCATGCATATATAATTACGGTATTTGTCATCATAGTGGCCAGCCTGTTTTGAATGAAAGAGGTAGGTAAATTAATTGGTTGTAGCGATCTGAGCTGCATTTTATGTCACCCACTGAAAGAGTACTGTTTTTCTGCTGAGTTATCAGTCTTGTGATATTCAAGCTATGCTTTTCATATCCCTGATTTTCTGCCTCTTTTTTTGGCCACCACTTTTCGTTAGGGTATTTTTTTCCGTCTTTCTTTTGTCTCCATGGCGCTGACACAACGTTTTGTTCAGCAAATCGCTGTAGCTGAAGTCAATTGGAAAGCAGGGGTTCGAAAGTAAGCTACGCTGTGCCAGTATTGTATCCCGCGGCTCTGCAAGCTGTTTTATCCCGACCTGAGGGGCATTTCAGTCAGCAGTTTCCATCTCGTTGGCACTGTTTATTTTTGTAAGATATGGAGCTGAATAGACATTAATGCCAAATGCTGGTCTGGAGTTATCTAGGCCTGTCACAACATGTTAATTATATAAGAATGAGGTATGCCCCTCTACCCCCCCCAGCCCAGAACTCTGCCTTCACTCCTTGTGCAATAACTCCCCACTCTCTTCAGGCATTGCCGTAGCCACAGAGAGTGAGCTATGACGTTCATAAATACATGCGATGACTGTCAGACTCAAGGACCCTGAATACAATAGCAGGCAAATTATACTGATTTAATTTAAAAAGAAATGGTTATTTGGCACGTTACATTTCAACTGGAGAAATGTGATGTCAGACCAAAAACAGCTATAAATCAGCAAAGCAGAATAAGAGCAAAACATTATGAAGTAAAAGGAAAACAGGAATCTGAGGTACAAAAGAATAAGTTTGTAACACTTCCTATGAATGCCATATCTATAAAAATCTATGAACACATACATAACACTTTATAATTCATTCATAAAGCATTATAAATATCCATACATCCATTAATTTTTCACCGCTTTTCTGAGGTCGTGTTGCGGAGCAGCACTCTTAGCAGGGATTCCCAGGCCTCCATCTCTCCAGTGACCTCCTCCAGCTCCACCAGGGGAATACCAAGGCATTCCCAGGCCAGCCCAGAGATATAATCTATCCAGTGTGTCCTGGGTCTGCCTCAGGGCCTCCTCCTGGTTGGATATGCCCAAATCATCTTCCCGTAGCCATCCAGAAGGCACCCTAGATAGATGACAATAGGTGAGGGTAGGGATGCAGATCGATTGGAGCTTTCCCTTCCAGCTCAACCAACACTGCACAGATCCATCTGTCAATCTCCTGCTCCCTTGTTCCCTCACTTGTGAACAAGACCCTGAGATACTTAAACTCATCTGCTTGAGGCAACAACTCATCCCCCAAAAGGAGAGGGGAATGCACCCTTTTCCAGTTAAGTTCCATGGCCTCAGACTTGGAGGTGCTGATCGTCATCCTGGCCACCACTCAGCTGCAAACCACTCTAGTGCATGCTGCAGGTCACAGCCCAATGACACAAAGAGACCACATCATCTGCAAAAAGCAAAGAACCAGATCCGCTCCGACCCTTGGCTGCACCTATAAATTCTCTCCATAAATGTTATGAACATAATCGATGACAAAGAGCAGCTCTGGTGAAGTCCAACACCCACCCTGAATGAGTCTGACTTACTGCTGGCAATGCGAACCAAACACTTGTTTCATTGGTCCAGGGACCTGATGACCCATAAAAGCGGACCCTGTACCCCATACTCCTGAAGCATCCCCCACAGGACTCCTCGAGGAACATGATCATATGCCTTTTCCAAGTCCACAAAACACATGTAGACTGGTTGGGCAAACTCTCATGAACCCTCCAGTCTAGTGACTGTTAAGAGATGGTCCAGTGTTTCACAACCAGGATGTATCCTGCATTGTTGTTCTTGGATCCGAGGTTCGATGAACATGTGGACTCTCCTCTCCAGTACCCTGGCTTAGACCTTTCCCAGGCAGTCTGAGGAGAGTAATTCCCCTAAAGTTGGAACACATCCGCTGGTCCCCTTTCTTAAAGATTGGGACCACCACCCTAGCCTGCCAATCCAAAATCCAAAGGCACTGTACCTAAAATCCACACAAGGTTGAAGAGGCATGTCAGCCAAGACCCACAACATCAAGAGCTTTCAAGAACTCAGGGCAAATCTCATCCACCCCCGGAGCCCTACTACTGAGTAGTTGAGTGAATACTTTAGTGACCTCAGCCCCAGAGATATGCAAGTCCTCCTCTGAGTCTTACAGCTCTAATTCCTCCGAGGAACGCACATAAGTGGGATTTAGGAGATCCTTGAAATACTCTCCTTCCACTGCCTGACTATATCCCAAGTTGAGGTCAACAGCTCTCCATCCCAGCTGTAAATAGAATTGGTGAAGCTCTGCTTCCCCCTCCTGAGTCACCTGATGATTTGCCAGGCTGACCAAAAGTTCTTCTCCACAGCCTCACCAAACTCCTCCCACACCTGAGATTTTGCTTCAGCAATTGCTAGATCCGCTTCCGGCTTTGCTTGCCAGTTCCTGTCCGCTGCTTGAAGTCAGGCGCAATGAAGTGAGCCCGACTATATCTATTCTGTATCTTTTCACCTCCCACACCAGCTCAGGCTCCTTTCCCACCAGGGAGGTTACATTCCATGTAGAACCAGTTTTGGTAGCTGACAGTCTGTCCACTGAGGCACCTGTCTTCGACTGCCATCCGATCTACATTGCACCTGACCTCCACGGCTCCCCCTGCAGGTGGTGGGCCCATAGGAGGGCAGGCCCATGTTATTTCTTCGGGTTTTGCCTGGCCGGGCCCCATGGGTGGAGATCTGGCTAGTAGGCCTGGGGAGGGAGCTCCAAGGCAAAGCCCCAGTCTCCCCAATCCCAGAGAGGTAACATGGTCTGTTGTAGTTTCCATCGTTTTTCTACATCGCACTTAGTCTGGCTGCTTACCAAGGACCAATTTGCCTTGGGAGCCTACCAGTATAATGTATCATGAAGGTATCTATAATGCATTACAGATGACAGCTTTAAGTAAAGTGTGACCCTTGCATTACATAATAACCCAACTTTGTTTTGTGTTCAAAGAATAAACAAATACTTTATCATTGTCTGTGTTTGACCCTGGCACCAAAAATCCCAACACTTTCCTGTGAACTACAATTCACTCGGATACTTCTGCAAGACTTTTGATGTGACCGTGTGCCTATAGACACCTACCACTCCCTGAGCAGGACTTTCTTAAGGAAAACTGTTCGTGAAGTTCCTGACACACACAGATGAACTTTGCAGAGGAGATAAATCATCAGCACCTGAAAAAATCCATTCAGTAACAAGTCAATAGGTAGAACCCCCAGAGACACTCAGACGTTACCTGGACTTGTCAAACTGTCAGCCTTTCACACCTTGTGACAGACAGTGAAAGAGGAGATGCCGGGATGGTACCATTTTTTAACAGGCTCAGCAGTAACAGTAAGGCCATGATTTTACATTTAGTTCACAGTTCAAGTTAGTTGATCTGGCTGTAATATGCTGAAGACAAACAAACCCCTTCATTCAGGTCTGATATTTTCAAAAGCATGCACTATAAGCATAATGATCTGTCCAGGGCCGACCCCCGACCAGTTGTAGAAAATTGATTATCATTTCACTTCATTCACAACACATGCAATTCAGGGACAGGCAGGTTGTGTGTTTTTTGATTATTATTATACTCTGACTGGACCATTTGACATTGCAGTTGTTAGTTGTCTGTTTTACCTATAGCTAGACATGTCTGACCTGTTATTTGTTGTGAATATTAATATTACTATGATTGTCAGTATGATTGCAATATCTCAATTTAGATGAAAAAATCACAGAGCATTCTCAGAACCACATCATGTTATCTGGTAGAGTAGACATAACATCAGATTGAACGCTAAACATTTTAAATTGCCAAATAAACAATCTGCATATGCAATTAAGAGAATATGAGCCTATCACTGTTCACATTTCAAGCAGTCTTTTCAAGAGTTTTTCAGAGGCAAAAACATCAACTTGTGTAGTTTTGTAAGGCCAGAGTACAGTGAATATTCCCAAACCTTTTTGGAATATCTGTAGAGTCCAGGAGCCACCCTCCTACTTACGATGGTAAAACCGCATAGCCATATCTGCCGGAGCTTACATATTACACTCAACTAACTGTTTGCACTGCCTCTAGTCTCACCTACTTCGACTAATTGCACATTTTATCTCCCCTACCCCTCCTGGGGTGTGCTGCCTGGAGACCCCAAATTATCAAGATATTCTGCCTACCCTGCTGCCAGTGACATCTCCACCTGTGGCATCTTTCTGGCCTGCTTGCCCTTCTGCCTGTGACGTCTCTCCTTCATGCCCTGTTGCTGTACCACTGTTTGTCCTGCCATCTGAAGCAGCACCCGCATCTGCCTACCATCACCTGCCTGCACCCCCCGCCTCCCCCCCCCCCCCCCCCCCCTTCGAGACTCAAATCTTAAAATTTGGACAGTGTCAATTGGGATTTTTTTCCCTGGAAGATGGGATCCCACTTTGAGTCTGGTTCCTCCCATGGTTTCTTCCTTCTAGGGTGCTCTTCCTTGTTACTGTCACCTCTGGCTTGCTAACTGGGGGCTTTGGGCAGGGATAATGTAATGTGCTTTCAGCCCTCGTGTGGATGATCCCAGGTGCCTCTTGTCTGCTCGCTCATGCTCCTTAGCCTTTTGTGTTTCGGTTTTGTTTAAATAAAGCGCCTTTGCTTTTCACCGACCTCTGCCTTCACCTCCGTCCTTCCCGCACTGTGTCATTGTTGTTATTTCCCGTATCTTTTGCACCAGTGACTCCCTATTCAAACTAATAAAATGTTGCATACTGGTGGCTTGGGGTGCATATTGAAATGTCACATTCAGTGACTTTGTGAAAATGATCTCCATCCATCCATCCATTTATCCATCCATCCACCTTCTTATTGTTACTGAGGTGAAATCAATCTCTTTATTTACTTTTGTAAATAATAAGCCTGATTAACTAATAGTATAAAGAGAACTTTTGCATTGGGAAACAACTCACTGGTTTACAGTATGAAAGCTGATACCGAAAAAATATGATGTTCAAATTTTGTGTCATATTCCTGTGATGGTTATGCCTACAAAGGCGAAAGACTTAAAATAAATAATAAATAAAATTATACAAATATATAAACAGTGCATTGGATTGTATTGTGTATTTTTGTGTGATGCCTGTGAACACTTTTAAGATAAAACCCAAAACCATGCTCTTGCACTAAGCTATCTGCTGTTGCTATTTGTGTCACAAAAGCAACAAAAGAGCCACTTGAGTTGTCTGCTGGGACCCAGCTGTACCCAGAAAGGATGTTAACAGAGTGAAAAAAAAACCCTAGGAGAGATCTCTCTGCAGTTTTCAGAAATTCAGGAAATGGGGGTTTGATATGTAGGATTTGTGTTTCAGTGGACATGAATCATTCAATCAAATGCCCTGGATTTATGTATAGTAAATATATAGGTAACACTTTCTATGAATGCCATATCTATAAGAATCTATGAATACATTCATAACACATTATAATCCATTCATAAAGCATAACAACATGACAATAAATATTTATAAAAAGCCATCACACATTATAGCCATTTGTATTATGCATTATTAATGCTTTATGAAGTTTCCATCTATAATGCACCATATATACTCTTATATAGATACTACATATATAATGTAGTACATCCATAATTCTTATATGGACCATTATACAGACCAAGCCAGACCATCTCTGCCAAGACACTATTTTTTCCTACCAGTCAAAACACCATGGTCCGAGAGACAGATGATTAACACGCTGCCCTGAAATGTATTTTCACTCTGGGTTTCTTAGCACAATGCCCATAAACTCATTATTTATCATACCAAACCTTATGGAAAAACTTTTTGGGAGCCATTCCATATAGGTTATAAAACTTGTTGAATCTATAAGTGGAACCCTCCCTGTTTAATGTTTTGTGTTATTTGCTGTTATGTAATTTCTATTTATTGCTGCGAAGCCTGGATTCACAGTTTCCCCTTGAAACAGAATATGAATATACTGCTATTAATATACCACTCTTATTCATTCTCTTTGCAAAGCAATATCATTTGTGGTCATTACTGCGATATAGTAGATATTCTTTTATTGTTCACGATTACATTTAACAAAAGTAAAGCAAGCCAATAGCCATAACATCAGCACAAAAGTTCTAAAAACTATTTACTAATGCATAGGATTTACATCATGCATAGGAGATACAGACAGCTCTTTGGGCATGATGGGGGCATGGGATCAGAGTCACAGTAAAGTTAATATTAACGAGGATTTAACAAGGTTGGATAACAGACAGCACATAAAATCTGTCGCATGCAGGCGTAGGCAGCACGCACGGACCGGGGAAGCAAGAACAGGGAAACATAAAATCAGGGAATGAGGGATTTATTGTTGCACACAACAACATTACAACGTTAATGACCGGACTGGGGAACCAAACGTAACGCGGACTGAAATACACCAGACTAATAACAGGAACAAGAAACAGCTGGGAAACATGATCGGGGCAGGCCACATCCATCCTAGGCCTCCATTCATTGGTTCCCTGTTAGTTGCATTATTCATTTCAAATTTTGTTCTTTCTTTTCAAAGCTTTCAATGGACTGGCCCCAGCAGACCGTTCTGACCTGTTATTACCTTATTCTGAGACTAGATCTTTGAGGTCAGCTGATAAGCTGCTTAAACTTGCTCCAAAAACACATTTAAAAACAAACGGGCATTTTCCGAGGTCAGTGCCAAAGTTTGGAATGGTCCCCCCCCCCGTCAGTTAGGTTTGCTTCTTCTATAGATAGTTTATATCTAAGCTTAAGACATATCCTTATGCCTTACCCTACCCTGGGTTGTACTATATCTTATTGGTTCTTGAGCTTTTCATACTATTGATATTTGTTTACTTTTTGTATATTTACTATTTATATTTGTCATTTTTCATTTGTATCAAACGTTTTTGTTTTATGGTGCCATGTTATATCTTTTTTGTTGTTATGTAATATGTTTTGATTTTGCCAAATTGTACAGCACTTTTGTCAGCTGGGGCTGTTCTTAAATGTGCCAAATAAATAAATACTGATTTGACTTGACTTAATGGTAAACCCGGTAGAAAATAACAATACAGCAATACTATTCACTGTCCTTGGTCATGATTGAGGACATTTTCCACTCAAGTCCTTCGCTTATGTTCCCATATGTCTAGGAGTTTGGCAAACAAAGGGTCTAATAAAGCAACTGGAAACAACCTGTTACAACTTTATTTACAGGTCAAAAAATTTGCCCTGTAACTCAGTAGCTTTACAATGTAAGCAGATCAGGGACTTTGTCAGATACAATCAGAAGCATACTCTACAGAAGAGTCAGAGAGGGAAAATGAAGCCACGGTTCCCACTGCTCAAATGAGCGAGTGCAACTCTGACTGGACTTGTTTTTATAATTAATTCTTTGGTTCTAACACAGCAAATAAAACAAAGATATAAATACAATCATCAAGCTGAAAATATGCAGTTTATTTTCTTATTAACAAAATAAATTCAGTTCCATTTTCTGTCAATATTCCTGCACCACCAGACTTGTCTGCAGAATGCATCTAACTGGTAGCAACATTTTTCCATGCTAGTGAAGAGCTCACAGTAACCAAAACCATGCACTGACTCAGTACTATGATAATAAATCAGCCCATAAATCAAACAATAGTATAATCTGAGGTGGAGAATTCCGAAAGTAAATATCCAGACCAAGATTTTATTTCAACCAACCAGATGAGTACTCTGTGACTGTGACTTATACTCAGCTAATTGGCTGGTTATAATGTTTGTTAATAACATATAATATTTGTTATAAATATATTAAAGCTGATTAGGTATGTTTTGATGTCAAGTTATACCTATGAATGCATTATAAAGACATGTGAAGGTACAGGTAGTGTAAAGTGTTACAATATGTTTAAAATCACAACACAAGGTTGAATAGAAGAGGGAGAAAGGTACATGCATGACTGGGGCATGATGCGATGGAAAATGTCCTGCACCGAGAGAGCAGTGTCCAGTGATGTTCCATGGCTAAGCTTTTTGACTAGGAAATGCTGCAGGTAACAAGGATGGTCTCCACGGTGCACCAATGTAAGATTCTGAGGACCATAAGCAACATTGAGGCCTTCCCCAGAAGCCTGAGGGTGTACGGTAAAGGTTCTGGTGGGCTTTCCTGTAAGCAGCTGCAGCCATATGATCACTTAAGGTCACCTGGTGACTACAGGAAATTAAAGCAATGACAGTCATACTCTGACTCTTACCAGGCCTTCCTAAAAAAATTAATAAATAAAATAGTTAAAAAAAAAAAAAAAACAGCAAGCATTTTCACGTGTTTCTATTGTCGTGGTCAGGCTCGCTGCACCCTTGATTGGTGGTTGGCAGACACGAGTGACATGTTTCATCACCCGAATCAATGCAGTCAGGCCACTCACCAGGCAGTTGCATCTTCTCAGGGCAGACATCTCAACCAGCATGCACATTGATATTGGACTTGAACTAAACCAATTTGCAGAAAAGCATAAGCTTATTGAGTTACAGAGGCCGCACATTCAGGGCGTCTCTCTATCCATTCATTTTCACTCCAGCTCTCCTGGTGGGCGCTGGCAGCAGATTTTGCAGGACTGTCCAAGGCCTCCCTTTTTCCAGTAACTGGTTCCAATACCTCCTGCGGGACACTCCGGAGTTCCCAAGCCAACTAAGACATGTAATTCCTCCACTTTGTCTGTGAAAATGCTTTAAGACATTTAGAAAATGCCAATAAGCAATCTTTATTCTATACAGGGCAAGTCACAGGATATTCTCTGTGAAAAATTCATTTTTCATTACCCAAATTTCTCATTAAAAACAACTAAGATATTTAAATCTAGCCTTTTGTTGTGCTGTCCTTATTCTTCTGCTATTTTTGAAACTGCAGGGATTATTGCAGCTTAAGCAGAGATGAAGGTATTGGAGCGATTTTGTCTGCAGAATGGCGAACATGTCCCAGCATGAGTCGAACTTGCTTGATTGTGCTTGTCAGCACCCTATATTTACACGTCACTGAACACGAGTAGGTTCTTACAAGCTCTTCTCTTTGAGGTCCAGCCGTCTCACATGCTCGCAATTATTCAAACAAAGAAGCACTCACTGCAAATCATGCACATTTTGCACATCTCTCTCTCTCGCTTTCTCTCTGGACATCAGTATGCCTGCAGATTACGTTCTTATGTGACCATTTTCTACATTAAACATAGATGATTGCTCACCGGTAAGGTAATGCCCTGGTCTGGCACAACATTATTTAACTAACCGAAATGTTTTATGACTGGTGATCTTTTTTAACGTCATTGAAGGATTCCTGCAGCTCTGTTGAATTCACGTTTCACTACATTGCTGTCATCAAACAGGCACATAGGCATCCGCACAGACTCAGACTGTATCTTTTGGGTGGTATGACGGCCCATGCTCACCTGCGCAGAGGTGGGCCTGCATAGCACCTGCACATGCCTGGCCACTGGGGCACACGTCACTGGTGACCATTACTCACAAAACTCTTCCCAGATGCCTGTGTGTGACCTTTTGCAGTCCGTATGGTGCTGCACCAGCAGAGAGAGAGACCTTCCAGATGCTCCATACCACCATCCCCAACCCCCAGCTCCTTCAATATGGCTTTAGCGAAAAATGTTGGACAGCTCTCCCACACCCCCCACCCCCACACCCCCAGATTAATTCTGGAGAAGAGACAGCCGGCACCCAAGCGTGTAAAATCATCCTAATTGGCACTGCTCTGTGACTCCTTGGTTATGAAACAAGCTCATAAAGCCAGCCCGCAATTCCCCAGCCTGGGAGAACACGATGAGATGGCCCATTATTTGCACACGAGAGGGGTACTGGATTAGAGCCACCATCCCTCGCCCCGTCGCCCCATCCTGTGTAGCCATAGCTGAGAAGGGATGAAGGGACTCTCCATGCCCCTTTCAGCAAAAATCAGTCAAGCCTGAGCTCTTGAACAGCAAGATACAATGAGAACTCATTACAAACTGAGCTTGCTTTTCACCTCTACAAAGGAACCTTTATGTACCAATTATAGAAGTCAACATAAGCAATAAGAAGCAATAAGATCCATCAATGCTTAGATTAAACTTTCAGCCACCTTCTGTATCAGTCTGCATGTGAAATTAGACTCACAGTATTGTACCTGTGATCTTGCAGAGATACTGTAACACATGTACCATAACAATCCTGCAGAGTAAGAGCTCTGATGCTGTGAGTGTGTTCATAGAGCCTCAAAGGGTGTATGACGCTTCATCAGAGCCACATAAGATAAGAAGGGTATATCTGGCACATTCAGAAAATGAAACATACATTGGCCTCAATGAGCCTGCCTGTCATTCATCAGAAGATTTGACGCCTCATGCTGGGATCAAGGGCCGCGGCCATGATTCAGAGTAACTGCTGCTCAGAAGTAACGATTTGCAGTCAAGAGAAATTCATTAACGGAAAACAATCCTGTTCCTCGCCTTCACATTTCAGAGAAAAGAAACCCTTCTCTGTATCTAGTGTTTGGCACAGCAGCCAGTTCCCAGGGTGGAGATGCAAGCAGGCAGGCAGAGCTTGCTGGGGGAGCCTGTAAACTGGGTTATCACTGTCACCAGGCTGTGGGATGCCAGCTCCTATGAAGTAAAAGGCAACAAAGCATGACTAATGTTTGTGAGCTTAATGATCTGGATGAGAGACTTTTCACTGGAACACCAGAACAGATCATGAAAACAACAGGCTGAAGCACATTGTGATAAATAACTGTAGTCTATTTTTTGCATGGAAACGACTGTGGTTTTGAAGAGAATCTTCACCGTTTGCAGTACAGTGGCAGCTGCTTTGAACAGTATTCTGAGAATGAGGACTTTTTGTAACCACATGTTGATGCCTATCTATTTGCACAGGACTTGTCACAATAAATGAGCTAATACAGTGGTCTTCCCTTATCCCCAGTCTTGCTTTCTGTGCATAACAACCAAAAATATTAAATGGAAAACTCCAGAAATGAGCAATTCACAAGTTTTAGTCCTGCCGTTTTGATCCCTCGTGGTCTGGCTCTATTCTACGCCCAGTTCCTTTTAAGTCCGAATGAACCCTTCCATCCGCCACAACCCCTGCCTCCTAGTCCTTCGTCTCTCCAGATACTATATTATGAAGGTATCTACAGTGCATGATAAATGAGAGCTTCAATGGAGCTCATGAAGTATTATGAACAACACTATAATGCCTTATGACTGTCAATAGATGATGCTGTAATGCTTTATTAATTCTTATACTTACAATTATAATGCACTATGAAGGTATCTATAGTCCACTATAAATGACAGCTTTAAGTAAAGTCTTAAAACTAGTGATATGTGATGTTTGCTATCCGCAGAAGGTCTTGGAATGTCTCCCCCGTAGATATGGGTGCGCTGCTGTATTGCTAACCTGTTACATGATATGACTAGTTAATACTGTCAGCACTCACATTTTGAATTTGAGCAATATATTTTTCCATATTGTCTAATGTGCTACAAACATTACATGTTTGTAATTGCATTTAACTGCTGAAGCATGATGTGTGATAAATTCACTGTCCTCTATAACATGCCCCACATATGACAATAAGATGATTAGCTCAAGGAGCTACCGAGTGCTGGGAACCAGTTATGAAGCCCTAATGTGCTCAACAGCTCTATTACAAACTTCTGCCAGGAGTTCACTATTAACAATAGTTTCTGTATTCTGCAGTTTCACAAAATTTGATAATTAAACTTATTTAAGCAAAGTTAAGAAATGGTTGTATTTTATCACCAACCTCACCAAATTTTCCTATTTTCTTTTATGATTAATGGCAAAGCAGTTTGACATTTGCGTGGATCAAAACGTCAGGAAATAATCTCATAAAGTCTGAAATCTGTAAGCAGCCAAACCCTGCCTTAGCACAACTGGCAGAGCTTTCAGTCGAATTGACAAGCATCTCTTGCCGTAAGATCTGCTTGACTGGACTCTTGGAAGTGGTTCCAACTGGACATCAGAAGGCTTGGCTTTGCTTCTTAAAGATCTCTCAGCTACAGAAGCTAGTGAAGGACAGCTGGGGAGGATTGTGGGGGGTAGGAGAGTCAAAATGTCCTTGAATAACAAACAGGAGAAACTATCACCTCCTATATTTACATGTAACATCCCTTACATTTCCTTTAAAGGGTTTTAGAGGATGAGATTGGACCATTGGATTCCAAAAGTGAAACATGATATATAGATGAAACTGACTCTATCTATCTATCTATCTATCTATCTATCTATCTATCTATCTATCTATCTATCTATCTATTTTGACTTTTTTCAGACCATAAATTTCCTTTTTATTCACGCTGAGACTAATAAACCTTTCGATTTCCACTGTACTACTAATCTTTCACTAAAAGAAAATAAGCATTAACAAATAAAAGAGTAGGTAAACCAAGTCATTAATGTGCTAACACAGTTCCTTCTTTGTCAGCCGTGAATGTCAACATCTTTTTATCCATCGCCCCCCCGGCTGAAACCTTAAACCAGCAAACACCTGTTCTTTTGTAGCAGCTCGCCTTTTTGCGGCCTCTTCCCAGGCACAGACAGAATGAGCAGTTTTCTCTGCTTCTGTAAGGGCTGGCAGAGGCCAGAGGTATCCTTCTGAAAGGCGCCCTTTGTGGCGTGTCCTGGAGCTGCCCCAGTCACTCACCACGACTCAGGCACATTTCTCATCAAAAGATATTTTGAAAGTGACTGCTCCTATTCATGGGCGGCCAGACTCACCACTGCCAGGGTTGTATAAGACAGAGAAATGCGAAGAATCCAGAGCTGGTGAAGAGGAGCGCCGACTAGCTGCATCCTCCAAGAATTGTTTTATTTTTTTGGCCTTTTCAATAGGAGGGGGTGCTGCTCTCATTTCCCCTTCCAAGTGTTTTAAATCCATTCGAAATATGTTTTTCAGAACAACACACATGCCCCTGAGTAAACAGTATTATTTTGCATCAGCATAGTTGAAAAAGCTCTCAGTTTTCATGTAGATATATAGTAAGGCGCACACATATGCCGGATGGTAAATGCAAATACTGGGGTGACTTGAGGATTTAGTTTGAAATGGCTAAGCTGACACACTTTTGCAGACATAAAATCACAGTTTTACACTAAGAAAAACTTAAATGAAGCTATTACCTTTGGCTACTGTACGCATATATATATTGATCGTAAAGACACACACAATGACATGTGACGACGGAGGCCAGCTCTCTGTTCTGCCTCCAAGTTCTCTGGCAACTTTTGCTCACATTTCCATGGCATCTGCTAGCTAGCTATTCACCTCTGTTCGCCTGCACAGATTGGGGGGAGGGGAGGGGTGGTGAGAGAGCCTTACACCTGCAACCTTCCTCTTCTGTAGAGACTAAACAAAGAAAGTAAACGCAGCTGGAAAAGCCTCTTCTGACATCGATGCAAAGACTAATAGAGGTCTTCAGCTGCCACCATCTCCCTGCTGTCCGTTGTCTTACTCACTGGCAGTAACACCTTATCTGTATGGGAGTGAATCTCAGTACAGAACACACTGCGAGTAAAACATGCTGGGGGGGGTTTGGTGGGGGTATACGTGCATTAGCGTGTGCAATGAACAAGAAAGAAGGCATCCGACTGAAGAAGCATATAAAGGTCATGAGTAACAACAATAATCATAAAAATGAAGTAAACAGTGTCGAATTTTATAAGGTCATCCATCCACAAATGATTCACCCTGAGCGTGTTAGCGGTGGACTAAAAAAAAACTGCTTATCAAATGTTTGTTTCAGTGTATGAAAAGGAGCTATTTCTGAAACCTGAAAATTTGGCTGCACCAGGTA
>JAODJW010002237.1:0-10531 GCA_026777045.1 Hyperopisus bebe | reverse complement strand
CTGTTTGACCGCAATGGAAAGCGCAGTTTCCTTCCACGGAGCATGCAGTATGGTCTTCTTATGGAAAACAAATCACACCTCACCATGAAGTAAAGTGACTGAATTTTCATTACACTTATTCATTTATCAGATGCTTTTATCCAAAGTAATAGATATTTGAAAAAGTAGGATCAGCCCGTCCTGGGAGTATCTGCAGGTTAAGAGCAGGGAGCAGCCCTGATTTTTGGGCTTGACTGTATGGTAATGAATCCGCGCTGCTGATTTCCATGCAGCGTGATGGCAGACTTTGGCAAACAGCACTTCAATAATCTTTATTACTTTTGCATTGTTGCCGGTCTCGCTAGCGTACGGTGAATTACACAGCATGCTGTCGAGTCTCCCTCTTCCTTGTGTAAATATGTGCTCATTCATTCTCTGGTTTGAGTCTCCCTGCCCTGACGTCTATCACATTTCGAACCGGAACTATTTACTCTGCGACATAAAATAAAAACGATTTATCGGAGATATTTCCTTAAGAATGGCGGCTAATGGAGAAATCGGGGGGCGGGGGGCTTGCTATTCCCACATGGCTAAATAATGAATCTAAGCAGCGTGTCCCCATCACTGTAGGAATAGAGAATCTGCATTTAGATGGAAATGTTTTTACAAGCACAGCTCCCCGGAGGACCCCCCCCCCCCAACCCTTGTTTGAAAATCTGCCTGGTTAAGAGAAAAATGTAATAAAAAAAAAAATCTTTTTCATTTTTTAAAATAAGATGCAATTGTGATAATCCACGGGAAGGGGGGGAGCAGGGGAGGGCGGGGGCCAGTCCCATTTTGGGATCGGCCCCTGTGCTGATCCAGGCCCAAATTGGCCCGCCGCGCAAACTCGCAGGGCAGATGCAGAGATGCGCGTCATTAATTACTGCCATAATAATCCCACAGTGATATGGCGCCCACCCCCCCGCACCACCCCTCCTCGCCTCTAATGGATTTATTACTGACGGGGGCTCCTTCTTCCTAAATTACCTGCCAGACAGAGAGGTGGCTGATCGATGGCTCCGCCCCTCTGTCACCGAAAGGGGTGATTTCTTTGTTTTCCGCATCGGGCGGGATTGGCATGCGGCGAGAGTGCGGCAGCTGCAGGAATCCGCGAGCTTAACCGTGGACGCACCATGGACCGCGACCACCACCAGGCGCGCCTCTCCGTCACAGTCTGCGCTGCTTCCAGAAGATTCTGGAGGCCGCACTCCATCCGAACACGCTCTTTTCTGGGCGACACCCATTCCCGCGTGATTGAGCGCGCGGTCGCGGCCCGGGACTATAGAGGTCGCGACCCCTCGGCTTCGCGGAAGGGAGACGTGAGAGAGCACAGAGAGAGAGTTATGCTAACACCCCCCACCCCCCTACCGCCATCACGCTATTAATAACCATAGCAACAGACACACAATAACCAGGCACTGTGTCTGCTGGGGAAACCACGGTGTAACTGGCAGCAGAGCCAGGAGGCGGCCCAGATCCGAGAACCGTGTGCCACTTCTCAGGGGCAGTAATGCGTAGGTTTGCACACAGCCTTCCCAGCCGCTAAGACCTGTGTGCCAGCTACCCTGCCCCCCCGCCCCAGAATGGTGCTGCCCAGTGGACCGTACAGAAGCGGGGGCTGTTGGGGGCAGACAGGATGGTGTGGCGGGGGTGGGAGTACATACCTGCTCCATGGAGTTAATTGCTTTCTTCTCCCGAGTGGACGGAGCGTGAATCAAAGGAGAGACGAGAAACAAAGAGCGGCAGTGTGTGCGCGGGCGGGGAGGGGGGGTCGTAACGCTGCTCCCGTGATGTTGGGCTCAGGCACGGAATCCTCTGCCCGGACTCCCCTGGCAGACCTGAGATGTGCCCACCCCCGGTCTATGAATATTAATGGTGGCGGGGATCTGACTGCGTGCGCCGCACTGTGCATGGAGCGCGCTCAGAAGCCGGGAGGCGGGACTAATTCCCGCACACCGTCTGGCGAGGATGCGTTGGCTGTGCTGGCTGGGGGAGGCAAGGGAGGATATGGGGAAATCACTGGACCAGCGGGGGGGGTGTCAATTTGAATAAGCCTTCTGGGAGGGTTGGTTGCACCTGGTCCCTGTGTGCAATAGGGGGCGCCGCATCTTTCCTCCGGGAGCGTCCATGGTAGGTCTCTCCGTCCGGAAAGCTCTACATCCGTAAATGCTTGCCAGCAATCTGTCACGCTCGCCGCAGACACTCGTGTCCCTGACTTGCAGGGATCCGACCTCCCGCTTAATGGGGGGAGGGGGGGGCACGATTCGGCACTGATGGGTCTGGCAGCAGATGGCTCACGCTGTCACGTTCAGATGGAGCTTGCCGGCGGACACCGATACTACCCCGTACCCCTCCCCCCGCCTCAGCACGTCACCGGCAGACGAGGCCATCTGAGGGTCAGCGAAGCTGGCGAGGGAAGCCTTATTAGCCAGACAGGTCTGGATCTCAGCCCTGGAAACATCGGGCTAGGAACACAGACAGCGGCCTGATAAACAGCCCTCAGCTGATCGCTAGACGTTCGTCCAGGGGAGTGTGCAGGAGTCGTTCCTGACGGGTGGGGGGTAAAGTCAGGGGGTCACTACGATTTCTCCAGGTGTCTGGAACTCAAAGCAAATGACCAATGAGCTTGTGGGAGATTTACTTGCACAAAAATGTTCGGAGGGCAGAATGAAAAATGATTGGTTCAGAGAGATAACCAATCAGATTGTAGAAGGGGTCGGTCCAAGGAGGCGGGACCAAGACATATGATTGCTTGGACCCACCTCCTCTATAATTTGATTGGTTATCTCTCGGACCCAATCATTTTTCTTTCTGCCCTCAAAACATTTCTGTGCAAGCAAAACTCCCATGAGCTGACCGAGGACGTGGATCAGTGGGGTAACCGGCTTTCCCTCCATCTGGCATTCAACATCACAGACTCCAACCCAGAAAGAACTTGAGAGTTCCCAAGACAGTCAATGCCGGAAACGACGACTAAATAAGCTTGTCCATAAAGAACAGCCATGTTGATAAACTTCTGGTGGAACATCGAGAAGTCATCACGTGTGACCCTGAGATGTGGAACCACCGTTGAGTGATGGGCAGCTGGCCAACCTTGCGAAGACGCCACCACTCAGGTAGATGTGATCAGCTGCTCGATGAGAGAGTGCTTTGCAGCCGCTGCCCGGCCACTCCTGTGATCGTCGTCCGCAGACGGCCTCCACCCCCATGGTGCCTCACCCCACTGGCAATGGATGTTGGTGCCCGTCGCTTGACCACCCCGCCATCCAGGGCCCAGCTGGGAACTTACCATATCCCGCCACGTGGAGCAGAATGACAGCCAGAAGGCCGGGTGCATGGGTGGCGCTCCGCATCCTGGACCTGGGCGTGAAGAAAGAACACAGACATTAAATTCCCAAACCCAAGGATATGCATCATCACGCATCATCATGCATCATCACGCATCATCATGCATCATCATGTGCCGCTACTCTACTCTGCAACCTCCCTCGTCACATCTGAGACGGTCACATCTGAGACGGTCCCACCGGAGGGAAATTTACACCCAGTAAAAGTGCATCTCAAAAGGCACAAAACTTTGCACCCCAGTGAAACAAGGCAGAGTCTGTACCAAAAAAAGTTACTAAAACCAGCAATTCCGTAACAGATTTACCTGCACCCCTTTACATATATTAAAATTTATATATAAAAAAAAAAACAAAAGGTTGCGAAACATGGTTCAGAAAGACACAGGGATACCATAGTTTCAGGCACAGTGGGTTCAGACTCTGCGCTTGTGATCAGAAGGTCACCAGCGTTTTCACTGTTGGGCCATCGAGCAAGGCCCTTAACCCTTGATTGCCCCAGTGAGCGTCTGAATCTGCTTTCTCAATTGTAAGTCGCTTTGGATGGAAAAATCAGCAAAATAAACGTAACAGTTTGTATTAAGGCTACATATTGATCTTGAAGAAACTCTCCAGTCTTGCTCGGCAATGGAAATAGCAACATGCTAAATTAAACTACGCAATACACAGCATCTCCGAGAGCAGCATCGTGACGGAGGCTCAACCCCTGTGCAGCTTCTCCTCCTGCACGCACCTCCATGTGTCCGTACGCCGCATGTAGAGCGAGAGAATAAAGCATCCTTCCCGCGAGCCCCCCCCGAGGTTGCCACCCTCCTTCTGAATGTTTGATGGGACAGATTTCCAGCAGGGGTCAGAAGGAAACATGAGGTGCCCCCGGCCAGATCGGGTGGGCGATAGCCGGTGTCTGTCACAGCGCTCGTATCGGCCCAGTGGCAAATGGGACCAAAGCAGACGGGGCACGGGTAGGATAGCAGATAGCATGTAGCGTCTGTAACTCTAAAAGCACCGTTTCGGCCATTAATGACCCCTAGACTGCTCATCTTAGCACAGAATGGGCCGTACTGGGCCAGCATTCAGTGCAGGCTGGCTCCGAGTGGACCGGGCCATAGGGACGGGGACAGCTGGCTCATATCGCAAAACTCTTCAGGGGAGCAGCAAAAAAAGAAATAGCAGACGTCCACGCCGGCTTGAGTCATTTGTGCAGAGCTGCGGAGTTGTAATATAGCAAGGTTAGTTGCAGGGAAAAGGAAGCAGGCTTTTTAACTGTCTCTCTCCGCGCTAAAAGGCTCTTTGCCCGGAGCAGCCAAATGAAATGAGTGCATTCTGTCAGCATGCCTATAGCTTCATTTCATGCAACCTCGGGGTCATCTAATGAAAACCCCTCAGGAACACCATCTACCGGAGTGTCTCTTAGATATATCTCTCGGTTGGATGCATGCTATTATTGACTGGTTCATCTTCAGTCTGTTTACCTTACCGTCAGTCTTAGCTTCCCCACTGTAGTTAGGGGAGGCCTAAGTGGAGAGGGGGCAACAGGAAATGACATCACAATGACATCATCAAGAGAACACCGTATCAATATATAATAGGATTGAATGCAAAACTCAATGTGAGATTAAATTCTACTTTCGGTCACAGCAGATGTCCCAAAAATGTTTCTTCATGGTTAATTATGCTGAGAAACTTATAATATGCGATTTTGTTGTCTCTCACGTCATTTTATTTAAAAAAATGAAGCCCTTCATTCCCAAACGGGCTTTTCCGTGACAGCTGGTGCCACGTGCTCATTCAGGTGGCATTTAGACGAAGATGGTCTCAAGCTGTCATCGCCAAGGTTCAACAGATGCACCACAAAGCACTGCTGTTGGAACACCTGTGTTCAACTGCAGCTTAAAGACAAGCCCAGCAGAACCGGCGGTGGAACCAAGTGACCTGAAAACGTAGCGCATTTTAATTTTGCTTGAAATTGAAAATCTGGCGCTTCTGCCAAATAGATCCAGGAGGCGCCACTGAGATCCTCTGAGAGGCTTTTGGATACTATGTGGCGGAAAGTGGTTCCCACCCATGTGTGTCTGCATGTGTGCGTGCTCGGACGGGGAAAGGCACATTGAGGCAGGAGATGCGTTTCAGAGGCAGAGAGGGGCCTGTCGCATTAATGCCAGCCTGCAAAATGGGGTTGTCAGTCACACTCAGTCGAGGAGCCCTCTGCTGCCCCCCCCTTTAATGTTCTGGGGGTGTAGATGGGGTGTGACATGCGTGTGCGTGCGGATCCGTGCGTGCGTGTCGCCCTCCTCACTATGAGCTGCAATGGAGAAAAATACAACAGAAAGACTCACTGGGTAAAGACAGCGTGGTCTGTGGTGTTTCTCTAATGGTATGAACTGAACAGTTCAGATCTGAACAGCCCTCCTCGTCACGTGGCGCACCACAAAGTGAAGAGCGAGCGATCCTAAATTCCTAGCTTACACCATTGGCTGTCAGCTGTAAACCTGTCAGGAGGGGGAGTATTCCGGGGCGGGGCCCCGGCCCCAACTGAAAGCTGATTGGCCCCCGGAATGCCGCCTCCCCTGTCACTCATCGAGTTGAAACGTATCATTGGTGAATGACAAGATGGGCCCCTGTGTATGAATTATGGCCCCTTCTATGCCCCCTGGTTAGAAAAATCCTTGAATCATTCCCACTGACAAGGATTCCAGTTTTATTCCAAAAGGAAAGACAGCACTCCACTAGAAAACAGCTCACTTTATTCAACTAAAAGTCTGCTCCTCGGTGGAGGCAAGGAAAATCAATAAAATTTCACAGTGGATGGTGATGTCACTTTACAGTGAGACTCCCAGCCTGTAGGGGTTGCTGTGGTGCACATTAAAATCTTGTCGATCTGGCAGTGACAGTGTAAGAGAATGAGACGCTTAAGCTGCGTTCCATTTACTTCGGAGGTCGGAAGTCAGACCTGGGAATGACGTCACACCCAAGTTAATCGGATTCCAGTAGAACAAGTCGGAAAGCCATGTAGCAATACCAGGTACCTTTTACAAAAAGTAGGGTTTCTTGCTTAGCTGGATTTAAGATACCCCTTCCTTCCTCCTACCATCTTCCTTCACTTACATTTAGCCCAGACTACCTTAAATCTGACAAGTTATCCGGCTAAGCAAGAAATCCTGCTTGAAACTGGGCCCAATTCTAGGCAGGTTCATTGTTAGCCATTTTTAGCAATACCAGCTTTCACTTCCGATGATGACGGGTGCCCCCATCTTTAATTCTGAGGTCAGCGTTGTAGAGATCCCTCTGACTTTCCGAGTTGGAATTCCAACTTCAGGGGGGCGTTACAGTTGATATTACCGACGCAAAACTCCGACTTCCCGGTTCAAATGGAACGCAGCATTACGTGTGTCGCCAAACATGGCCGATAAGGGCCCCGCAGTGCCCCCTGGAGGTGAGCAGGCGGGGCACAATCGATGAAGTGCGGTTTCATGAGCGGTGTGACGAGTGCATCATTGCTTTATTATTTCCCAAGGTCTTCAGCTCCTTGCCGGCATATATTTCACCTCTGCCTTCAGCGCTCAGCCCCCATCGGAGCAAACATCGCCGTGCGCAAAGGAGGGGCAGAGCTAGGGCCAAGTCAAGGCCATTAAGACCATCCAGTTAATCAAAGTGAGCAGCCTTGATTCATGATGTGCTGATGTGTACTTCACTGAGGGCCCATTTGTCCTGCTGTAAACCCCCACCACCACCCCCCTGAGAAATGTCCAGCGCCACACCCACCTCCAGCAAAAGATCTCCAGAGGAAACCTTTAATGTTGCTCTACAACCTCATATCAAACATATGGATTTTCATTATGAAACCTGTGGTCTAGGGCGTCACATGCTCTTCTGGGGAATATTCCAGAGATCCACGCATAAGCATGTCAAATGGACCCATTCCACTGAAAGATAGACAGCTGAGAGAGAAGGACATTTAACTGACACCTCTAATTACCTTGATTTTGGACATTGTTTCCAGCACTGATGTTGAAGCACAGCTAAAACATCATCCGCCCTCCACCCATAAAGGGGGAGACTTTCGAGGGGGGCAGACACTAGGGGGCGCCCATGAGTATGGGAGCATGGATAATGGTACCTTTGGTGGAGAAGGGTGGGGGCCAATTCAGTGGAATTCTTCAGGGGTCCAGCCATATTTTTGTGCAGCCCTGCCTACAGACAGCCTGTGCCTGCTCAGGATATCACTGTCCCCAAGCTGTTTATTGTAAATTATTTCAGGCGCCGTCCCCAAAGTCCACCCCGGCGCCCAGAGCAAGGCTGATTCCGGTTCACTCGCTCCGGGGGTAAACTCCACTATAACTATTTGGTTTGCGATAAACAGAGGCCGGGTTTCTATGCACAAAGGTGGCACCAGACGGCACAGCGGCCAGTCGCAGAGACAGTGATGGGCAGGGAGGGTCAACCGGCCTGTGAAAGGTGGCGGTAAGTCAGCCGCAGGTGCTGATGGAGGATGCCGTGGGTGGTGTTTTAATAAGACTTCATTCTGCTTGGTCTCGCGGGATCTGCAGCTATGCGGATCAGCTTCAGTCCGGGGAATGGAGGTGCTCCAAACCAAGCCTGGCATCCCCACACACCAGCAACAGGTGAGAGCGCCAGGAGAGTACCGGGGGAATGTCGATCCCACCCCCACCTTCCCACCATGGTGCTCGAAGCTCAGAAACTGTCACAGGCATTTTACTAGCCAGCAAAAACACATCTACTACCCGCCCCCACTGAATTAGCACCAGCTGCTCATGAGCAACTGCATCTCAAGAAGGCTTGATCTCCTTCATTGCCAATGACACTGGACCACCAGGGGAAGACAAGAAGTAAACCTCTGACATATCACTGACACAAGACAGAATAAGTAACAGACATACAGCTATTCAACCAAAGTCCCCAACAGATTGACTGAACCACTCTGGATTTGCAGCAATATTCTCTTTTTCCCGACTGCCCAAACCTGTCATATATTCTAAGGTTGAGAGACACAAACTTGCGGTACACTCATACTTCTGGTGCAATCTTGTCGAATGGGGGAGGGTCTCGACGGTAGATTTTGGGGACCCTGTAAAGTTCTGGATCCCCTGCATGTCCCAGTGTCTCCATGCCCCGCTGACGTTTCTGGGAATGCAATCCACCACATACACATGAAGAATCATGGCCTTTGGTTTATTTTGCAACCCAGGCTTATATCCATTTCTCTGAAGGAGTGCAGGATCCCATTTTACGACATTTGGAGTCCGATGCTCTGGACTCGGGATTAATTGGCTGCTAGATTTAGAGGGTTTCTGTTCTGGGGGAATCAATAGCCATTTCGGTTAGTTGTGGCAAGCAGTGCATTGGATAAATGAGAAGTGTGTGGCCTCTTTTCCTTTCAACTTTTCAGCCGGAGAGTTCGCTAAAGTAGCAGTGGGGGGGGGGCACAATGTAAATAACCGGTATTGGTAATGAAAGGTCTGAAACTGGGATAGAAATGATTGCTTCACTGGTTAGTAACGTAAGAAAAACTACAATAGCTCTCATCTTTAGCCAAATGGCGAGTTCTACCATATGACTGGAAGATTGCACTTCCTAAAAGACTACTACTACTGACACAAATGACTGTACCTTCGCTCTGTGTGTTTAACCTCATAGTGAGACTAATCTACCTTTTAGAAACATATTGCTAAACCCCTGTTCCATTTCATTCTCTGTGACATATCAGCTCAACAGGAGATCACCGGGTGAACCTACTTCTTGCCAGAGATGGACATTTACTGGTCCAGAAAGTAAAAATCCAGACCAAGATTTTGTTTCAACCAACAGCTGAGTACACTGTGACTCTGATTCTTTATACTCACCTGGTTGGTTGAAACAAAATCTTGGTCTGGATTTTTACTTTCTGGACCCAAAGTGTCCATCTCTGCTAGTTACCCCTCATAGCCCCCAACCAAACCAAACCTGTGCTATCACTTCATGTACGAAGACACTAATTGCCTCGAAAAGAGTAGAGTGGGAATCCCTCATCCGGTATTCTAAGTACGCCGGGATCATTTAGCTTATCCGCTGGCCTCAAGTCAGATGCAGCAGATTATCATCTGTTCGTCCAGGACCCCAGACCATGACAACCAGCATCCCTACGGCAGACACTGAGTACAGAATGAAATCGACAAAGTGGAGGCTTGCCCTGTCTATCCGCCATCAACAGGCCCAGAATGTTCCAGAAATAACAGTTGAGAATTTCTAAGCCTCTAGGGTGATGGGTTCTGGATAGATTCTCTATTATGATTATACACTAGTTTCTGTTGTGTTTATATATATGTGTGTGTGTGTGTGTGTGTGTGTCTTTCCAGTTGGAGCCTACTGCTGGATTCCAAACCTGAAAGCCTTCTATGGCCTCGTTTGTTAGTTTACCAGGACAAAGTTCAGCATTTGTATAACATCTCACTTAATGTTGATAGGATGACGTGAAGGAGACCACAGGATCTATCAGGCCCATCTCAGTGACATTCTAGAAAGTTCCCGAAAGCCTAAAGGCAACTGGGCCAATGCTGCACACATGAATACGTCAAACCACCACAATGAGATGCTGCCGTCTTTGGCTGCAGGAGATCAAAGGATCAGTCTCCTAATGAGACATGATCACAGCAGTCTGGGATTGGCAGGGCTCAAATAACCTCTGGCAGTCTTGAGCCTTTGTGGACCTGCTGTCCTAATATTTGCGCAATGTCGGATTTGTCTGGGCATCGGCTCCACAACAAGCGCGTCACATTCCAAGGGGGCTCCGAGAAACAGAGACATTCTTCGACATGTTGAAGTCTTGGATCCCACATGGATGCACGCAGGGCGATACCCTCTGAACAGGGTTAGGCATAGATTCACACAACGTCCGACAGCACGATGCCATAAGACAGCCACGTCTAAGATCAGGGCGATACTGTGGAGATGAGTCAAAGCGAACTGTTGACTAGAAGCTGGAGGAAGGTCACTTTGACATTAACGAGATGCTAAGGTGTAATATTTCTGCTGAATCATCTGTCAGCGAGCAAGAGAAGATATCAGATGTCTCAGAACACAATCCTCAGCAGAGACATTAGTGTGTAGGATGGCTGATGAAATCACAGGTGGTTAACTGGCCGGGTCCCTCCCTACAAACCCCTTGGGCG
>JAODJW010001422.1:0-18217 GCA_026777045.1 Hyperopisus bebe | reverse complement strand
CACATAGAATTAAGGCAGTTCTGAAGGTGAAAGGGGGTCAAACACCGTATTAGTATGGTGTTCCTAATAATCCTTTAAGGTGAGTGTAGATCTATCTGATTTTATTCTGTTTTAAATGGACTTTTTTGTTTCAATTCAAAATTCATGTAGGCCTAGCACTTATCACGTTGAGAGGTGCATAGAAAAAATAATTGTGTGTAATTTATCACGGATACGGGCGGGTGCGGATTTAACTTTGAAATAATCACGGGTGCATGGGCGGGTGTGGTGCTGTACTGCATGGGTGCGGGCGGGTGCAGGTCTCCAAAAGTGGACCTGTGCAGGACTCTGACGTACACTGGCAATTTCAATAACACCCCCAGAAAGTAAATAAAAATATTCATAAAAAATGCATAAACCAGCTTGTACATACCACTTTTACTCTTACTAGTCTGTTACTCTTACTTTTGCAGTCAGAGACGAGAAGGCGCATTACTGTGGTTGTCACGTGACAATAATCCAATCATAAAACGTTGATTGCTGATTGGTTCCTTTAACCCATCATTTGTTTCAACTGATTGGCTCTTTTGCCCCCTCCGGTAGCAGTGTTGGGATCTTAGTTAGGACCTCGTTAAGAAATGTTACGATACTACCAAAGCTCGGCATTACACAGTCTCTGGGACTGGATGTTTAGCGTCACTGCATTATTATTGAAAGTAGAGATGGCAGTTACCATTTCACTTCCATCCTGAACGCAGCAGCTTATACTGCTTGTCCATCCTGACTACAAGCAAAGGAGCTTTGATGCACCATAGGGAAGCCATAAGGAGATAAGGAGAGTGATGGAAGCTGGCCATGCTAATAGAGGCGGGGGATTCACAGGGGTGAGCAGACTTACCCTGTCTGTTTGTTAGTAGAGTGGTGAGTATCCCCAGCTGACTCATGGGAGACTGGGGTTTGATTCACTGATGGGGAGTGTGGTGCTTTCTTTCGGTAAGGCAGGGAAAGCCAGCAGGGGCTGAAAGAAAAAGCTTCCATTTGCGAGCAACAGTGCCTCACAAAAGGCAGCACCCTGCCATCTTGACCATGCAGCACAGCAGCATCCACTCTGGAAGGTTGTCCACAGACCGCTCAGCACGAGGGTTGTCACCTGCTCCGTCACCGGCCTGCGGTTGGTTAACCCCTGTGGAGACAACCCGGTGCTCCTGGGTTCCACCGGAGGTACCATGTGGATGCCGACCATCACCAGGACCTCCGATCCACGTGGCTTTGCACAGCACTGAGCTGCAATACTCAAGTAGTCCAGCAGCATCAATCTCCCAGATGCATGGGTTACAGACTGGCACCACCACGCCCGATAGGGGGCATTCTGTGTGTGTGGGTGGTGGTGGATTTCATTGAAGAGGAGCAACTGCAGCTAAGGCTCAATGTTGAAAATACTCAAAAGGTATATCAAAGCAATTTACTCATTTACCTTTAGATAGATACACAGATAGATGGAGAGAGGAAGAAGGGCAAAAATATCAACAGTCAACATATGCTATATAAGAGTGACACAAAGCCAGGGGAGCAAACAGCTCCTGACAAACTAAATGAAAACCACGTAGTCGGCAGGATTCAAACCCGTGCAGGGAGACCCCAATGGATTTCTAGCCCATCGCCTTAACTACACGCACAACTCATGCCATGATGCATTGTGCAGACTTCGGCAGTGAGGAGTAAAGCTAGTTTACTTGTTCGCTTGAATCTATGACGCTTATTTAATAGGTAGTCACACTATTTATATCTATACATGTATTCATCCTGCACACACACGCACACACTTGATACTTCCATATATGACTATCTCAGGGTTTCCAAATGTAATTGGGTGCATTGATGGCACCTACATTCCTATTAAAGCTCCTTCAATAAATGAGGGACTATGTTAATAGGAAATCTATTCATAGTATTAATGTGCAGGTAACAACTTGATTTTGTGTCCTTAATTTTTTGCCTTGTTAAAATCATTAAACTCATTTTTTTCCACTAACTCTGGGTAATATGTGAGGCAACCCACATCATTACTAATGTTGAGGCAAATGGCCAGGATCTGTGCATGATGCCAGAATTTTCCACGAGTCATCATTATGGCAGACATTTCAGCAGGGTATGTTTTGCTTTATGCAATGTTTTTTTTTCTTTTTACTATATTTGTATTGTACACTTGAATCATTACAGGACAGTACAATGGTTACTTGCTGGGGGACAGAGGATACCCTTCTCTACCCTAAACCTGATCATACCTCAGTGGATCTACCAGCATTGTCCACTTCTGTCACAGCAGATGCAGTCTCTTCATCGTCATCTTCATCCTTCATTGGAAATATGCAAGTATACATTATCTGGCAAAAAGAAAAAAACAAACCATCTAAAGGCAACTAAAGGTACCTGACAATAAAACACAACTGTGACAGACTGTGTTCTTTCTGTAGGGTCCAATAATACAATCCCTTTATCAGTATCTATAAGGAAATACAACCCATAAAATTCTCAATATTATCAAAGAAAAACCAATAATGCAGGAAAAAACATGTCAAAGTAATACAACTAAGATCACAGTAGCCTATACATCATATGCAGTTAAAGTAAGCCTGCATAAAAACGTTAAGCATGTTCAAAAAGCCTTTAAGTGACAGAGATAGTAGTTTATTAAGTCATATAATGAAAACAAATCATAGTGGTAAACTTACATTTCACCATGTTACTTGTGGTGCATGTGATGAAGTGCCCCCTGGAATGCCAGCAACCACTGGTCGCCCTTTATTAAGGGACAGAGCCAGCTCCTCAGATAGGGTGAGGGGAGGTGGTGGTGAGCCCCCTTCAATTAGATTTATTTTTGCAGAATGTTTTGTGTTTCATTTTGACTTGGCTCAAAGTTCTTCTGGCTCCAGAAGGATTACACCTTATTAAATAAGAAACCATATATTCCTAGTCAATATACATTGTTATTTTAACCTAAAGAAATGAATGGCAGGAAAAGTAAATGCTTTCTTAGTGATTTAACAGTCAAAAGGATGTGGAAGGGGTGTTAAATTATTTTGCATTATAAAAAAAGGGGTGGCGATGTCAAATTTGCAATTTAATACACTCACGCATTTACTCTGTCCGTTATTTTTGCCAAGCCAACTCTCTTTCTTTAGCCGATGCAGCCGTATTGCTTTTTTCATTATTATTGGCTTGAATTCTTCATATGCGTGCATCAAAACCTCCAACTCCCTCTCTTTGAAGTATGCCGCTCTCATTTTTTCACTTTGATTTTCCATTTTGACTCGTGAAATCGGCGATCCATTGAAAACGTCTTTATGTATGCACCGTGCACGCGCATTATCTCAGGGTAACCAATAGGAGATTGATTAAACTTACCCTTCTCAGGTGTTTTGGAACCGACATACTCATGGTATGCGGGTTTGGAGTAAATCAACCCAGAGGTTATGATTTACCAAATGGTAAGTTAACCAAGCTTTCTGGAATACCCCCCTAATGAATGCCAGCCTTTGCTGAGCTCATAACACAAAACCAAGTGGATTCTTTTCCTGAATATCAATGCAGCGTCTACGGCTGTGAACTCAAAGTAGCTTTTACTGAACCGATCGTGAAACCTTTCAGTAATGCGAGCGATTGCAGTGTTTTTCACACCTGTTGGTGAGATGAGAAAGACTGACACTTTACATTTGAAACAAGATAAAAGGCAATTAAGCCATGTAGATGAAAGTATTTTGTCGATTATTTTTTTTAATTTTAGCTATAGTTAACCAAAACACACCAAAAGCTCTTAATCAGGTTCTTTAATTGTTCACCTGAGCTATTAAATGCCCTTTCCTAAATGTGACCCGCAAAATGTGATTTGAATTCCCAAATCTGATTAATCAAAACTGACGATTGATTCTGTATAACAGTAGTGCTTGGTGGAATAGTAATAATAATAATAATAGATGGATCATAAATTATATATTTTTTACTACAATACACCATCAATCGTTTTATTCCTTACTTAATGGAGTAACAAGTAAGCTAATATTATTAGTATATTCGAATAGGATGGGCAAATGCTTCACAACACCAAAAAGGTTTACTATGCCACCTTACCTGCCCTAATAAATGCTGGCATATGACTGTATGTTCAATAAAGTTAGAACTATATTTACATATACTATACCTATAGCTCACAACAACAACTCGGGCTGCTTACGTACCAGCTCAAGCCAATAAACACATTGTGCTGCTTCCCATACTGACCACTTACTGACAGCAGATGGAGTTCTGAACTCACAAACCATTGGGTCTAAGCTCACATCTGAAGCAATGCCTTCTTCCTAGTTACCTACATATAAATTCTCTCACGCTTTCGCTTCTACTCACAGTTTCCATACCCACCACCTCCCTATCTCTCCCTTACTATCTTCCATACTATTTGACTATTCTAAAACTAACGGAGGGACTTTTGCACATTACAGCCAGGCTTTGCATTACCACAGACGTTTATTCAGTAAAGCAATATTGTGGGTGTTGCGACCTGCACGAGCAAACGAGCAGGGAGCGGAGAAGCAGACGAAGGAAGCCTTGAATACGGGTAAACGGGGTTTTATTAAAGCAGACAGGGCAGATGGCGAGGAACATCAATGACAGATTTGGGAAAGAGAGGTAGATGTGGACTGATATACACTAAACAGGCCAAAACTGACATCAAACAGCTGGGAACAATCAGGGTAGTACGCGTGGATAATGAGGGGCGTGGCACACACGAGGATCGGACGAGCCAGGCGTGACACTGGGTCGCGTTTAATCTATTCATTGATTTCTTTACATTTAAAATTATTAATAAGATAAATCCAGCTATAGAAACCACATTTTACTAAGATAAATTTTCAGTAAATCAGATGCTGATCAGCCGTGTCGGAGGAACGCTATTCCCTTTCCTTTCATGCAAGTCAAGAATTAGTTAAAGACGACCTGAAAATTTAGTTTTTTTTCTTTTTGATTTTGAAATAACGTGTCCAGGTGACTTGAAAGTACTAAAAAAGAAAATAGGCAGAGAGATTCGCCCAATTAGAAAGCTAGTCATTGGTACATAGGGCCATGCTTGTAGCTCCCTCCTCTAACATATGACCTACACTACTAGCAGTCTGAATGAAGAAGACGGGGCATCTATACATGGTTATTCAGCAAAACAAGCAGCAAAGTTGAGATTAAAAAAAGTGTCCCTGAAGAGTCCCTGACCCATGCTGAGCCACTTGACTGGTCCAGAGACACAACCTTGATGCTATTTAATGTCTCCAGGATCAGGGGCGGCCCAGATTTATTGAAAGCATGCTGAGCATGTGCACAATGTTTCCAGCTGCTCCATTGGTTAAATGAACACTGACAGGCCCAGCCCCGTGCTGACCAAAGCAAGTGTGCTAGGAGAAATACTGACCTTTACACAACAGGTACATCAACTATGTTAGTTTAGAAGAACGCCATCTCGTGGGCTTAGAGCCTGACCCCCTATGTCATCTTTGTCCCCTTCAGGTCCCTGGTACCTTTCTTCAAATTATTATGTTCTGGGACTGTCCTCCAGCAGCTGCTCTTTGGGGTTATGTGGCCAGATCTCGCTCTTCAGTTCTTTCCTCTCCCATCCCTCTGTCTCCCGTGGTCCTTCTTCTCCTGGACTTCACTTCTCTCTCTCTCTCTCTCTCTCTATCTCACTTCCAGTGGAGGCTCCTGATGTCTGCATCCTTAGCGGCTAAGTTGTTATTAGCCTCTCGTTGAAAGTCTCCTGATCATGCCATTCCCACTGTCTGGAAGTCCACCTTCCTTGATCTGCTTCTGCTGGAACTCTCTGCGGCCCGGATTAACAACTCGTCTGGTTCTACAGTCCAGAGCTGGCTCCATGATGTGCAGCTGGTAAAGGACTGAGGCCATATTCCTTGTTTTTTGTTTTGATTTTTCCTTTCCTAATTTTGACATTTCTTAATGATATAAGTATGTTATTTCTTGTCTCCTCAGTTTTTAGCTGCGCTCTTTGGGGCTGGGTGTGCCGGTGACCATTGTTGGTCTTTTGTCTCTTTTTCTTTGAGGTCCTGTCTCAGGGTGTATTGAGAGGGGGGGGTGGGGGTCGAGTGTGTTTTGTTCTGTTCCATCTTGTTCTTTGTTAAAAAATCTCCAATAAAAATTGAATCACAAAAAAAATGTTAGTTTAGAAGAAAATGCTCTACAGCAGTACCTGATGGGGCCATGTCTCACCAGCCACTAATGTAAGAGACGCCCCTGTTAGCTTCTCTTGCCTGTAAGATGTCTGCCTTCCCTTCCCTGTTGTCTGGTAATGCCTCAGATTATTGTTATATAGACATCTTTCTTCCTGTATTGATCATCAGGCTCCAATCAAAAGCAAATTTGTTTTATTCGCACACTCAACTCCCTGGTACACACCTGAACTCCACTAAATGACATCCTATAAGCTTCAGCTTAAAAGATTCACAGCTTACTTAGAGTACCTTAAACAGTCGTGTATTCTGGTTTCACTAACCCCAAGGTTCTCTTCTCCACAATAAACAAACGTCTCCAATGCAGTGACGACAAATACAAATCCTCCACAGCTAACAAGTGCAACTTTTTCCTTTCACGCCTTTTTCCAAACAAAAATTGATACCATCTATAGCAGTCTGACCACCTCTCCTGTCCTTGTCACCTCCCCACCTGTCTCCCAAAACTTACCACTCAGCCCCTGTCCCGGGTCTTCTCTGTGACCTCAAGTGAACTGTTCAAATTTATGGTAGGAATAAAACAGCTCTAGTTGTGTCCTGAATCCCACCCCATCTAGTCTTGTCAAGGATTGTTTTCCAACTATCTCTTTACTCATCACGCAAATCATAAACTCTTCGCTCAACTCTGGTTCAGTCCCCCAAGCACTAAACCTGCTGCTGTCACTCCATCCTTAAAAACACCAACCCAACCCTGACATCATGAGCAATTCCCCCTTTCTGTCAAAAATGCTGGAACATGTCATGGCACGTTTGAACCATTTCAATCTGGTTTCTGTTCAAGGTATAACACAGAATTGGCTCCCTCGCAAAGTTACCAATGAACCACTCTTCTCAGACGCTCCACATCGACATTCTTATCCTCCTAGATCTCACTGCAGATTTTGACACCATCAAGCATGCTATTCTTTTCTCCTGCCTTGGATCCTCTTTCAACATCACTGGTATTGTCCTCTCAGGGCTAAGGTCATATTTCAAAAATAGGCAACAGTTTTCAACATTAACAACTGCACCTCCTCCATTGCTCCTCTGTCCCAAGGTTAAACATAGACACAAAAGAACATAATTTCTCCATCCATCACTCTCCTTTTCAAAAGTTTGATCCATGCTTTCATTACATCCAGAATTGACTACTGCTACAGCATTATTTATGGTACACCATGCAAAGTCCTTAATAATAGTGATAATAAGAAACTTTTTTTAAAAATCACATATATATTATTGAATGGTGAAATACTTTATTTCTACATGTCCCAGCTTTTTAGGAAGTTGAGGATAGAGCACAGGGATGGAGCAGAGAGGGTTAAGGGCTTTGCTTACAGGCCCAACAGTGGCAACTTGTCAATGCTGGGGCTCGAACCCCCAACCGTCAGAGCAGGAACTCAGAACCCAATTCCAGTCAGCTGTAAAGGTTATCTAGTATGGTGTACTAGTGCATCTCAAACATTATAAGATCATGAAAAGGTGCATTTTTACATAATTTAATTCCAAAAGGAAATTTTCATATATTCATTACATGTGAAATTCATACATTCATTACAAATGAAAGCCTTTTTTGCCTTAATTGTGATGATTATGACTTATAGCTCATGACATCCATTATGTCAGATTATTAGAATATTTCCTAAGATCAACCAATAAAAGGATTTACAATACAGAAATGTCCTATGTGTGAAAGGTATGTTCATTTATACAGTCAATGCTTGGTTGGGGCTTGAATTACTTCCTCAGTGTGTTGTAGCATGGGGGCGATCAGGCTCTGCTGAGGTGTCATTGAAGCCCAGGTTGCTTTTATAGTGCCCTTCAGCTTGTCTGTAGTTTTGGGTCAAGTGTTTCTCATCTTCTTCTTGACAATATCCCATCAAGAGAAGCACAATGATACACAGAAGCACAGGTATTTATACGTTTGATTAGTAATTTACTCATTTTCAAATGAAACATTCTAATAATTTGAGATGGTATTATTTACATTTTCTTTTAGCTGTAGGTGTCAGGCAATGTGAGGGAGAAGCAGGGGATGTTTGTTTTTCTTTTTCGATTGCGGTGTGTTTTATTTATATTGGATCGCGTGTGCTTTTGATTTTGATGTGGCGTGAAATTTGTGATTATTTGCACCTGTGAGTATTTAATTTATTTATTGGGTAAAGTATATTGGGAAGTGTGCGAGGGATTGGGGGAAGACGGAAAGACGGAGCGCGTCGAACCCTGGACTGACGATCGGTAGTGGAACCTGGTGTGATTTAAGTGCCCGGCGATCCTGTGTTTAAAGGAACGTTGGTACTCTTGGTGGGTGTGGACGAGTATTATCGGTGGCCGGTTCGGCTATCCATTGCCCTGTTCCCTTTTCCGTGCTGGTTTCGCTTTCAAGTGTCTGGCGAGCGGCGTGCATCGAGGAGTCGTCTGATTGGTCTGCTCTGAATTAAGAAGACTGGAGCCGTTGCAGTGACGATCGACGGATTGTGGACTTTTTTTTCCCAATTACCCTGTTGGATACATTTTTTTTTTTTTATCATGGGCCCATGTAACTAATTTTTTGTTTGTGGGTGTGTGTGGATTATTTTCTATATTCTGTTTTGTTGCTATGTAGTGCTGTGGTGGGTTATAGGAAATTTACCTGCTCGTGTGGTTGCTGTGGGTTTGTGAGCTTAGAATACGATTCCTGGGTTTTACCTTTTTGCAATATAATAAATTAGTTATTTTTATATTCTGTGGTTTGGGGTTTTAGTACCTGCTTATGGTAAGAGGGGATCCAGCTAGTCCCCCTGACAGGCATTTCTAAAAGAACTCTTAATATATATAAAGCTGTTCCAAAATAAACATCTAATACAGTAGTACAGTAAATTTAAAATGGGGAAAAGTGCGTTTTAAAAAAAGCGGGACTGGCAGAACTAAAACAAGCCACAGCAAACGGCACAGGGTAAAGTTTGTCCATCTCTGTACAAACTGTTTGGATGATTTTGCAAATCAATCAGTTACAACTGGAAATTACCTTTTAAAAATGTCACGTTAAAATTTTCTAAAAAAAAAAAAAAAAACAATATTAACCTGGACGAAGTTTAATATTGAAGAATACATCTGACATCATGACTGATGCCATCTTAAAAGGAAATTTCAACCTGGTGTTTTTCCCCATTAACGTGTTTGCTATAGCTTTATGGTTTTGCACTCTCCACCACTGTTGTAGAGTTTGAGAAATGGGGAAAAATATCAGCAGCCTTTTGGTCAGCTGAATTAAGCTTCATACACATTGCTGTATTAAATGAAATAAATTCTATGCATGATAATGAGATTATTATGAAAAAAATGAAGCAAGGTACAGTTCAAAGGAGGTAAAGGCATTCTTTAGCAAAATAACTAATAGTAAAAATATATACACACACACACACACACAGACATTTTTCCATGAAGAATAATTTGCAATATTTGCTTGTTAAATATTGTGCTACCTGAGGGGACTTTGGATTTTCCAACAGTACAGAAATTAAACTACTCATAACAAACATAGGCCAATGTTTGCTCAGATGTAAATAAAAACTGTTAATTTTCTAAGGCAAAATACTGAAAACTTTTACCTAATGGAAATACCACTAATGGATTGTGCATAAAGGTTCTCCTGGTGTGTGGGCTTACCTAGAAAACAGCAGGGCAGGTTTTTGAAGGCCACTGTTGACAACAGATGTATGTCACTCTTTTGCCCAAAAGCCAGCATACAGCAAAACACAACATACAGTAAAATGAATGACTATAAGTTGGGGCCAATACGTATCAAATGAACCCAAAGGAATAAATGACCTTTGTATGAGCAAAACATCTTGACTAGTGGCCATTTATTACAAATAAACCAATATTTGTGTCCTATCTCTTGTACCCACTGTAAGCCAATCAACTCACATTTCTGCCCACATATTTTCCATTAAACATTAAACTCCCCAAGGTAATTATCAGGATCTCGGGCACTGAGGAAAAATAGGTTAAACTGGGTAAATTTCATTAGTGTTGAATCCACCTGTAGACTCGTCTTCTGAGGGAAAGTGTTTATCACATTAAAGTTATTGAAGGCATTACAGTGGTAACTGTGTCCCAATAAACGTAAAAATAACTTTTATCGTACACCTCACTTCTTGGTCTTTGATTTGTTTCCCTGAATCTTTACAGCAGAAGTGGATAGTGCAAAGTTAGCATGAACCATATGGGGGCCCTATTTTCATTGCCAAGGTCATGTTGCTAATTTGTCCTAAGTGCAAACCTGATCAATGCTTGGATGTGTTCACACAATGACGGTGGATTTCTTTGCAGGGGCCTAGTAGTCTTCCTGGTGAGCATGGGGTCAGTACATCTACATTAGTTTAACCAACTGAGCAGTTGAAAACACTGTGTGCATGTTCATGCACTTTCAATAATGAGTGGTGGGGCATGATCATGTTGGCCCTATGCTGAGAGCAGCCATTAAAAAATAAGAGCAAAGACAACGATATGTCAAGAGGTTTAGTAAACGTCATTTATGGTATTGACCTTGCTACAAAGTTAGCAAAGTTAACAAAGTTAGTTGATTGTATACTGTTTGGTAACTATTGATTTGTAGAAAATAATGTATAACAAGGTTACATATCAGTCGTATGAGATTCCATAATTCCATAATTGATGATGTCACTCATTTAATGTGTGCATTTGTGATTTCACAGATGGGGTGTAATTGTGTTTGGATCTATTGAGCAAATAGGCTTGTGTGAAGTTTGCAGGCCTTTTTTGTTTAGCAAACTGAATGGACGTTTAGGAGATATGAGCAAATTTTAGCTTACGTAACACATTCCTCCCCATTGGACAAAACTATATGAAATTTGGTGTGTGTCCAAGGAATGTAGTAGTGATGCAGGATGCCAAATTTCATGAAATTTAAAACTTTAAATAACAAGATATGGGCTAGTGATTTGCTTGATTTTTGATTTTAACATTATTCACTAGGTGGTAAAGGTCCACAAATGAATTGTAATGAACAAGAGTAATGTGCCTCATAGAACTCAGTTTCCCATAAAAATGTAATATTTGTGGCAAAAACAATTTTGCTTTTCAAGCTATTGGCCAAAAAAGTGCTTTGGCCATACACCATTTCAGGAAGGGCTAGCACCAAGGGAAATGCACACATAAGAACACAAACATTCTGTTCTGTATGAGCCAGGTGGAGCTACAACCATACCAATTTTCACACAGATTGTTTTAGAGTAAGTATTTGATATCACCAGCCAAAAATAAGTGAAAAAAGCACTAACAAACACTATACAACTGTCATGATAAAGTCATGATAAAATGATAGATACTACATTAAAGTGCCTACTCACAGTTTTAATTTAAGCAGGTTTGTTTTGGTTTATTTTTTTATTGCCAGTGTTCAAATGTAACTTGAAACTTGGCTCCTGTTTTTGGTGCATTGTAACAAGTAAACACAAAGTGGTAAAGAATGGAGTTCCTTTTCTAGGTTTTGGCTATTAATTTGAACCAATGAGTCCACAGGTTGTTATCAGCTCTGCTTCATCTTTCCAGTAATTCTCCATACAGCCAAACCTCTTTGTCTCCTGTCCCATCTGCCACAAAATGCATGAAAATCATTTGGCTGAAGGGAAGGTGTGGCTAATCAGCTTCCTATAAAAATGACTGGTTCTGTACTGTTGAGCTCAGAGATAAGAAGCTTGCTCCAGAACTCAAACAACCTTCAGACTTTTGCAGCAACAACTGTTTAGCCTACCTGGTGACCAAATTGCAACAGCCACAATTTTTTGGGCCAGTATCCAACTCTCCAACACCCTTTCCAGGTCTGCAGTATCTGCTTACTTTGATGATTCTTTAATTAACATTTCTTTATTTAATAGGAACCTTTTTAAAGAGCACTGTTTCTAGCATTGTTATGATATTGTTAATATCATGCATCTTTTGATCTCAGTAGTACGGTGGCCCAGAAGGGCAAGGTAATAATAAAAAAGAAGTGAACTTTAAATAAAAGAAGTCAACTTAAAAAAATAAGGAAGGCAAATTTAAATAAAAAAAACGTGAACTTTAAATAAAAAATGTCAACTTTAAAAATAAATTTAAGGTTGACTTCCTTATTTTTAAAGTTGACTTCTTTTATTTAAAGATTGACTTCTTTTTTTTTTTAGTACCTTGCCCATCTGGGCCACCATACAGTAGGTGTGACAGATCATAAAAGACCAGAATTTCGCTAAAGTAATGTGGCACGAGACCATTCAGAGCTTTATAGGTCAATAGTAATATTTTATTATCAGTGCAAATTTTGATTTGGAACCAGTGCAGTGTGGATACGATAGGGGTTGTGAGATCATATCTTCTGGTTTTTGTATGGACTCTTACGGTAGGCTGAGCTGGAGTATCAGAAATGCACCTCAGTTTGCACTTATTCTACCAATCACCCTAACAAGCTTCACTGTGTAAACAGTGCTTCATTTTACACTTAAAAACATGTACTGTAAGGCAACAAAGACACTGAATTATTTTGTCTACAAGAGGCAACTGCACCAGCACATAACCATAGCTGTTTTTTCTCATGGGATACTAGTCTGTTTTCATAGCCAAAATTCACAAATTTGTACTTATGTGGATTTGCAACCTGTACACTACAAAGCCTGTAGTTCTCCAATTCAAATAAGGACAACTTCCACACATAAAACTGATAAAAGATTATGTCTTATTCTAGAATGTACAGTTAGTAAATTAATACATGTTATGTGTGTTGCAGTAATGGCGTCCCCATGGTGGTCTGCCTCGATACTGTTGGCTTCATTGATTCTTCTTTACTGGACAACTTCCTCTGCTTGGTCACATTCCTCCTCAACCAACATATCAGCCATCTACAGGGTCAAGAGAGACCTGCCTTATGGCAGTAAAGACCAAGCAGAGAGAATCCTAAATACTATTAAAGACTCTTTGTCTGTATTTAAAGATGTTATGGATCATGTTGATAAAGAAAAGGCGAAAAACATAATTAAGTGCCTTTCCAGATTTGCCAGCCTGGCGCCTGGCGTTGGAGCTTTGGCCTCCTCTGTCATCAACATGGTCTTGGCCTTCATCCCTCAGGACGACCCAGTGCTAAATGAGGTGAAAAAAGGGTTTGCTGAGGTGGACAGGAAGCTGGACTCACTCTCCATCCAGATCTCCAACCTTGCAACAGATGTGGAATGGTTCAACTATGCAAGTGTCTACTCTCAAGATGAAGTCCGCATCCTCAACGCCTGGAGGAAGTTCAGTGAGTTTACTAATGAGCGTGGGTTTAATGACTTTACCCACTTGGCTGAGCTCTTTATAAACTACTATGAGTACACACAAACTGAGGCCAGTGTGGCCAACCTTTACCATTACCTGACAGTCAGCGACACGTCTCTCAGCAGAAACCTCAACAGCCTGCTGAAGAGGAAGTTTAAATGTGACATTGGTGAGATCAGCAAATATAACTTATATTTCAGTAGTTTGCTGTGGAAGGGGATGGTACTCAATGAGGTTTACTGGAAACTGATTGGTTTTGACTCATCGAGCAAAGTAGCTGATTATGCCGAGATGTTCAAGAATGTCTATAAAGCTCAGTCAGCAGTTGTGGACTTCTGCCTGGAACACTATGAGCAGTATTTGAGGAATGATGTGGAAGAGATTGCCAAAAAACTCAGTACAGACAACAAGAAACAAATCGCTGATCAAGTGAAAAATGCTCTGGACAAGAAGTACAACTGGTACAACTGGGTAGTACTGGTGTATGACGCAGATCAAGATCGAAATCACAAACTATATAAAATGATTAAGTTCTCCATTGGAACAATCATTGTAGCTGTGAGTTACACTCTGATAGGAGAGAAGGACAATAAACAAGCAGTTATAAACGATGCTAAAGTCTGCTTTAAAAATAAAGAGTGCAAACCTGTGGAGGAATGCCCAATCATCGGAGAATCTGAAGCTGCTTTGGTGGTTTTGAGTGACGTTGTCAAAGTAACACATGCTGCTTATGAAGAACACTTTGTGGAGGTCCCACAACCATTGGAACGAATTGATTGTTTGTGGGATCGCTATAGAAGTAAGATTTCTGTGTATTACTCCTTAAAATTGCCTGCCTGCTCTCAAGTCAGATGTTACAATGGTAAGTGCAAGACGCTGCTGAATTCCAATGAATGGCTGTGTGAGTGTGAAGAGGGATACTATGGAGACAGGTGTGAAAAGAAAATAGACACAACATTGGTCCGGGAGATAAAAACAACCTTTCCCTTGCCCACCTTTACTACCACAAATGGCAAACTGAAAATCATTGAGTCCAAACTGGATACCATAATCAACAAATGCCACCGTTAATAGCAGAACGCTGACAGATGACAGTGATGATGACTTAATGCCAACTGAATACCAAAGCACATAAAGTGACCGAGCATCTGAGAATTGCACTGGGAAGAGGGTGAAATGATGGAACAAAAAACAGATAAATCCCCTCCAGATGAAGATAGAAGCAACTGATTATCTGCAATCCAACCAATCACAGTTATATGTCAAGAGTTCTTTATGCTACCATCAGATACCATCCATCCATCCATTCTCCAACCCGCTCTATCCTATTGGGTCACGGGGGGTCTGGAGCCTATCCCAGAAGCAATGGGCACGAGGCAGGGAACAACCCTGGACAGGGGGGCCAGCCCATCACAGAGCACACTCACACACCATTCACTCTCACATGCAGGCAATGTAGTATCCCCAATTAGCCTCAGCATGTTTTTGGACTGTGGGGGGGAAACTGGAGTACCTGCAGGAAACCCCACAATGACATGGGGAGAACATGCAAACTCCACACACATGTAACCCAGGCAGAGACTCGAACCCAGCTCCCAGAGGTGTGAGGCAACAGTGCTAACCACTGCACCACCTTGCTGCCCCCCCATCAAGTGTTTAAAAAAAAGGTTACACACATAGAAGCTATAGGACATAGCTTTAGTTAAACCCAAATCATAACAACTGTAAGAAGCTGATAATATGTCAGATGCTGTTAGCTTTTCCTGCTGTCCCAACATGATCAAAATATTTCAAATTTACATATAAAACCACGATGTGCCAAATCATGTCAAATGCAGAAGGTTTAAACATGAAAATTATTTAAACCATGTTATGTCAGGGGTCATAAATATGTAAATCAAATAAAATAATTTATTTTAATAATAAAAAGATTATGAAATTACAAGATTACAAATTACTGCAAGTTTGAGCTTACTAAGCAAGGGTGGATTCTGATAAATGATTAAAGTAGATTAATGCTAAAATTGCTTATTTGGTAAAAACAATCCCACATTGAATGTGATCCTAGATAATTTCAGAACAATTTCAGAAAAAAGGTGCAGTCAAATATGAGTTACTTCTAGATTTTTGCTGTCAACCTTGGAGTTAGCAATGGGTACATTGTTATTGATGCAGTCTTTGCTGGTAGGATGTAAGATGTTAAAAAGAACGTAAATGATTAAATATTTTTGACAAAAATCAAGAATGTGTCCCAGCTTAATTATTAAATATGATATTATATTGCACACTACAGATTTCACTGGACATCATATTTTTTCCCATAATTTTGCTTCCTGATAAAAAATTGAGATTATGATAGACAATGTCAAGCCGAACACAACAAAGTTGTATCACTTAGGAATTTCAAGAAATATTAAAATAACTTTTATGGAATTTAACATGTTTAATCACATAATGATACTGACATATTATGTTAGTTCAACTAAGCTTGAAATGTTTTGCAGCTGATTTATTTATCCTTTAATGTAATGTGATCTTTAGCATGGCTATCCCATTGACAAAGGACACAGCAGTGTACACAAAAGTGTACTTTCTAAACCAGACATAAAGGTCTCAACATCTGGATCAGTGTGTTTTTCCACACCTAATTCATGTGTTGTGGCATTTTCATCTGCCTTTTGTCTCCATCTAGGCTCCATATCACTGGTGGCTTCAGAAATATCCAACAGTCATCATGAGGCTCTGGTCTAGGGCTGGGGCTGTTACATACAGTGGCCCAGAAGGGCAAGGTTCTAAAAAAAATCTTTTAATAACTTTAAATAAAAGAAGTCAACTTGTTTTTAAAATTGACGTTTTTTTTATTGGCGCAAAGTTGACGTTTTTTATTTAAAGTTGATGTCACAAACTCGCTAGGACCAACAGAGGGACGTTTAACAGAGTCTTTATTGCACAATGCTGTAGCAATAGAAACTTGGAGCAGGCAGAATCGTGGTCGTACAGGCAGGGTCGAAAACCAGGAGATCGGGAAAGCCAGGGTCAGGATCCGGATTCGTTGTCGGGGCCGCAGGCAAATGGGTCGAGAGCCAGGAGATCTGTCCAGTGACACAAACATGGTACACAGGGGATTCACGAGGAGGAAGAGCGAGGGGAGGAAGGGCAGGAAGGAGGTCGAGACGGGTCGCAGGAAGAGTCGGGCAGGGCAAGCAGGGTGGAACGGAGCTATACGAAAGACAGGGAAAGTTATGCTCAGTTTGTATCTATTCATCTACAATGCTGCACACCGGGCTGCGGTGTTTTCGGGCTAACATCTAACGTGGAGTCCCGGTATTGGTCAGGGCTGCCGCCTCCCATTGCTGGTTCACCGGTGGGGCATGACAGAACCCCCCCCCCGCCGACGGCCACCTCCTGGAGGCCGAGAGACCCTCCGTGGATGGCTCCTGGGACGAGGGCCTGGCCTGTCCGGGTGGTCATGGTGGAACTGGGCGAGCAGGTCAGGATCCAATATGTCCGAGGCAGGGACCCAGGTCCGTTCCTCGGGGCCATAGCCCTCCCAATCGACCAGGTACTGAAGACCCCTCCCCCGACGACGAGAATCCAGGAGCACCTGTACAGCAAAAGCCTCCCCATCATCCAGGGGAATGGGAGGAGGTGGGTCGTCATGGCGAGGAGGAGGATGTGCCAGGCTGTAACGCACCGGTTTCAAGAGGGACACATGAAACGAGGGTGTTATGCGATAAATCTTCGGCAATTGCAAGTGATAGGGTACAGGTCCTAACTGGCGGAGGACGCAGAAAGGGCCTATATACTTCAGATGTAACTTACGACCAGCGGGAAGGCGGAGATTCCGAGTGGACAACCAGACTCGATTCCCTGGGTGGAAAACAGGGCCGGGCCAGCGTTTTCGGTCGGCCTGGGTCTTACGAGCGATAGCCTGATCACTAAGTTGGCGAGATGCATGTCGCCAGACCTGCTTACTGCGTCGATACCAGTCTTCCATTGGTGGGACCTCAGTGGGTCAGGAGTCCCAGGGGAAGTGTGGAGGCTGGTATCCAAGGACGCACTGAAATGGAGACAGGGAGGTGGCCTGCTGGACAAGAGAGTTCTGGGCGTATTCAGCCCAGGGCAGATAACGGGACCATTCGGCAGGTTGAGCAGAGCACATCAAACGCAGCATTTTCCCTACTTCGAGGTTGGTTCTCTCGGCGAGCCCGTTCGACTGAAGATGGTAGGCTGAGGATAAACTCAGAGACACATTTAGACGTGCATATGATGCTCGGAACACTTGGGCCGTAAACTGAGGTCCTCGATCAGACGAGGGAGGTAACTCTGTCACAAAATCCATCACTATATGGGACCATGGACGTGAGGGTGTGGGAAGTGGATGAAGGAGGCCGGAGGGTGGAGTGGATGAAGCCTTGTTCTGGGCACAGACTGGACAAGACTGAACATAGCGATGTACCTCCTATTGCCATCCTAGGCATCAGTAGCGGCGAGCAACGAGGTGGGTGGTTGCAGCTGTTCCGGGATGACCTGAACTGCTGTTGCGCCAGCTGTTCAACTGTTCCTCCAGGTCCCAGGTAACTGGGCCGGTGAAACACGAGGGAGGCAGGATACTGTAGGATCACACATGCACATATCACAGGGCTTAAATTCCAGGTGGCCTGAGACAAGGCCGAGCCTGGTACGAG
>JAODJW010000145.1:173029-206094 GCA_026777045.1 Hyperopisus bebe | reverse complement strand
TTATATTAGCAGTTTTAATATAGAAATGTGCAACTCAAATACTGTCAATAAACACAAAGTATAACAAAATAAAATATACATGATGGTGCAGCAGTGGAAGGTCAAGTCCGGGTTTAACCTCGTTTACCTTAACTACGCGCGTATTGCATAGGGGCGAATGAAACCACGACACTTTCCAAATGTTGCTTAGGGGAAACACACAAACGCACAAAATTTCCGCAGTTGCCGCGTGTTCAGTACATATGTGTACCAGACCGAAATACCCACGAAATACCCGAAATAGCCACGGCAAATACTGTTTATTCAATTGATTCAATTAATTGATATCAAACGAGAGGTAACTGACAAAGTAGTGATATCTACAGACAGCGCAGAGATGCAGGCTGAAATTACATTGTTTCACATCAATCTTATTTTTGTTGTAGTTTTGTTGCAACCTCTGAATACGAAGGCATTGTGAGATAGGCACTTGCTGGTTATTCCTGTCGATACAGTACAGTAGTGTTAAGTACAGTACTGGGGATTAATTGGAAGCCCAGTTCAGCCACATTTATGTCTAGGTGACTTCATGACAGCTAGTGTGTCTGTTTTGTGCCATCTGCCGTACTTCTATATTGCTATGTCCAAAAGTATCTGAGGAATACAAGTAAATGTAAATTTGAATGTAGTGCTATACTGTGATTCTTATAATACCTCAGAAATGTGCACTGTGGACACATTTGCAACCAGGTACGACAAAATATTGCCATATCGCCCATCGCTAACTTGGACCAAAAAGTAGTGTTAGTTGGTGAAATACTTGATCAGCTCCTAAAATCTGCCATATTTAGACTGATTGGCTGGTTGCTGTCAGGGCAAAAATTGGATTTTTCGCTTTTTTGACGCTTTAAGATTAACGTCGAATAGTCATGACTGACACCAACATGGACACCTCAGACAATAACAGTTACGCAGAAGTTCGGGAAAAGGAGATAGAAGTAGTGTGGGAAAACTGAGCGGATGGAATTATTTTTGTACTTCAGTTACATTTAATGCATTAATATCTTTATACTTGTCTCCCCGTATTACAGCCTTGGAAAATTTGACTGATAACCGATATAGTCTTATATACGATTACACTATTATATTGTTGGTGTTTTACAAATACAGATCTTCGCTTGCTGCAAAGCATTCCCTTCTCTTGTGGATTTATTACATCATCAGTGATTAGTTGACGTGAACTCAACTTTCACTGCATAGGCCTAACTGTCGACTCCCCCCCCCCCCCCCCCCCCCGTTGTGCAACCCCTACTACATAACAGATGACTACCTCATTAAAGTCCCAGCATGCCCAATACAAAAACAGCTAGTCAGGTCTTTAATCTTTCTGGCCTTTGATTAAAATCATCCCCATTATATTCAGGATGTTTAAACATGTGTATATTAATTTATACAGACAAATATCCACACATATATCAAACTCCATCCTGAATGCTGTCAGCCCTAGATTGTTTCAAAACCTGACACAAATACCGATTGTTTGGGAGGTTCTGCCTAAATAAGTTTAGAGACACTCCATCCAAAATAAAATAAATTGTATAATAATAATAATAATAATAATAATAATAATAATAATAATAATAATAATAGATTGTGAAATTATGAAAAAGTATTTATTTTTTGGTAAGAAAACACTAACTCTGGCATACAACAGTTCCAGAAAACTATATTTTAGTTATATGTCCATATATGATTATATATGCCCATATTTTATACCCAGGGATGCATATATACTACCAGTCAAAAGTTTTTGCACAGTGTGATTTTCTACATTTGCATGGCATTCACTTAACATTTACTAAAAAATACACTTAATATTCTTTGCTAACAAATAAATTTACAGTATGTTCACCATGAGTACCTTTATTAGAATGATGAATCAAAGATGTCACATGATTTTCTAAGTAACCTCCTCTAGCAGTTATAACAGCAGAGAAAATGAGACATTCTTTCTACGAGGGACATTAAATACTGCTCTGTTTCATGGGATGAAATAGTTAACTAGTGCATTTAAAGTGAAATGACAGCCTAGAATGAGACTCTGCCATCACCACACAACCAGTTAATAGGATGTCAGACATGCACTTTCCATGTTATGAAGGAAACTTGTTTTATTTGACTTGTATTTTCATTTATAATCGGTCAGTCAACTTTCCAAAGCTTAATAAAAACTGAAAAGTGGTAAAAACCTGCGGTATGCAAAAACTTTTGACTGGTAGTATAACTGGTACATAAGTACACATACACCAAAACGCGATACAACTGATTGTTGTAACAGCGCAAATGCGTACATTTTTTGTGCATTTGCACTGCTGTTACTAGAAATTACAGTGCACTTTAGCATATAAAAGTTAAAATGTATGGCAATTTGTCATATCAGCATAGGGTGCGCATAAAATAAGAACGGTAAGTAAGGTGAATGCATACTTGCGTACCAGTTACATGCATCCCTATAACTACCTATATACATCTTGTAGATATTACATCTACAACATAACATTAACACAAAAAGGCTGATCAAGCTTCATAAACTACGTTCTAGTTGTACCTTTTGATATCGCACTGTCTGCACAAATTTTTCTTTTGCTATGAAATGCTTGCTTACTGACAGACTAACATTATTCAGCAGCACTGCAGCCTTCTTTAATAGAATGGATTTGTTTTTCAGAAACTCTTCATACTCCAGTACTTCATGTCTCGCCTTAAGGTGAGCAATCAAATTTGCTTATAGTAGATCCTCCTCCTTAAATTTTAGCCAAGCAATGTTTGCAAAATACATTTCTAATTCCCAACATCATTTTCGCCAACATTAAAATAATTCCACATTTATTGACATTTTTCTAACTGTTTAGTACGTGGGTTTGCAAAGCAATAAGGGTCACCATTTTAAAGGGAATTATCGGCTGATTTTTAAGCATCGGCCAAGAGCCAATTGTTGCTGTATTGCGCGATACTGAGAGCTGGCCGATAGAGTCGGTGCATCTCTAGTGATTATGATTTTTGCCATAATCGAGCAGCCCTACTATGGGGCCTTCAATGCTGAAATTTTGTTGCCAATTACAGAATTTACATTTGTATGTATCAATACAAAGATATTCATACAGCAGCAGTATAATTTTAAACAACTGAGATACACCAATGATCTGTGAAATAGAATTCTATGCAATTAAACTAAAAACTGGATTTTTTTTTTCTTTTCGTGGGAGTAAAACCACCCAAAAATGGAACGATGTAAGGCAATGAGGGAAAACCCAAACAGGAAAGGAGAATTGTAAGTAAGGGCCACGGTGATTTCACAATTACAGTACTAAACATGATACGTGATAAAACTGCACTTTCACCATAAAAATTGTTTCCGTTTAAGAGAAAAGTGGCAAGACACAATAATACCAGAACTAAAATCCCCTCAAACCACTTAAATTAAAATCCCACAATAATAATTCAAAAGGTGTTACAATCTACAACAGTGGAAACACAGCTAAAAAGTTATAAAACACACATTCTTGGAGAATGAGCACGTTGAGATTCATTTTAGTCTGATTTATTCAATAAGACAAATTAAATTAAATCCCTTCAAGGATTAGTTCTTAAGTTTTCAGCTTGCAATTTATATAGCGCCCTTCACAACACAGCTGGCCCAAACCATGTAGATGTAAAAACTAATATAATTCATGTGTAAAACTAAAAACTAACTCTGCACAAAAAAATAAAATTCTGAGCAGGAAAAGCCAGACAACAGCAAAGAAAACAAAAACCATTTGGCTGGGGGAGGAAGTCTGCACCTCATGCCTCCTACAAGTCAAAAATGATTATAGTTGTAGTTTCAGAAGTAGACGTCAGGATGCGAAGAATATTCTGCGGCAAATGATAACGGTCACCAGATCGACAGGTCAGCTGCTAGCTGCACAGCATCTGGGGCAGATGTTAATGGGCACCATCTTAAGGAAGATACAGGGCTTCCCGTCTGCAAGTCAGGACTTACGTGCAAATGATAAAATGCTAGCACTTCACTTTAATTTAAAGCAGGCCAGCATTTACATCTGTACATTGTACCCTTTGACTTAACTATGCTGTAGAATCAGCCACCGATTCCCCAAGCACAGTCAAATACCAAAACCCCTCGCACACTTGTAGAGGTGCTAGAATATTAATAGGTCACTTCAACTCGCTTTAACGTATCAGGACAAATGCATATATCGTGGGACTAGTTCATAAGCAGTATGGGGGGGGGGGGGGGGGGGGGGGGCCCCCCAAGCTGACTCAGACACACCCGATGGTGCTTCTTTTCTAGTTGCCATTACTCACGTCTGCACAGTGTACTTTCAAGCAGTGCCCATCCTATTACCACACCGCAAACCTCGTCGAGGTGGAACTGGCACACCTGCCAGTGACGCACAGCACCAAAGACCATTTTTATGGCCACCAATTAATGACAGTCAAAAGTCTAACTTTACTAGGGTATAAAAACTGAGATGAAGAGTCTTTGTTCAATGCATTTCATTAACATATGTTTCACAGATCGTATACGTGAGAAAATCCTGGAACCATTTAGCAACAGCAACAAGGAAAAGACCATAAGACACCTAATGCATAGATATTTTGTTATTTCTCTAAAGGACGATAATGAACGAATTCATAATGCACATAAAAAACCTGAACAATCTTGAATAATCCCAATATTTGATCTGAAATTTCATATCCAATAAAACACTAGGTCTACACATTGCAGGCCCAGAGAACCATTCTCATCAAGAGTGTTCAGCAGAGAAAGCCCTTGATTAAGACCAAGAAAACCTGTTCATGCTGCTATTATATGTATACATAATCCCACTGTCCATTAAAGCTATGCCAGGAGATCAGTCAGCCAAAAGACAACTTTCTAATGTTCGCATTCATTATTGGTCTGAAGGCACCAATCAAGCACAGCGATAAACACAGCTGTAGAAACAGATTCCAGTGAAGAGGCCCACGTTGGACAGAGAACAGGTCAGCCGCGATCAAGAGCCTGGAGTACGGGCAGCTTCCGCCAGGAGGGCGTTGTACAATCGGGGCCATTCAGACAGCTCTTGGAACTCAGCCCTGGAAGTTTATATGGGGCAGCTATCTGTGGAAAAATGATCTGCTCTTGTCTCATCTCCAAGGCCCTGGAAACTCCCTTCTGGACGCGTGGTTCAAGAGCTTTCAAACAACCACACAAGCCGCTGGAACGCTAAAGAAAAAAAATGTGTAACGAATCCTACACTTAAAAACATGGAGGAGGGGGGACCGAAAGCACCGTTTTCCTGATGGTAAATTCAATGTTTTCACATGCACACATTTTTGAATCCAAACAAAATCATATAATGCAAATCATACATTGAAGTGATTGTGGTGATTTTCATGAATTTACTCAGATACATTCAGATACACTACACTAGCTCTCCATCTCAAACATACTGCCATTCCAGGCAGCAGCACTACAGTGGCAAGGTTCTTACCCATTTCTGCTTCAAATAATTATAATTGACTCAAATTTGCAATCATGAAGTTGCTGTCCCTGCCCTTATACACCTGTGATTTTTGATTACAAGTGCCCCCATGGTACTCTCTTACCCCCATGCATGTATGATGCAGAATCCTGCAGTCTTACCCCTGATGCAAAAAACAGCATTGACCCTAATCCTACATAATTCTTCAGTAACCACTATCAGAGGTAATGCCCCCCCCCCAAAAAAAAACTACTCAATAGGGAACTTTTCACATGTTACTTTGGGACCAGTCACCCCATTAATACCCATATAAAATTAGTTCTCATAATGCATCTAATGAGCCTTAATGAATCTTATATGAATTTAATCCTGTTTCTAGATGTATGCATACGGAAAGACTTATACTACCAGACTTCACAAAATAAGGGTTTCAGTGCCAGAACATGCAAAACACAAAACCGCCCTTCAGGACTTCATGCGGAGCTTATCAGCTCACAGAACACTGGGGAAGGACTGCTGCCTGATACCTGATAGGGCAAGTAGGAAAGGGCTCAGTAATCAGCCAAGCAAGGTGTCCACAGAAGCCACTGACAGATGCCTCTAGTCAAAAATGCCAACATGCAATTGCACAGTCACACATAATGCGACAGGACCTTTGTGTGTGTGTGTGTGTGTGTGTGTGTGTGTGTGTGTGTGTGTGTGTGTGTGTGTGTGTGTGTCATCCAACTTAACATTCTTTAAACAGAAAAATGTCACCGATCACGTTAATAGATTTCTTGACATCTTAAATCAAAGTGATAATTATTGACCTTCTCTTTCACTTTTTGGAAGGCAGTTAAGCTTACAGGAAGCCGTTTACTACTTGTGACTCAGGAAAGTCCACCTTTACTACAGGCCGAAGAAGAGTTCCCCAAGGAAAGTTGTAAATTCAACTCATAAAGACTTTCAGAATACAGAAAACCATCCACAATATTCCCAGCATGAGCAGGTCTTTTTGGTGAGACCGTTAACTTTCATAGCATAGCACTACAGTACTTTTACTAGCTTTCAGGAATCTCATACTTCAATCATTACTTGCAACGTGTAACAGCTTACGATGCAGTATTTTAATTAAATGCAGATCATAATGCTTTACATATTATAGTGATTAAAACTTGGTCAAAACACCTCTATGGTAATAATAGATATTGCCCATAATACAAGAGGACACTTTGTGACCAAGGTCAAATCTACAATTTAAGGTATTGCATGGTATATTACAGCTGCTACACCTAGCTGCTTAGTTACCACCATGCATGTGCATGATTATATTAAACATTTTTGATAACATATGCACAGAAATAGCACAGAATAGGTTATTCTATTTTTACTCAGTCTATAAATGCAGTCACAGCCAAGAACCAGGGCCAGGTGGGTTACAACGGCACGTATCGCAAAACGTATCAGTACTGTTTGGGGGCAGAAGTCATGACTGGGAACAGGAAGCATGTTTCTCCACATCATGCAGAGAACAGCAGCTCCCCCCTCATGCAAATCAGCAACTCCTTCAGCAACAAACATCTGGAAAAAGTGAACCCCCCCCATCATCATAAATGTGTTAAGAGCTCTTGCTTCTCCTCTGTAGCACTCAGCAAGACAAAGACAAACACAAAAATGGGACACAAGGCATGCATAACTGCTGCTCACTTTAAACCAAGAAAACAGTCAGTCATGAAGAGTAATTACAACGCCTGCGTGGCGGGTTTCACATTCTGCAGTGAACTGACGAGACACTAAAAAGGCCCAGAGCTAGTGCAACCCACTGGACTTCCTTATTGGTAAAAGCAATGCATGCAATTTCCAGCTATATCTCAATATAGCAGAAACCTCCAACTTCAGAATATAAAGGCAACTAGAGCAATAACTTAACATAAATTATTCAAGGACACCACCCCATGGGACAGATTCATCACAGGACGGTTAGACCTGCACGTATCGAGAGGTCTGTACGGCTTGCCCCTAATGAAAACGATCCTTAGCCCTTACACATGCCAGTTGCTCCTTGTCTGACCCAGTTGTTCCCATTCCAGATTTCCCCTACGACGAGCTGAAGGAAGCCCGGCTCAGGTTTCCGTTTCCATGTGCTATTAAAACAGCGATACCACAGCAACTGGTGTCACCCGAATCCTGCGAATGGGATTCGCTCGCTCGATGCCAGCAAGCCATCTTTCCCTCTCGTTAGGACGCTCACTGCCGTGAATCCTTTTTCACTGCATCTCTGCCTCAACAAAACCAAAAACGGGCCTAATAAAGTCCAGGAATGATTAACAATGGCATTCTGGATTCTAAACACACAACACTAAAATATAATGGATCTGTAGCCACATACTGGCACAAATAGTATGAATTACTGTTACACAGCTAAAATGGAATATAAACTAAATCTATACACATACATACACTGACACACACGATGTTTATTGGTATATAAAAATGGTTTTGGATATCTGTCAAAATAGTGACACTATCAGCTAGTCACTTGAGTGTTAATATATCCGACTTACCTGCTAAAACATGTAAACTAATTTCTGCAATAAAGTTTACCCTCAAGTGTACAGGAGTGTCATGACAACAGGCAGGTCTGATTACTGCCCAGATTCCTCCCATCCCTGTTTGGGTTATACACCCACTGCGCCTTACCTGTCTTCATCTCCATCGATGGTGATGGACATTCCAAACAGGCTGTTCACAGATGGTGTCGTTAACTGTAGGCTTTCTGGGATCAGAGGCTTCATGACATCTTTTCCAGAGATGACAGAAGGCTGAGGTAGCACATCAGACTTCCTCCGGTTCTCCTCCGCTTGGTTGCCTGGGGCCTGGCCGAAGGCGGCAGGGATGTTCTGAACGGCCGCCCCAGACATGCTTGCACTGGGGGCCACCTGCGGCTGGCTCTGAAGGGACGGCCCTGGAGGGGGCGCCGCCTGATTTGGCATAGTCAAGGTAGTGCTGGGGGTGCCAGGTACCGCGGCAGGCAAGTTTTGGAGGCTAGGGGCCGCCGCCTGGGAACCGGATGTGGTGCCGGTCAGTCCCAAAGACTGGCGTTGGACCACCCCGCTTCCCAAGATGCTCTGCTGTGTCGGGTGACCTTGAGCGGGCGCGGACTGGCCACCTGGCAGCGACACACCCGTGGAGCCTACTGCTGAATCTCCAGCGGGCCCGATGAGACCCAACACCCCTCCGGAGGCAGGCGTCATGACCGGGGACGGGCCCTGGTTGACTGACGGCCCAATCGAGAGGGAGGCCACAGGGGCAGCGCCGCTTGGAGGCTGCGCGGCTGACAGGTGCTGTTGCCGGTAATCCGCCTGACCGGCAGGTATCAGAGGGGGCAGGTGGTGACCCGCCTGCGGCTGTGTCGGATAAGCAAACGGCTGGGCCTGCGTCACGGCCGGCATGCTGGGGGACTTCTGCTGCACGTTCGCATGCATGCCATTGGGGGCGGGCAGGAGATGGGTCGGGGGGGCGACAGGCGTCACCGAGACCTGCGTCTGCTGGGGAGCCGAGACGACTATCGGATTGCCGCCAGGGACGACACCATAGCCATGCCCTACCGCCCCACTAGCGGGCTGGTGCCCGACACTGAAATTCTGCTGTAGCTCCGCCGGAGGAAGATGGGCAGCAAAGGAACTATCTGTGGCAGAGTCAGGGCCCTGGGTGGAGTGCACAGCGGGTGCTGCGACCGAGCCTCCGGTGGCTCCCAGCCCGCTGTCCCTCTCTGCATTGTGATCCAGGGCATTGCCATGCCTAATGCTGTCCACAGTCCGGGTGATAACTTCCGAATCCCTTTCATAAAACTCCGTACAAGTCCACCGTCCCCTCCTGAAGGGCTCCCCTGATCCATGATCGAGTTTGATGACCCTGAACCGTGAACTGCAGCTGCTGGTATTAGCTACCGAACTAGCGGCAGGGGTCACAGCGGCTGGCTGCGAAACAGGCGCTGTCATGTGAGCCGCCCCCACGAGAGAGGCAGGCTGCTGCATGACCCCAACTGGCGCTGCGGGTGGCTGGCTGGGGGGTCCACCGGCATGTGCAACACCCGACACTGCTGTGCTTCTAAAACCAAATCCGCCGTTCAAAGGACCAGTTACCGCCTGTAGATGCCCATCTTGAGGTATATGTACTGTCGTGGTGCCGGGGGCCTCAGCCTCCGTAACGTTATTTAGGGTTTCTTCAGATGAGCTCCGGTCACAAACCTCCGGCTCGAAATCGGCCCGTGACACATCAAATATTTCAGAGGAGACATCCTCGGTCCTCGATTCGTCCGGATCGTCTAGACTTTCGGTGTCGTCGGTGATGCTGCTGGCAGCCACCTGAGCCTGTGTCACACTGGTGATCTGAAAACAGCTCTTCTTTTTCACCGGCATTTTAGACATTTTAGACGCTTATGCTGATAACGACACTCGCTTGTCTGGAATAGCCGTCCGTGAAGTATCCGCTTAACACAGCTGGCAGAACGAAACACGGGGGTATGGTAACAAGTTCACAGTCTATAACTGTAAGCGGGACTACTATGCGTCATCTTCCTTCCTCTCCAGCCCGGCCGCATTTTATGGCTTTAACATAGTTAGGCGACAGCAAATCTTCTCAACTCCAACGGCGCAGACACGACAACCCGGCCAGCTACACACCGGCTTCTCCGCGGCAGACGCTAGTCTCTCTCCGGTTCGCGAGAACCGGCCTGCTCCGCAAGGCAGCTAAGGTTCCGGCTCCGGATTTAAGAGCAGGCCGCTGTCGCAGATACGGCTCAGCAGCCGCTACCGCTACTTTAGTCTGAGGCTATCCTGTTCCCCACTACTCTTTAAATGAGCATTTTTTTTTTACCTGGAAACCAGAACGTTCCGCATCATGACAAGCACGTCTTTCAGCTACGCTTTATAAAGAAACAACTATGTCTAATAAATGGATTTAAGGTATCCCCTCAAGCCTTCCCGCACTCCAGCGTTTCTCTTCTCTAGCATCCAGGGGGCTGAAATTCACAGACCTACTCCCCTCCTCTCCGGCTCGATAAGATGGCTATGAGAGGCAGCGCAATGCACTCTGGGAGGATTGCGCGTTGACTTACGCAAAGCCATAGAAGAATACCACTTTATACGCAATGTAATAAACGTTCGTATTTTAAACAGGGGCTTCGGTGACGTCAAACCGGAAAAGGAAGTAAAAGTTGCGTTTGTGTCATTCCTTGCTTCACTTAGAACCAAGGAATTCAACATTATATATGCCTATATAAATTTTGTATATATTAAATGTACAGATAATGGATGGATAAATATATACAAATTCTTACCTATCAGACAAAATTATGTAGCAGGCTAATAAGTCAAACATAAGAGTGTTTCCAGTGTAATAAGTCGAATCCAATATCTCTCGTGCCAACTTGGGGGTTCGTTTTTATCTCATTAACCTTAGTTCGCTTGATCGACTTAATATTCCGTCTACGCCATTAGCCATTTATAATTATATTTTGTTTACTTTATGCTTTATGAAAAAATTAAACATTAAGAGCTATATTATAAAAAATAATGAATCGCTAGATTTCCATATTGTGTTATTCAGGATGGGCATCTCACGCATCTGGCGTGAAACTCACGCTTTCTGACTCTCCAGCTCACACAAGAAATATTACGGCAAATCTATTATTACATTATAAACCTAAAATTGACCACAACTAAAGTGTTGGGTAGTTTTTAAACCCTACAGACTATTTACGGGGTAATAAAACTGTTACATGCATGTAATTGAGTGCAGTCTTGTCTTGAATTGAAAATCTCAGCGCCAGCCAGCTGCCCACAGTTAGCAACACTGGATATTACTTCCAGTGAATAACAGTAGAGATATATTTGGAGGAACTGGCACATTGTGCATTTTAACTGTTTGGAAGCTTTAGTTTCTTAAAGCTGACTTAACATCATATGTAACCTTTATTTTATTTCTAATAAAACGTATGATTCACAACACAATATGTATAACATTATGTATTAAAATGCTGACCTAAAATGTCTAACCGTCACAGCCCCTTGCCATTGGACTTCTTTTCGGCTGCATTCCGTCATATAGATTTGGTGTGTCTCTGAAGACGTGGCCTTTGCCCGCAGTTATAATATACTGTCTACGATGGCTCGAACGAAATCATTACGTTTTAACTGCCAGGGAGCTACTACGTTAGTTTTCAAAAACAAAGCCTACCCCTTCCAAACTGCTTAAAAACATTCCAGTGCAAATTATTTCATGTCATTGATTACACATTTTTGCTATACAGACATATTGGCACACCTCGACTTGCCCTTACATATAGTTTGTCTATGATTCGTCACATAATTCTCAGTATTTCCTAAAATTTGATAAGTGTACTTATTGTTTTTTGTCACTTGTTAATATTAAATCCTACTGTGTTGAGTCTTGTGGTGTTACATTGTTCTGTCTGGGCATGATGACACATCATGTATGACACATCATGTATGACACATCATACACAACCCCGACAATTTAAAATTTTTATGTTAATGAAAACTGCAAGCAAAGAAATGTTAAATGTATATTGTTACAGTCAATCTATACTCAATTTATATGACTCAATCTATAGCCTGCGTAGCAATATATTTTTAATGCAGTATATCAATCAATTGAGTGAAAATAATGTTTCAGTATTCCATTAAAGCAAAAGCCTATTACTCAGAGGTATACAAAGGGAGCCATATACACTGTTCACTTTCAGTGTGAACTGTGCTTTGTGATTTCAGCTCAGTTAGGGAGGTATTTCTGACTCATGATAATATCTGATTTGAAGACATTTTATCTTTCCAGTTGGACCTGCTGGTGTGACTGTCTGTTCTACTATTTACAATATTTCATATTACTCTCTGCTTGTCTTCCCACTACCTCAAGCATGTCAACACTTGCTGAACCGCTTATCTGAGGCTGAGCTGCAGGACCAGCCTCAGGCATGACAGGTGCAGTACTCATGGAATGAGCGCCTGCAAACCACTGGATGACTGATTATTTACCAGAATGCACCTCACCTTTGCCAATATTGCTCACGCAGCACCCATTTATGTTAATTATGCAACATTGCATGTGAAATACCGAAGATTAATGCCTGACCATTTATAGGAAACAGCCACTAAGTTAAAGGTTTGTAAGCTGTTGGCCCTAACCAAACTGCATAAAGTTGCCATGTGCAACGAATTTGAATAGCAAGTCGTCGGTGAAATCCTAAAGTTGTGCATGCAGGTTAAAAGTATATCATCATATTAACATATCATATTAAAATTACAGTAAGTACCATATCAGCCTTACGAAAGGTGCTTATGATTTACATGCAAGAAGTTAAATTGCACCACATTAAAAATATTCACCACATTAAAAGTATTTCTGTTTAATAATTATACATAATAACTGTATACATAACTTTTTTGGAATGCAAATTTTACTTTATTTGAAATAGAAACCCAGTTGCAGTTCTTGTGAAATATGCAATGACTACAGTCACTAAAGAACACTGGTGAGAACAGTATGTCTGATCTGATCACACCTCATTCAGCATGAAACATTAGGAAACGTTTTTTTTTATTATTTATATCTTACCATTTGCTCAACAGGTTGTGGTGATGCTCATCTAGTTTGGGCGGAAAGGGTGTTTCGTAGTTGGTTTAGGTTGTTTATGAAAGTCCGAGAAGTGTTTTTGATCAAAGAAAATGTGTTTGTTTTACCATATGGGCCTTTGAGCCCTAATGATTCAGCAGTGCCTGAAGCCTGATCTGTTAAGTCACAACATGTTAGGTTTGACTTCAACAGAATACAGATCTATAGTACATTTGGTGAAGATCTTCTGAGTTACAATACATGTTCGACATATAAACATCCAGTTTTATCCTTTCCTAGTATCTAAAACCCTTTTTGATTTTATTCAGTGAATGGCCTTTGGCCCTAGACACAATTACAGTAATTATGTAGTCATTAGTTTCTCTTTCCAGAAATATTTCTTACGCTGAACAATATATTGATTTTAAATGTTGTGAAATGGAAGAAAAAGCCTTTCATTACAATTTTCCTACAATTAATTCCACTCTGGTTCCTATTTCAAAACAGGTGACCGATGAGTTGATTTTCTCAGTACTAAAGCTGAACTTCAATTTCAACTGATATCCTCTCAGCTACTTTAAATTAATAAAAAAATATAAACAGTGCCGGTCAATAATCTGGTCTGGACACACCTGCAGAAAATAATTTTTTCTCAACTAGATGAAGACCATAAGCACACTTCATGGTTATATAATAAATATTATCTTGCGGACAATGAAAGAAATGGAGTGCTGTGATAGAAGACTTGGCCCCCACAATCCCCCAACCTAAATGCATTAGAGCTGCTTTGGGATGAGTTGAATCGAAGAATAACAGGTAACCAACTTGTGGCCAGAACTCGTTGAATCTCCTTCAGGTATCTGGTTGAAAGAATGCCAACGGTCTGTAATGCTAGCATTGAAGCAAAGGGGGGCTATTTTGTAGAGTCTAAAATGTGACAAAATTTTAAGATGTTGAACACAACTCTTGGTTACAATGATGTATTTTACTTCATTGCCTTGAGGCCTTTTCCTATAAGGTGAATAACAGCTAAAATAGAGGCAAATGCATTAAAAGCAGGTGTGTCCAGATTTGACTGGTACTACATAATACATTATAGTTTGCATATGCATATGGCTCTGTTTGTGTGGGATTTGTGGGGTTTTGGTGAGCGTACTTGATGGTTTTAAAATGCCTGTAGTACTTGTATCCCACCCAGGTTCTCCCCTACTACATTGATGGTACTTTCCCGCCATATGATCCAGTCTCACTGCATCCCTGAAATGGATAATCTGATAAGAAGGATGAATAGATGTATCACTTCCATAGTCATTGTATATACCTGAGACTGATGACTGAAACTGATGACAATTCAGATTGTGGTAATAGACCTTCATTATCTCCAGATTTTATAATAATACAATATGAATGATGTTTCAGCTCAGTGTATCACTCCATGCATCATATATCACACATTAAAAGATAAAATGACTAATGAATCTGGATCATATCATATTTTAACTTTAAGTTTATGATCATTTTTCTTTTTGTTCATTTGTGTAATACAATGCCTCTCGGAATAAATACTGCTAGTTATTCATTGATGGCTGAATATTAAAAAAATAATAATCACTGCGATATTTGTTTTTGTTAACAAAATGTTTTAGACAAATGACATTGCAATGACTCATAAAGAACATTCGTCATTCACTTGCTTAGTGGACACACCAGTCTAGGGTTTTGCAACTTTCATATTTACATTTTTCCTTTATTATGTAAGTGGAAATGTAATAAAGCAGTTCTTGCTAAGTGTTATGCTAAAGAACATAAGCAAAAGACTTCTTTGAACCCCACCTTTGCTGTTTACATGGAGTTTACTTGTTGGAATGGTGTGTATCTTAACAGGTTAGTGATCTATGCTCATGTTCAGAACATAAGAAATTTACAAACAAGAGGAGGCCATTCGGCCCATCAAGCTCATCTGGGGAGAACTCAGCTAATAGCTTAAAGGTATTAAAATCGTATCTAGCTCTGATTTAAAGGAACCCAAGGTTTTAGTGTGTGCTGCACTAACAGGAAGACTATTCCATACTCAAAAAAGTGCTTTCTCAAATGCAGTTTAAAATGTTTTCCCCCTACTTTCCACTTATGACCACGGGTTCTTGTATTTCAACTAATATTGAAGTAGCTATTCAGCTGAACAGCATCCACACCTGTTCGAATCTTACCTGGATCATGTCCCCCCCTTAGTCTCCTTTGCGCAAGGCTGAACAGGTTCAGCTCAGCTAACCTCTCTTCACAAGACGTGCTTGAAGTAGGTCATAGGTTCAAATCCTCTGCAAAGCAGGGTAGTCATATCACTTGGGATGTTGAGCAAGACCCTTACCTTCAGCTGTTCCAGGAATACTGGCTGCCCTTTATCTATGATCCTCACTTGTACATTGAGTTGGACAAAAGTGTCTACTAAATAACATAGGAACATGTGGAATTTCTTTTGGGGTTAATGAAATATCTATCTAAAGCAGAAAGACCTACTATAGTATAAATTCCTCTGCAGTTGCAGTATGTGTCCAGCAGGTGGTATAAATACACCCTGTAGTGAAGTTAGTTCTTTTTTTAAGTCTGGGAAGGAGAGCCTTACTGGTCTGCCTTGGTTCATAATTTCTTTTTCAGCTATTTGGGACACACAGCAACAGTAGCTTTGATTTTTTTTTAATGCTCTATGCGCCAAACATTTAATCATGAGTTATAGCACTACTGGGAAAATACTTGTAATGTAAAGTTGTCGTATAGCAACAGTTCCTTAAATGGATATACGGATTTTAAACAGAATTATATTAGGATGTTGAGAGAAAAATCGGAACTTTAAGAAGAAGTGACATTTTAAACATTCACAGCATAAATACCTCATATATATATACAGTAGTGCCTGTTGTTCATGAACACAGCCCGTTGCAGGAAAGTGGTCGTGAACCAATTTGTCGATTAATTCGTTCAAAGTCCTACCAAATACTGATTTTTGTTTATGAATTTTTCTGGTCTTCATAGTAAAAACTTTAAAGAAAAACACAATATAGTGTGGCGACCGGCGGACCGAGGCATCGCTGGAGCAGAGAGAGACACGGAGACTCGCTTGCCGGGGAAATCACGCTCTTTATTATCAGTCCTTGTATTGTTAATGTTAATGTTAATGTTAATGGTTAATGGTTGTATTTCCCTATTGTGGCGGGTGTGGTTTGCCGCATGTGTAGATTTAGCGTGTGTAAATCTCCCACCGTGTGTGAATCTTGCAGTTCGGCGTCTGACAACCTTGCGTTTCCCGTCTGTGTATGTGGGTTCGATGCTCTTTGGGTGCTGGTTGCGGTCCTTCTGTTTATAATTGCACGTGGGGCATGCCGGTGCCACATCAGTATAAAAAAGGAATATTTTCGAGGAATCTGTTCGTTAACCGAATATTGTACGCGAACCAATGAGTTTTTTCACGAAATTTTTGGTCGTGAACCAAATTGGTAATAAGCCGCAGCGTTCGTGAACCACAGGCACGGCTGCACTTTCAGTTGTATGACACTTGCTATCTGCTATAACTACAGTTTCACACTACCATATTATGTATCCTTGAATTTTAAAGTTATATAGTATATATGTGTTTTTCCATATTGATAACAAATGGGACTGAACCTTCTAGCACTTTGCACTTTATGCACAGTGCTTTTGAAAATACATATACCAAACACTGATGCTCATTTATTCAGTGCATAGCTTAACCACTTGGGCTTCACAGTTAGGGTTCTCCATGTGCAGGAACTGTTAACACTGCCATGTAAGATATGCTGAATATGGCACCCTGTGCAATAGCAGAATCTCACTTTTTATGCGCCCAAAATGTGCAAAGTTGTGAAATCAACCGTGATTTCTTGAAGAGGAAGCCTTGAGAGGAAGCCTCTTGCATACCATTCAGAGAGCAGCAACTTTCCTGATGTAGAAAATGCTGTGCCAGTCAGTAGTTCCTGAAAGCTGTAAACAGAAAGCTGGTTCTTACAAACAAAACTATACTTTGTAGTGATTCTCACTGATTTTCTAGTACAATAACAACAACATGGTGGTGCAGTGGTTAGCAATGTCGCCTCACACCTCTGGGACCTGGGTTCCATTTGTGTGGAGTTTGCATGTTCTCCCCGTGGGGTTTCCTCCGGGTACTTCGGTTTCCCCCCACAGTCTAAAGACATGCTGAGGCTAATTGGAATTGCTAAATTGCCCATAGGTGTGTATGTGTGAGTGACTGGTGTGTGAGTGTGCCCTGCGATGGGCTGGCCCCCTGTCCAGGGTTGTTCTCTGCCTCATGCCCATTGCTTCCGGGATAGGCTCCGGACCCCCTGTGACCCAGTAGGATAAGTGGGTTGGACAATGGATGGATGGATGGATGGATGGAATAACAACAACATTAAAATGCATTAGCAATAAATTCCTATAATAAATCCCAAGAGGCTTAAAGTGTCCTTGCCTGACTAACACCTACATTAGACGGCATTTTGACCAACTAGCACCATTGACGTGCATATTTCTTTTTTATCTTCTACATGATAACTAACTCGACAGCAGACGGTAGTGAGTCAGTGCTGGACATTGCACTCAAGTGACAAATCACCAGGAGAGCTTTTCAGTACCGCTAATAAAAGCAAAACTAAGTTACAGCAAACTATCAAAACCTCTAAACTGGTCATATGTATTTTCCATCCATCTTCCACCTGCTTATCTTAGATAGGTTTGTGGAGGAGGGGATTGAGTCTCTCCCAGGACGCCTAGGGCCCAAGGCTCAGAGATACCCTTAGGGGTAATGTACACACAGATATACCTAAGTGTATGGGAATCCTGTGCAACATACAAACTGCATCCTTCTCTCACGCACACAGCAGAGGCAGCATTCAATCCCCCAGCCTTGGAGATGGGAGGCAACAATACAACTTACAAAGCATCCTTCAATAAGTATTGTAATCTGTAAATTGCTTGAGATTAATCTAAATTAAAATAACTCCTCAAAAGAACTTGTCACACCTTATAAAAAAGGTACTTAGGCTGATTTGCTAATGTAAAATCACGCAGTTGTAATAAATGGATACACAGCCACATAAAAATAATAATCTATGAAAGTATCTTTTGATTAAATCCTCTGCCTAACAACCAAATGATGACGAAAAAAGGTCTTGTGCTCATTCCAGAATTGATTGTTACCGTGTTGTTTACTTCTGGCCAAGGTTTCCTTGAGTGAGTAATCACTGAGTAGCCAAGCAGAGATGCCTCCACCCTAGGCAGACTTTAAACTGCTGCACTGTGAAATAAAGCACTGTTGGTTAATGAGTAACAGTCATAGTTTCTCTGAGTGGAAGCTGATCATGTCTGCCCTATCCACCTGGCACCAACCGCTACTATTGTTTCAGCATATTAATGTAGCCACCACCAGAGGAGAGAGTGAAACTGCCTTCTGATTTCTGTAGCTGTTCCTGCACCTTCTTCTAGTGTTACTGTGTCAATCTGTTATTAGCAACAGATGACAAGTCAAAGAACAATGTGTGGCTGCACAGATTAGCACTGTTTGCCCATCATCAGATGGTTGCGGGTGTGAATTGCTCTAGGGGTGCTAGATAGAACGCTGACCATGTTCTCTTGCCCTACGTTTGGCTCTCACTTGTATCTGTCTATCTCATGGGAAAATAACATGGGATATAGTGAAAACTGAAATGAATTCAGGACATCCTGAAATAGCAGGCAAGCAGAAAAATCCAAGATCAAATTTGTTATTGTTATGACTGATAAAAAAATGGTGAAAGGAATGCTGAAGTGAGCTTAAATGAAACTTAATAAGTGAGTATACATTTTAGTTTGAGTTTTAGTCTTTGTATGAATAAGGACTGCATTATTCTGTCTCCAAATGCGTTAACAGTTAAAAGAATTTAGTAACAGTATATGGAAGTGTAGTTTTCAAAAGAATATAGGATAACACTTTACCTGATGGGGTACAAATACTTAGTAATATCTCAGTTACTACTGAAGTACAAATTATGAACAAATCATAAACAAATATACTGTAGTTACTACTTGAGATAAAAGATGTATCATAATTCAGAATACTATGGCTCTAGGTCAACTTTTATATACCTGTAGTCTGTTTCATTGTTACATATATCTGCTATCTGGTCAGATTAGTATATGACCAATATGTCTTCTGGAGGCTACAGGCGCAAGGCGCCAACCCATCACAGGGCACAAGGCAGGGAACAACCCAGGGTGGGGCGCCAACCCATCACAGGGCACAGGGCAGGGAACAACTCAGGGTGGGGCGCCAACCCATCACAGGGCACAGGGCAGGGAACAACCCAGGGTGGGGTGCCAACCCATCACGGGGCACAAGGCAGGGAACAACCCAGGGTGGGGCGCCAACCCATCACGGGGCACAAGGCAGGGAACAACCCAGAATGGGGCGCCAACCCATTGCACTCACACATACCTGTGGGCAATTTGGTAAGTCCAGTTAAGCTCAGCATATTTTTGGATTGTTTGTGTGTTGGAAGGGGTCAGGGGGCAGGACTGAAGTACCTTGAGAAAACCTCACAACAACACAAGGAAAAACTCTACACACATGGAACTCTGGTGAAGACTTGAACCCAGATCCTAGAGAGGGGAGGCAACACAGCCAAGTACTGCACACTGTGCCCCCCCTAATTATCATTCAATGGATCATAATTATCATCTTCATCATCTTCATACTTGCTTCTACTGTTGAGATTCACCTTAGCAGCACACCGTTCAGAACAGTTCAGATGTTCCTCTCCAAAGCCACAGACACTAGCTCATTCTGGGGGGGCCCTAAATGTTCTCTAGGAAACTAGGAGATATATTCCCACCAATGTGTCCTGAGTCTGCCCAGAGGGGGGTCTACTCAGCACACCATGCCGAGAGCAGCTTCTGGCAGCCAACTAGCTGACGTTCTTATAACATGCACAAACCACCTCAGATGATTCCTCTGAATACACAGGATCTCTGTTTTGGGATTCCTCTTTCACACCCAAAAACTCCACATCCTGTCACAAAGACTTAACCCATCAACCCAATGAAGAAACCTGAATTTGACCACTTGCAGTTCTTCTTTCAATCATTTGCTATAGCTCATGACCACAGGTAACGGATCGACTGGCAAACCACGGGTCTCATCACCGCAGACCCGCTCGGTGCCCAAAAAACTGCAGCCGTTGAAACCGATCTGCCTGTCAGTGTGACTTTACTCCTGCCACTACTCATGAAAATGATTACCGAGGTGCTTCAACTCCTTCACGATTGTCAAAATCCCTCACCTGGAAAGAGCAATCTGCACTTCTCAGAGAAGACTCCATCGGAACTTGGACCACAGATTTTAAGACGATGATTCTTATCTCCTCCACTTACTGTAGCATGGCAAAGAGGTTTGTGTGCTTCAGCGATCCACACAGCTACATCATCTGCGTTTGAACTCCTGGTAGGACTAGGGTCACTGGTACCCATCAAGAGAGCCTAGGAACCCACACAAAACGACTGTAAAACCAAATGGTGTATGTGGATCCATTTGGGGGTTTACTACCAACAGGGTGAAAGGTTAGGGCAATGTATAGTGTCATTGGGGCAGCAAGCTCGACTTTATCAATGTTAAAAATAAAATTATGCACTGTATAATAAACAAAATCTGGAAAAGAATTCCTAAATGGGGAAATTGAACGACGTGGGTCAATAGCAAGTTTACAGCAGTCATAATCATGTGTAAAAAAGTGATTTTATGTTACAATCATATAACCATGATATAGATGACAGAATCTTGGAAAAAGTCTAACAGTATTGAAGTGGATGTTTTTTATTCATAGAACATATTTAGTTATATTGGCAGATAGAAAGTGACTCATTTTCAGTCCTGGGTAACCAAATGTGGGACATTTAACCAAATTCTATTTGGTTATCTCTTAGTGACTCTGACCTTGAAATCTGACAAACCAGGGACCATGTTACACAGGAAGTAAATATCTTAACTTACTTGACCTTCTGTGCTGCAGTGAACTGTAGACAATACAATTTTTTTGGCCACATGGCTCTGACAACATAGTGAATCTCTACTGCTTCTAACCAGGTGGAAAATTAATTGACTTATCTAGTGCTCCCAGGAATCATGTGATCCGAGTCAATGCCAGACACATTTTCTGGAAGAGTTGGCAATTATTTTTAATGAAAGGACAATATTAAAGAGAATATCATGCTTCTAAAATTAATGCTAGTACCTCATAAATATAGTTACGCATGTCAGAGTAATTAGCAACTTCTTGACAACCAATATCATAATACTATTTTTTCATACTGAAATTAATTGGTTGAACAAATAAGTGCTTTTTTAGTAGTCTATGCAAGCCAGTGGACAGGGAAAGCTATGTTTGGGGGAATCACAAGTTGCCATGGTGATTGATAAAACTCAATTGGCCCCAATTAAATTGATTAACCTTCTGAGCCCAAATACAGCTAACTAGGGGATTCAGGGAAGACTGTGAAGCTTCAATGGGTTCAATGCACAAAAATGGCCATTTAATCATAACTGTATGTCAGTGTCTTACAGTGGTTTCTACAGCAATAGTTTATAGTGAAGGCTCTCCATTGAAATCCTATATAATATTGTAGTCAGACACAACACTGATGAAATATTTTCCAAATTTGTATGTTTCAGTTAGCAGGTGATTGCTTAGTGTACAAATATCATATACCTCATTGATGGTGCTGTTTGTGCCCACAGAGATCACTCCTCAGTTTAGCTTCATTACTGTTGAAATATGCACTATTGAAAGTGTGGTGCCTAGTAACAAATGGTGCATAGAATACAGTGACGTGTCCTGCAGGAGCTGCTAAGTTAAACTTAGAAGTTGCCTTTGGACATGGGGCAGTGTAATTATAATCTTTTAAGGGAGCTGTTTGGTTTTGAGCATGGACAGGAATGTCACATGACTGTTCCTTTCAAACCAGTAGAAGGCAAGGCAGGGTTTACTTGAAGCACTGGTTCTTCATAGGAATTTACAAAAAGAACGACAGCGCAGATGTTATTTCATGTCAAGAATGACATTACAAAGTCCCAAAAATCATTCATGTAGCTTTTCCACATAAGGTGTTCTAGTTTATAGCAATGATTAGGTGCAGTGTTATAAAATCATGCAGTCTGGTGAATAAAGCAAGCTTCTTTTTTTAGTAACATGAGCAGAAATGAAAACATTGCAGTCTTTCATATTTAACATCATAAGTACAATACTCATAATTTAATTTTTCTAGTTACACACCAAGAGGCAGTACACAGTGTGTATGTAAAGTCCATACAACACACTATATAACATGAAACTCAGGAGTATAAAGATATCCTTAAACAATGGAAACCACACTTGCTGTATATGTTACAATGATTTTGCAGGAAACAGCAGCACCGCGACTCTGGTCCTACGCTAGCAGCATTGGCAGGAGCATCCTTTATCGTTGTGCTTTCTCATATGCCCATACGTAGTAGCAGTGCTCTTATTAAACACATGAGCAGGCAAGATTAATATGTGCTGACACAACTGATTAATGAAAACTGGACAATCCTGTTGAGGCCTTTTGTTATGATTATATCACCCTTGTAATTGAGAGCTATAATTCAGCTATGGTAAACATCTATATTTTAGCTGCTGTTGTTTTATATGCTTCTATCCAAACATATGATAAAAAGGCAATATCCCATGTACTGTCCTGGGTATATCTTGCCTTGTTCCTTACACATCCCCAAACTCAGCATGACCCTGTGTGGTATAAGTAAGTAAGGATGGATGGATGGATGGAAATATCCTATGGGTTTGACAAAGGCTGATGTTCCTATGGGTGAATTCATAGACTTAAATTTCCATTAATCTATTTAGCAGATGGTTTTGTCCAATTTACAACGATATACAAGTGAGGCAGACGGCACAGCACAAGTAGACAGCTGTCAAAGAGCCAACCCAGCAAAAGTGTGGGTAGGCTGAGCTTCCAATGGCTGCCCAGTAACAAGCGTGAGCAACACTGGAGCAAAGCTATTCAATTCAATTCAACTTCACAGTCGTTATACAGTGCCAGTGCAAACATCCAATTAAAGGTCTGCTTAAGTAAACTCCAAAGGACAGTGCAAGAAAGGGAAGGCAATCGGAAACAATTAAATGTTTCTCATTTGATTCATCGTACAGTACTTACAAACAGTAAGAACATAATGCAGCTTTTCAAAAGAAGAAGCATAACTCCGTACATTCAGAGTGCACGGGAGAATAGTTTAGTAACCATAGAGGACGACAGTGGTGTAGGGCTAGTGAAGGTGTTCCCACAACAACTTGAGGTGTTTTTGAAGGTTGAGAGAGAATCTGAACACTAGATCAAATATAAACATATTTTAAGCATGAGTGCCTGACAGATCGGCATCCTTCCTTCTCGTGTGGCTGCCCAATTTGGAATGATTACCTGATCTAGAACAGCCTGATACACGTTCTGGTTCTTTATGATAGAACGTACAGTCATCAGTCACGTTACCTGCCAGTTTTGTGCATCTGGCTGCTAGTATGTTATATTCATACTTCAATGTTTTTCATTCTTGCCCATGTCCCTGATTAGGCTAACTGGTCAGAGGACGGATGCCTGGACAGAAGGACGTTCTCATACTCTGTGCTTTTTCATTGTTTTCTCAGAATTATTTTGAAAGCTCCTTTGTCTTTATAATTGAGTATTTGCTTGAAATTCACTACCTCACTGATGAACCTCAGAGAAACAAACGTCTTTATGCTCGGAACAAGGAACACCATTCTGAAACAGCACTATAACTGCACAGAGATAAACCAGTCTGCTAATCATGTGACTCATTCTGATAATTCTGTGCGCCGCATGAAATATTTTCATATTCATGTGCCCATTTCATTAATTTACACAGGTTTTTCATTAAGTTTCCAATTAATTTATTTACTAATATTTACTTTCAACTTATACTGTGCATAATCAATATTATTTATCACTATTACAAGTGACACGTCATAACACCCTTTAATTGATTAATGAAAAACTACTGATCCTAGTACACATTCCAGCTGGTTTACTTGCCATAAAATGTCTTTCAGGATAAATTAAATACCACGTTTAGCGATAAGTAATGCAGTGCAAAAACCCACTTAAGAAAACTTCAGCATCTACTCAGCATTGGTCTTCATTGAAAATCAAGTGTGAAAAGATGGAATGTCTGTATTAATTCTTACCAGTTGTGCATGATAAACACAAAAAGTATGAAAAAGCAAGTCGTCGTGTTATCACAGATGAGTTTTTAGTGGGACAAATCACTAGAACTATTTTGGCTTTTGAACAGAAAAATATAGGAATTTACAAACAAACAGTAAAGTTTAAAACAATAATGTGAATACGCAGAGAGAAAGAATTTTCATAACTTACGTTATAGCCAAATAATTATTTTTTAGGGAATGGTAAAATACAATGTCACGGAGGCACATTAAAAAAAATCTTTCGAGTTAAGCCTTTTTGGTGGTTATATTATCCAGACTTTTCGCTGGATGGATCCCGTTTATTCCTCCGCCTCCCAATGCACTTCCCCATGAGTAAGAGACGAATGGCGGTTGCGCGGAGTGATACGGAGGGGACTACACCCAGTCGGCGACCGATCGCATAGGCTGCTTCTCTCTGACTGCCGAAAAAAGCACATTAAAGCGGGGACGCCAGGGAGCTCGGAGTCAGGGTTATCGCCGGAGAAACCGCAGCTCCAGGGAAGCGCGAAACAACCACGCTGCCACAGTATTAACGACGGAAGCTCGTTTCCCGTTGTTCTTTTTTTAAAACACATTTTAGTAAAAGACGCAGTTATGACCTGGCAAGGCTACGTGGATAACCTGATGGCCGATGGCTGCTGCCAGGACTCCGCCATTGTTGGGTACACGGATTCCAAATATGTCTGGGCAGCACATCCCGGTGGCACTTTTAGCAATATAACGGTAAGGAGGGCGGACACGATGAGACACAATAATGAAGCTAAAGGTAATGGTGATATCTGTCCGTTCATCATCGGGGATGTTTGAGAAGGAGGCCTCGCCGATCGGGGGTTGCCTTAAATAGGAGTATTTTCGGCAAACCGACATACAGGATTTCCCAGGCAGTGGATATAACGGCTTATGGCCTTTAAATGCACTGCTTGTGCGGGCTCATTTCAGGCGGTTCTTAGATGTAGATAAATGTCCCGGGAACATGAAGCTGGCAAGGCGTGGAAAAAGGCCTCTGCCGTTACAGCCGGGCGGCTGCTTAAATCATTTTGTCGCCATTGACTTCTCCCAATTCCGATGGGATGGACGGGCCGCCTCATTGTAAATAAATTAATTTTAGGTCCGTGTCTTTCTCGCCAGCCTGAAATGACCGAGGATAGCGGTGACGGGATTGTAGCGTGATATTAAAAAGTTGTCGGCTGCGGTGCCGCGGCGCGTGTTGGCGACGGGAAGAGGAGGCGCGGAGGGGAGGCTGAACATGGGATAAAATCCAGTCGGCCATTCGGAGTTTAAAATGGTTGGTTGTGTCTGGTTCCCGGGTTTGTCCCCACCCCGGTTAGAAAAGCAGCATAGTTGCCGGCCTTGGATAGTGGTATCTGCCGTAGAGGATAATGCTGGATTCGCAGATGCCCCCCCTCCCGGTTTCCAAGATGGCGTTTTCCCTCCGTGCCTTTTCCTGCCTGGACTCTGCAGTGCCGTCAGCCAGCTTCCTTTCACCTTTCAGCTTTTCCCCTTTTTAGCTATATGCTGCACATTTCCTTTTGCCGGTGCCAGTGCTTCTTAATATTAAACTGAAGTATCAGAACGCGATCAGATTATGCCCGTTATTTCTGACGGGCGGGATGGCACTAATGCAGTAGAAGTTAGCAGATTGCGGAGTTTATGGGGTCTGCAGTTTTGTCTACGAGCAAACTTTTAAAGCAGTTCTGATTGAATGAGATTTTATCTAGCGGTGAAAATTCGTGCTGGTCCGCACATTTGTAGTTTTTTTTAATTATTAGCCATGACTTTCATGTTCCCCGTTTTCGTTTTAGAATTCTGGAATGTTCTACGGGGAATTAATTAAATATACCGATCTCCAACACATTGTGACAGTGTTGATTTATATTATTAATACATTAGTCCCCGTTCACCCGTGGCCCTTCAAGTCGAACAGCAGCAGCTGAAGGGAAAATGTACACATGGCCTTGGAAGTTTCATGTAGTCTGTTCCATTGTCTTATCGTACCGTTGTTTTAATCTACATTGTTTTATAGTGCACGGCTTGAAGGGATTCTTGCAGGTTCATATTGATTCGCTACCAAACCTATCAACGCTGCTCAAGAAAATCGGCACTTATTACCCGGGGCTGAGTTTTAGCATAGAACTTAGGAACGACGTAGCATTGAGAAACGCACCCACATCATTTGGCTGATTGATGGGGGAAAACCCTTTGTTAGGTTTATGTTCTTGGCTAACTAGTATTTTATGATTTCCTGGATGTCGGTACTGTTTGGTATTTATTTGTCCTAACTCTAACGCCTATATGCTGCTTAGTTTGGCAGAAAATACAAAATACTTGGTTCATTTTTTTCTCCACAGCTGCATCTCAGATCTTTAACAGGAAACATTGATAGTAACTTAATTGGCACAGTTGTAAAATAGAGTAAATATGTGTCTGATCCTAGGGTAGGATAAGCTTTTATAGCACAGTCGAAATTTACTTGTTTAGTGGGACACCTACAACACCCAGCATTCTTTAAACTGTATTTAGTTATTTCTGTTTTACCTCTTAAATACAAGTTTGCTGCATCGGTCATGTATCTGCTAGGTGTATGTTTAGGTGAACTTTCCAAAGGGCTATCTTCAGATAGCAGGTGGTGTGTATGTGTGTATATATCCATCCAGTAATAAACTACAATTGATCATGTTCTTTGCATCTTTTAGCTACTTGTTTGAAAAGTATGCATAAATTTACTGTGTGTTCCCCCTCTTTATAAACTGCATTCCTTTTCCAGGAATAAACCAGATTCCTGAACTTTGACTTTGTGTGGCCAGTTCCTGTTTTGGCTATACGTTCTGTACTGGCTCAAAGCCCTGATTTTGTAGTAGATATTTATTTGTATTTATTAGATGGAAAAGGTGCTGGGTATGGTTTATCCTTTTATGGTTTATCCTTTGGGGGGGGGGGGGGGAATGAAGGTAAAGGATTTAATGACATGGTGCCTAAGTATATAACATTCTGCTTTCATCATACTGACAGGAGCTGATCCGGTGAGATTGTGGCTGTGAAAGAATTCCTACAAATGTTCCATGATAGGTCACCAAGTGAATGTTTGTTTTATAGTATTAATTGAAGGTGTAATATTTGATTTGCTTTTGACTTTAGATGTAGTGGTTTAAACTTCAGGATTTAAGGTTGTTCACAAGGGTATTCTGAGCATTTGTAGCCGTTAGCTGGCTAGTTCTCAGTATAAAATCAGCACTTGGAAAAGGATTTTTAAAAGTTGGCCAGCTAGCCACGAGATGTCATTCTTCAAAGTTTGCTGTCGCCTTGCAGTTTTGAGTGCTCAATGTCATTTTAGTGTGTGTTTATTTTGTAGACCAAAAACAAAGGCAAGCAAATTGTATAGAATAAAAATGCTTTGCACTTTACATTCATGGCTTCGTGGCAAATGCAAAGCAAGGAAACACTCTAGAATCTTAAATGTTGATCACATGTTGCTATTTTTTCTTTCATATCATACTGTTTGCTGGAGAGGCATGCAGATAGTAAGAAGCTTCGTTTGCTGCGATATTTGTGCTTTTAAATAATTCCTGTGGGAGAGTAATGTCCTGTTTTTCTGTTTTAAGGCTCAAGAAATTGACGTCATAGTAGGAAAGGACCGAGAGAGTTTCTTCACCAATGGATTGACTTTAGGTCACAAGAAGTGCTCCGTGATCAGGGACAGCCTTCTAATTGATGGTGACTGGACAATGGACATCAGGACAAAGAGTCACAGCGGCGAGGCTACGTATAATATTTCTGTAGGCAGAGCTGGCAAAGGTAACCTAATTTTCTCCTTGCTTATTTTTGAGTGATAAATGTACACGTCTGAAAATTGCTTTTCCTCTGTGCATTAGCTGCCAGATTGAACCCAAACCTTTTTAAATTGGTTTGTCATTTTTAATCCTCCACCTGAAGGATGTTACATGTTTTTCTTTATTGGGTGATCAGTATTAAAATTCCATGATGCCAGTTTACTTTTCGTAGAATATTCACAGTGTAATGCGTTTTCTACCTGTGTGTTTCTCTTACATCAGTGGGTGTTAGCCAGATATTAGACATGCATTGTTTAAAAAAATACATGTTTGGGAAATGTTTGTCTATGACTGAAGCATTCACTTTCTTGTTGTTCCAGGCCCTAATTGATTCGCTTGATTTAAACATTCAAGTCTTGGTTCTAATATTCAGTCAATATAACTGAGTGTTTTCCACTTCTAAAACTGTAATCCTAAATAACAAACTAACACATGTGTCCCCCTATTGAACCTGTACCGGGAATGAGCCTTTCTCAGTTATACTGAACCTGTACCGGGAATGAACCTTTCTCGATTATAGCTTGAAAAGCGAAGAATGCAGTTATGCTGAAAGCCTGCAATATGTAACCAGAGCTGGCTGCAGCCCGTTTCATGTCAAAGAGGAGCCTTATCTCTATATTAATTGGGACTCTTTAGAGATTCTGGAAAATTGGTGGGAACACCTTTGTAAAGTGGACTCGCAGTTGGTTTCAGTCCTTGATACTCTTTGATAGCAAAGGGCAATTGGCACATATCTTGGCAATTTTTTAAATGGAAAACCAAAATGTATCCATTATATTGATTATGCTTATTGGGTCAGCTGCTCTATTCATTTGATAAAGTGAACTGGTAGTGACTCATTTGAAAGTTTTTGTATGGGTAGTTTACAGACCTAGTGTACTACTCTGTAGAGTTTTGGGTAAATTCATTTCCATATCAGATATTCTTAACTGAACATTTTATACCCCATCCACAAGCAGATTTCTTTGTGGTGTATTGCTTACAAAGTAGTGATTTGAAAAGGCCACTTAAATTTCACTGCTCACTGTAGTTTTGGATGAGCAGGATAGTTCCAGTGGGTGTCTCTGGGGAAATGGCACAAGTCTGCGAGTTACATGGGAGACGAAGCCAACCACTGTCACTAAAATAATAATCGTGTGGCATCCAGAGCAGCTTTCTCTGGGAACGGTTTTGCAGCTGTTCATGTAATATGGTATTTAAGGTTTGTTTTCTCCCGCTATCTGCTTGTAAGCTTTAAATACATATTTTTGTTAGTTTCCAATATGCTTCAGTATAAAGCATCATCTGGACTATGATAAGGCTGAGGAATTAGTCAGGTTTTTTTTAATTTGTATATAAAAACGGAATGATTTTCCCATCACCAACTTCACTCACTCAAGTGTTTAATGTGATTAAGAAAGTCAGAGCGGAGTCCTTGTTGTGTTTTTAATGGCATTTTTTGTAGTTTAGGTAAAGGTTGAATTTTTGAAGACTGTCAGGTGTCTTAAGTTGGGCCGATGGCATGAAAATGAATGCTTCAGTTACGTTTTCTGTCCGGGTGATTATGAACCACATCTCAACTGACTATTCTAAGCCTTTTAAGTCTTGCTGTCTTAACCTTTGCACTAACTATCTGCTGCATTTTCTCTAAACTTCCCTTTCTCCTTCTTTTCTTTCAGTCTTGGTTCTTGTAATGGGCAAGGAGGGGGTCCACGGAGGCGGATTGAATAAGAAGGCATATTCAATGGCAAAATACTTAAGGGATTCTGGGTTCTAGTTTAGTCAGGCTTGGTTAAAAAAAAAACAATTAAAAAAAATTAAAAAAAAAAATAAATAAAAACTAAGGAGGAAAAAACTGCTGTTTCATTTCCCTGTCCAAGTCACATTAACGTCTTAACATTAATAGCCAACAAATGGTTCTGGGCTGAAAGTCATTGATGTGTCTTTATGCTGGTGGGGAATGCTGTTCTTTTGTCTCCTTTCTGAAGTTTGTTCATTTTTTGTTCTTTGTTTTTCTTGTGTGCTCCAGCGTTGGTTATAGTCATGGGAAAGGATGGTATCCATGGAGGGCAACTCAACAAGAAAGCATATGCCATGGCTGACTACCTGAGAAAGTCTGGATATTAAGCAGCTTCTGCTCATTCATCTAGCAGCTCATAATCACCCTGTTGCGTCAAGAGAAATACCTGATTAGTTGGTAGATGCTTCCCTCCCCCCTTATCTTATTTTCCTCCCCCCTCTTTTGTTTTTGTCATCCTTTAACCTCCTACCCAAGTACTGCTTTAATTTGTATGCATTTACACTGTATACCCAATCCTGCTTTGGCTTCATCGTTTCACTTTAGTATATCACACTATTATCATAATGCAATGACTTTATTTAAAACGAAAGCTGATACAGGTCTGGGCGCTGCTTAGCGAAACACAGGGCTCTTAGTAAATAGCTAGTGAAGGAATTTTTAACTGACGAGCCTACTTAAAGGTGCCTGGCAGCCTTGGATTGACCAATGGTCTTTTGAGCACTTTGAGCGATTAGAAGCTCATACCGTCTTCCTTTTCTAGAGAATGTCTGAGAGGGAAACTGCATGCATATCGTCTAGGTCAGTGTTCCCCATGCCGGTCCTTGTGGACCCCCAGTCAGTTCACGATTTTGCTCCGTGCTAGATAGTGAACTGTCTAAGGCAGGCCTGCCAAATCTTCCCCAAAAGCTACCACCCCACAGAGCTTAGGTACAGCCCTAATTTCACACGCCCGATGCAGATAATCAGGCCCTTCAGTTATATCTCAGTATAAGAACCAGCTTAACTTCAACATAGCTGACTCTAATACTGAGAAATAACTGGAGTGCCTGATTATCTGTATCAGGTGTGTTAAATTAGGGCTGTACCTAAGCTCTCCAGGGTGGTGGCTCTCCAGGAGCAGGATTGGACAGCCTTGATCTAGGGGTTTCCGAAGACCAGGTTGGGAAATACTGTCCTACCTTTATTCGTTTTTCATTTGTTGAACCCCAGCCTTTGAACTCCTGCCAAAACTTAAGTATCTTTCTATTATTACCTTAGAATTTTTCTTCATTTTGAACACTATATTCATGACACTCCATCACATTGTGGCTTGCTCCTAATGTAAGCTATCCAATATTTTTTTTGTTGTCGTTTTGCAAGCTCTGATTTGATTTGAGTTTGCCGTATCCTGCACCGATTTTTCTTTTTCTCGGCTATTACCTGGATGTAGTTTGGTGGTATCCTGCATCTAAAAGCATGTCAGCATCATCGTTGCTGCAGGTAGACTTTTCTCTAATAACCTCTTTCCCAGATCCCTGACTACATGATCTCTCTGGACATTCCACTGTTACATTAGCAGAGGCAGGTAATTTTTGCAAGCTCCTGTACTTTTTTTTTTTGTTTTTTTTCTTTAAAGGCTGCCATTTTGGACACTAAATATCCCAACATGACTGTCTGGAGTGAGTCCCATTTAAACATTTTTCATAGGACCAATTTTAGCTGCAACTTGGGAGTTAACAACTGCCCAAAGGCATTAAGCATTGAAAAGGAAGACTGCTGTTTGTTGGCTAACTCCAAAACAATAACTGATATTGAAATGACAGTAATGTGTTTGCTGCTGAACTTAGCATTAGTTTTGATGGAGCGGCAGTCTTCTCACCTTGTCAACTGTTTCGGTCATTTTTTTTAATTAACGATTGCATCTGACCTTGTGATCCCTTGCTGTGGAGAGAACTGTGGAATAAATTGCTCTGTGCTCTATTCATCTGTGATACTAAAATGTCTGTCAAAGCATGGTACTAAACATGCCCAATGTGTAAAAAGAAAAAAGAAAAAAAAAAAGACAAGCAATTCACTTACTTGCAGGGAAATGGTTTTGGTTGGAAAAGAGAGCCTTGCTGTTTTGTGGAAATTTATATAAATTCTGTGCACCCGTGCCATAATTTCGAGATGGTCTGTTGCTGTTTTGGATTGCATTTTAACCTTTGCCCAAAAGATGAGATCAAATGGCACTTAAGGGCTCTTAGTGTGAGCTCAAAATGTTAAGGCCTTGAGTATGTACCAATTACATCTAATCTTGCTGATTATGTTCTTTCCCTAAACTTTTTTTTCTTATTTGGGATACGGTAGAACATCAGATTTAATATGCATAAGAAATGCCATAAATTTGAGGGGGGGGATATATGACCCTTGTTTACACACAGATCAAATAAATTTATTCCAACCAGATGAATTGCAGATGTGTTTTGATTTCCTAACTCTGTGATCGTTCCTAGATGGCGGAATTGATTGAGGTAAGGCGGCTGAGGGGAACGGGCTGTTCTTGCCCAACACCTAAAGGCAGCCTCTGTTCTGTGTGGAGTGTGCATGTTCTTCCCATGTCTTGTGGGATTTTCATTGTTAAGCCAATCAGTGTCTCTAAAATTGTGTGTGTTGGGTGGGGTGGGGTCATCTCGTCTAAAGTTGGGATAGACTCCGCCCCCATTAGAAGATGACGTCAGGGTTGTGGGAATTGTTGGGTGTTGATCTAAGCAAAGTACTACAGCTACATTACTCATTCAGCTGTATCATGCATGATCTGTATGTGATTTTCAAAAAGGCACGCTACAATCTATAATAGTCATGTATTATATGACAAAAGACAGAAGGCACTCCCTCATTGTGGGCAGGGGTGAAGTAACAATTGTCATCGAATAAACAGTTGTCATTTCATGCTGCATTAACATGTAGCTATGTTTACGCGTGAGAGACGGGCAGTTCTTGACTCCACAGTACTGAGTGAAGCTCTAGACTTCACGTCCACATTTCACCCAAAATTGTTTCAAGTTTCCCTGTAAATTTGGAA
>JAODJW010000145.1:156999-172929 GCA_026777045.1 Hyperopisus bebe | reverse complement strand
AGCAAAATAACTGCCATATTTTGTCAGCGGTACGTATTCCTTGTCTTGCACTTTTGTGTTTCTGAAAATTTGAACTATTCTGCATAAAATGTACTAGAACTTATTTTAGCTAAAATTCTACAAAGGTGTACTTAGGTGTTTTCAAAGGTATCTTTAAAGGATGCTTTGCAAGTCATAAAATATCAACCTTGGTATTTGAAGAGAGAAGTCTTAATGCTCAGTGGGAAATAAATTGTATGTTAAGTATTGTTAGAAAACACATGCAGTATTCCATTAAGCATTTAATTCCATTAAATTTATCACGTTTATTGCTTTCTGTCTGCCTTGTTCACTTTCTGGTTTCTCACGTGTAACAGAAGACTGCTTTTAATTTTATTAATTCAAAAATGCATAGGTAATAGTTCAGATTTTTTTCTTGAGTGAGAGCCACAGCTTAACACTGTAAAATAGTGTTTTTCCCTCCCTAAAATGCTCATTGTACTCTGACGTCAAACAATGTTATGAGCAAGTGGTAACACAAATTATTCTGCATAGTCAATGTTTTGGGACATTCCTTAAAATGACTCATACAAATTTAGCTTTTTCAGAATATTCATGAAAATGTGGATAGTCACCAAAAGCAGTTGTAGACAAGAAAAAAATCTGGCATTTTAACTAGTAAATTGACTTAATCCACTGCCACGCACTCTGCATGACGGTATTCCCATTTGATTGGTGTGTGGATATGGTTACCTCCCAGTAGTCGTCCTTTACTTTGTGGGCCAGTCTGGGTGCCAAATGAAACTATCCGGGATGGGTCAAGGGAGTAACCGCGGGTGGTGCGGTTTCGTACCCGCCGTGGGTAGACGAGCACAGCTTAGAACTGCACACTGCACGACAGTACCTGGGGAATGGGAGAGACGTTGTGAATGTTGTACAACTGAGATCCATTGATTCAAGTTCTGGCTGTAAAGTGACACGCCAGTGAAGATTTCTGTTCAGAACTCTGCTGCTTTTAAGAATCCTGTATCAGCACCATGAGAGGAGAACCTGGGCACCTTAAAGAAGCACAAATCCTGCATCAGCAAGGCAAGCTAACTATGACCACATACTGATGCGGGCAAAAGTATTGGTATGTTTACAATGATAAGTCATAAGCCAAAACACTCTTCTGTGGAATATGGATTAAATGGTGGATGTCGATTAATTTTGCCAGTTTCAGCATTTCACAGTGTTGTGATTGTTTTTATAAAAGTGGAAGGGTGCTATTTTTTTTTTGCCCGCATGCATAGCACTCATGAATCACGCCTGCATATAGTGTGGTATGGTCTATTCAAATCCAAAACATGCATATTCTTCAATGAAAGCAGAAAACACAAGAACCCCTGATCCTCTGAATGTTGCCTTAGCAGTTTCCACAGACCTTAAAGGTGGTGCGCATCACAGCAGATCTCATACGGCATAAAAGGTCGTAATGTTTGACACCACAAATGGTGGTGTGTGTAAAAAGTACAGAGTTTCGATAGGCTCAGCCACTAGTGTCATAACTGTGACGCGGACATTTCAAGCACCTGTGAGTCATATGCAGCAAATTACCTTTATAGAATAGCTAGAGAGTTTGGATTCGTCCAGTGAACAAAGCAAGCATCATTTCAATGAAGCGAGACTTTCACAATAGCAGTGAAATCATCATCTTCCATTAGCTACGTTAAGCCTCTTGCTACAATAATCAGAAAAGCTGAATGCAAAATAACATAAACAAAGTCCTGGGAAAAATGGAGGCAGTTGAAAAAGCTTATTTAGTTGTTAAAATCGTATACCACTGTTAGCCTTTCTTAGGAATGTCTGTATGGGGCATAGGTAACTGTCACAGGGTTTTAAGTTCTCTGAGAACAGGTAGGCTTACAGTAATGAGCATCTGTGGGGAAAAAAGATCATAGGCCTAATTAAAATATTATTGCAACAGTGTAGTTGCATAATACCTTGATTCCAGTTATTACTTGTATGGAATTTTCATAACAATATGTAAGCTATTGTGTACAGTCATGCAGTGCAGACACCAACTCCAACCACTTATCAATGATCATTTTAATCTGTATTAACCAGGATATCTTAAGACACCCAAAATCCATTTCATATCATTGCATTTAAATTTCATACGCAAATAAGTGTTGGTGTATCTGTTTCATCGTAGCTGACCACTTGTTACACAGATATATTCTACAGTAGTACTTTGATCACAATTCATTAAAATACACATTACGAGGTTTTACCTCAGTCTGGCTATTTGTCTAAAGTTAAAAAACGTCAACAGGATTTCAAGTGAAAATGTGACTTTAATGCATATGAAGTTAAGCGTACCAATACATTACACATGCACCTTTATATAAAAGTCAACAAGAATTTTCCAGTTGGCAAACTACATACAAAGCGGAGATGTGTCAAATGCACATTCCTGCTGACGGTGACATCTTGAGGCGAGAGGGTGACCCACTAATAAAAATAACTTAAAAAGTGTGATGGGTATAAACACCATGACGTCCCTTCATTTCTCCTCAGAAAGGAAGTACGCTCTAATGGAAACAGCATGTCTTAACTGGCTGGACTTACACGAGTGGTCCACAGCATTTGCCAGCGTCAAAGTACAATATTGATCTATTAATGGCTATCTGTTCTCACGTTGTACAACACAGAAATTTACATAAGCGTCTTCATAATGCCAACTTTTAAAACTGCCTTACATTAGAAATTATGTTGAAGTTTACAAAATAACACTGCATAGTACATTAAGACTTTATTCATTGAGTTAATAGTTTTTTTTTTACGTTTCTCTAAAACATCCCTACCTTCTGATACAGAGGCTTTCACATTTACAGGCTACAAAGTTTATCATCACTTTGGAAAAGTTGCTTTGTAATTCTGTCTCTTGTATAATTCTATACATTATATGTACACATTGTGATCCTTCATGATTCATGACAAGTGTTAGGAAAGGTCTATGCTTTTAAAGCACACAGTGTTACGTGACTTTCCTTTCACAGTGAAGATAAAAGCTCATCAAATTCACAGCATATAAAAAGCAGTTTGTACAAGACAGCTGAAGTATATTCTTCTGTTATGTGCAATGCAACTCTCTTTAGGTTCCTACAGAAATGACCGTCTTTGGTAACCATATACTTCAAATTACAGAAATTCCTGGGAAAGAAACTGTTATCACTACACTGGATCCTTCGTTGGTTGTCGTGTCCAGCGACCAGGCTGTGATGTGCACAAATAGTGATTTGCAAACAAAACTGGCAAACAAAATACTGATTGTAGCATGGATATCGGAATCCTACTTGACATCACTAAAGTCGACAGCAGATTTTCTTCGGGGTCAGACAGTAGGATCCCCGTGCCGAGATTGCTGCAGCTGAACTACCACAGTTTCCACGGTGACCTCCTCACTGCCGCTACTGTCCATCTCGTCGTCGTCATCCTCCTCGTACTCGGACGACTCCAGGTCCCGCTCGTGGTAGGAGAGCGAGGCCGACATGGTGCCGAAGGATTGGGTGCTGGTGGAGGCCAGCGACCGCAACAGGGGCGTGTTCTCAGACGCCTCGTCGTTGTCGTCACGGCTGCTGTCGCCCTCATCCGAGTCGGACTCCGAGTCTCCCTGGGATGGCACCACCTTCTGCTTGCATACTGGACACGTCTTCTTCGTCTTGGTCAGCCAAGGGTCCACACACTTACAGTGGTAAGCTGACATGTTTATGCAGAGAAGGCACAAAATCAGTCAATATAAATAACAGTCAAGGGCGGAGAATACAAATCCAGACCAAGATTTTGTTTCAATCAACCAGTTGAGTGTAAAGAGCTACAGTCACGGAGTACTCTACTGGTTGGTTGAAACAAAATCTTGATCTGGATTTTTACTTTCTGGACCTGAGATTTCCATCTCTGTTCAGGGACGTACGCAGAAATTCTGGGCCCCCCATCCAATTTTATACATAATTTTACATAATCAAGGGCCTCATTTGTGTCCCGGGCCCCCTGAATCTGCTGGGGTATCCCTGCCCCTCAAAATGACAATGACCATAGTGTCATTGTCCTTAATTCAACAAGAAATATCAAGTGCTGTTTATTTGTAGTGGAAATGCATGTTTTTGTCAGAAACACGACTACGGTTGTCCTCACCGTGAGAACAGGGCAAGATGCGTAGCTTGTCTCCTTCCTCGTACTCATCTAGACAAATGGCACAAACATCATATGCATCCCCTGCAAGAGGAGGGATGTGTCAGGGCCAGTCTCAGGTTACGCCTGTAATCACTGCACTGATTTCAACTTCAACAAGCACAAAATCACCTTACCGAAGAGACCACCTTATTAAAAAGGAGTTTAATTATTTATGATGGGGAAGAAGAACTAGAAGTGAGTGGAAGTATTTTAGGCATTTCCCCCTGAAAGTCCCAGACTACAAGTGAGTGGATCTCATTAGCATTTTTGTCCGTTCTGTAAGTTCCAGAGGCCTTGAAGAAACACAGGAAAACGCTGCGTGCACTGATATGCCGGAATTCAGTTTGCACTCCCTAGAAATTCCAGAATGTTTTTCCTGAACCTTTCCCCGGCAGAGGTAGCTCTCTGATGTCTTTCGGTGTTTATGCAAGTTATAAATGAATGCGCTTTGCCTCCGTCTCAGGGACGAGGCCAAGACTGCATGTGACCATATATGGCCGAAGCATTAATTGCAAGTTCCCTCTGCATTAGGAATTCAATTTTAGTCCCTGAATGCGATTCTTTTGTAGACTGGAAAGAAATTATTCGGAAAGGAGGTGGGGGGGGGGTAGTATGCAAAGGAATCACAGTGGTTCAGAGACAGGAAATACTGAGGGGAACCGTTATATTTAGACGTGATCTGAAGGAGGACATTTTGACCATTTCCAGTACTACGGAAGGTTCAGAAATCAACAAAGCACTAGCGGTAATACCATGTATATCAAAAAAAAGCTACAATGTGCTCTTCGATATATTTCACTGGAAGTGGGAGCCAAAATCCCAATTTGCTTAAACGTGCAGATCAGATCAGATTCAACTCTGTCATCATGCAGAGCACAAGTACAATGGCAATGAAATGCAGCTGCCATCTCAACAGAAGTGCGAGAAGAGCAGATGCTGAAAAAGAGGGAAGTTCTATCAAAAAAAAAGGGTTGATGTGACCAAGACTGCTTTCAGCTGCCACCCTAGAAGAGCTCTAAGCGTCGAGAGAACTTAGAAACCTCAAAGCGCGTCGGGCAGCACCACAGTGAAATTTCACAGGACGCTAAACTTCCATTTACTACTGACCCCAATCCTACCCACATGCACACATTTAATACTCTTTCTTCTGGTTCATACTACACTCCAAAGAGGCACCGGGGCAGGACAGACACCTCAAAGAACAAAAGGGAACGCAAGGAGCTCCAAGATCCAAAAACTGAACAATCAGATCAGCCAGCCCTCGTTCTAGCCGTCAGGGGGAGCCTCTTTAGGGTACACCAGAGAGCGTTTATCCATATTTACACAGATTTACGTCTACATACATTAGGCAGGTGTTTACTGAAATGAGCACATCTTCTGAACAGTGCTATTTTTGGTGAGGGAAGAACCACTGCTCAGTGTTTAGAGAAGCAGGCAGATTGTCTTTTCCATCTAGGGTCAGGAGTCTGAAGCCACTCCCCCTCCGAACTGTCACTCTGAGGCCTGAGGGAAAGGTCCCGTCACAGCCACGTCCTCAGGAGCAAGGCCTTAGGAGAAATAGTGACGTGGGGGTGGGGGCTGGCCAGCAGATCCGGAGGCAGGCTATTGTCTTGGTTGGCCCAGATCTTCCGAGCAGAGGGATGTTGCGGTGCAAGTAACAAGCAGACAGTCACGCCTGACGCAGTAATGGACGCGTCCCAGCAGGGTGGGGGGCAGGCAGATGTGGATGGGGGAAGTGGTGTCAGCAGGATCATGGTGAGCATCAGGCAGGAAAAGCAGGCTTTTAACTACGCCCCGGGGGGGGGGGGGGGGTCTAGGTCACTTCTGGGTCTTCTGGGCAGACAGAAAGTGCCAGCAGCTGGGTCCCCGAGCCTTTAATTAGACACGGCTTCCTGTTGACACAGCACATGCTGTGGAGCTGCAGAGTCACAGTCCGGCCTCAGCAGAGTGGAGTTCACCCCCGCACCAAGGAACAGCATAGTCAGGGAACACCCTGACTCGTTAATAGGCGAGAACACGTCAGGAAAACGGCGTGATGCAGTTCTACGTGTCATTGTAACACCACCTAGACTATTAAACTATGAACTTGTTAATAGATAACTTACACACTACTGCCCAGCTGTCAATAAATACAGGCACACCTATATTTTAATATCAGCCTTCATCACTGAAATTATGCTAAACATTCTTCTATGTGGAGAATATGAACGTTTAGGCTAACCGACATTCAATATATTCTATATATTGGAAAAAACATTTTTCCAAAACCTAATGTTCAGACACAGAGTACAGGTGTACATCTACGTGTCCAGTTGAATTTGCTGCCATTAAATCGATCAAATCACCATCTGGTTTTGGGCTACAACCATCCAGAAGAACACTTTGGGCATTAAAATTATTCAGTCTTTACTTTGTGTATGATCTAGACTAGTGTTTCTCAATCCACTCCTCAGTGCTGCCTGGAAACAAGTCAACAGAGTTGCTTCCTTCCATCTATCATCACACCTGAACCAGGTAGTCGGTGTTCTTGACTTTTTTGGTTCACGTGTGTTGGGAGCTGGGAGGGAGAAAAACTGTGGACTGTGTCTGGGGGGCCCTGAGATCTGAACTGAGACACGGCTGTTGCCTGACCCATCCACGCTCCATTACCTCTTAGGCAGTACTGGGTCATGATGAATCTGGAACCTAATTTGGATAGATGGCCATTTGAGTATTTCAAGGGGGGAGGGGTTGCAGTTACCATAAGTGGATATTGATAACATGGATATGTATGGGTGTGCCGTTGTGCCATATGAAAACCATCAAGGATGAGGGTTTGGGGGCGGGGGTCCTAGATTATCACATTCAAGGAGGGAGCAAAACATTCAACCAGTAAAGCGTAACCTGCAAAATGTCAGCTTCATATCACCGGTGTCTGACAGTCCATAAAGCACATGGACCACTGCCGGTCCACCTGCAGACGGGTACTGGGCCAGCCCCTTTCCCCGTGGTACCGCCCGCAGGTCACGGAGCCAGCCGGAGTTCTGCGTTCAGGCATCAGCGGCAGACGGCGATCTCGCCAGACTCCAGAGTGACATTGAAAATGGCTGCTACACTCCTGCTGCCAAATACTTGGTTCTGCCCACCTCTCAGCCGCCAACTCACATTGACATCATCCCTTAAAACGCCCTGCGGGTTAGAGGAAAGGGCTGTCATCTGGCTCTGGGAAGAGGGGGCAGGTTACCGCGGTTACCCTTATTTGGCCCCCTTGCCACCTTTTGTTTCGTTTCACCTCAGTAAACCGGAGCCGCATGCCATTTCTCGTACCCAGCCCCCCCCCCCACCCCAAAAAAAAGCAGCACTATTCTGCTTTGGCTGTTTTCTGGTTTCTTCCAGCCAAGACAACACATTAACTTGCTCTTACACCCCAATCCAGTCACTCCCTAAAAGAGTCATATGACAGGTGCAACAGGTTTTACTTTAAACAAGGCAGTGCGGTACTGCGATACAGTCAAAGCAGCCAATGGGAATTCAGTAGCAAAAAAAAGAACAGGCATACCAAATTCATCCCCACCCATCCTTGCGCAGAGGGATCAGACTTTTCTTCTTCCTCTAACTGAGGCAATTCAGATTAAGTACCTTAAGGATGTAAGAGCAGAGCCTCCTGGGACTTGGTGCTGTCTTACATCAGTGGATAAAGACATTTCACATTAAAAAAAAACAGGCCAAATCATTCTAAGAAATGTGTTTCTTAAAATGGGCCACCTAGCCTGTTAGAGGTAGGCATTTCTAATGTGTGACCTTGAAATGAAAGCCTCCAATGAAGCTTAGGTGTGAGAAACCAGTGTAGGTTATAATCAGATGCTGACTGAATTGCAGGAAGCTGAAGTCGTCAGCCGGACACAGGAAACGACGAACGATGCCTCAGTCAATGACGCGCCTGAGTAAAGCTGACTGGTCTCATTCCATCCAGAAGCTGCGCTTTCTGTTAATCACCCCCCCCCCTCAGCACGGCTCCCCCCCCCTTACCTTTCTTGTATTTATGAATGGGGATTTTTTTCAGCTGATCCTTGCGGAGGCGGCTTCTTCTTGCCCTGTGTCGGTCCTGAACAAACTTGGTGACCTGAAACACAGGAGGCGCAGATGAGAGCGGCCTTCCCCTCAGAGGAAGTCCGTCCGGGAGCCGAACTTGTGAGTGCCGGGGTTTCCTGGCTGAATGGATACGGTGCAGACGCTCGCCGCTTACCATGAAGATAACGATGAGGATGAGGCAGATTCCCACTATGATGAGGAAGGGGATCAGGTAGTACTCCAAAGGCAGGGTGAATTCGGGCATGAGGATAATGTGGCCACTAGGGGCAGTATGAACAAAAACCGATTGGAGGGCGTTAAAGACAGCACTGCTGCTGGAGCCACTTCGTAGGGTAAGTGCATTTTACAATGTGACCCATATACACAGAGCCCACATCTTACGCAGTTCTGAACAATCGTGGTTTGAAAAATGCTTCAAATTGGTGTACAAAATGCCGAAGTATGGACTGAGTGAGGCGTGTATCTGTGCACTGTGTTCAAACATCCATTGGCCAGCATCCTAACTACACCTACAATAGATTCTAGCAACTACTGTACTGTTTTTACATTGAATTTACATCAAATAGGTGCAGTTCTGTAATATAGGCATGATTTAAAGTATACCACAGGTTGGGAATAGGTGTATATGCAAATTAATCAGCCACTTTTATATAATGGTCTTACGTACGATGAACGCGGCTTTGGAGGATCGCAGTGTGTTGTGGAACCAATTTACTGAGTAAGATGTAGAAATACTGTATGTTTTCACAACCCGGCGAATGTACTGAACAAAAAGGACGGAAAACACTTAATTCCTACTAAATTTTGCAACTTCTATATGTGAAGAGCAATATACTGTGGTATATCAGGTTATGGTCTACATATAAAGCAATGAGTAATACTAGTCATAACAGAACATGGTAATAAACTATATGGCCGTAGTAGGTGGACACCCTGATTAGCGAAATTGCCTAGTTAAGCCACACCCACTGCTGGCACAGGTGTGTAATTCAGCACACAGTCACATAGACAACAAACATTAGCAGCAGAGGTGTGACTTTCAGCTCAACACCATAATAGGATGGCATCTTTATGACAAATCATTTGCCACATTTCTGCCTTGTTAGAGCTGCACCGGTCAGCGCTTGTGAAGGTCAAAAGGTCAGGCAACATGTTCAGTTGTGCGGTGGTGGGTCACACAAATTCACAGAAAAGGAACCCGATCACCCAGCATCTATAACCGACCCGATTGGCAGGAGATCCCACTAGGAGTGTCCCAGCATGTAATGGAAATCCTTCTCAGAAGAGTAGATGCTATCATAGCAACAATCGGCTAACCAGACCCTTGATTTCCACACACCCGTGGTATACACATACTTTTGGCCATATAATGTAGGCAGATTCTGGACCCGCCATAGTCCTGTCCAGAATAAGCAGTCAGAAGATGGACAGATACGGAAAGAGGTGTCTAATTATGCAGTTTCAGCAGATTTAGTCCAATATCACAGGACACGGTGTTCGGAGCTCCACGTTCACAGAAAACAAAAAGCCACTCACCCTTTGTCATACGTGTAATCCTCCTTCAGGGAATTGGCCGTCTCCTCGCCAACAAAAACTGACGGAATGTCTATCTGCTTGAAAATATCCACTGAAAGAACAATGAAGGAAACAGTTGTAATAGAATATCACCGCCATTAGTGATACTGGCTAAGTTAAAATAACACAATGCTTAACACAAGATTTACTTCGTGCACAGTCTGTCTGTAGTTATTATAGCCATCACTCCTCATTATTATCCCGTACATATGCTAATTAAGGTTTCCTATTAATGAAGTGTTCTGAAAAACATATGCATCTGGATGGCTTACACCCATCACAGTGGTGTTGTTTACGTGGTCCCTGCAGCTGTCAAAGCAGGGTGGCACTCTCACTGTCACTGTCACTGTCAGATTCCTACTGTCTTGGCTGTTCTCTCACTGCTTGGACCGTGGAAAAGCACATGCGGGCGAGAAGCCGGGAGGAATCACACTGCAGAGGCTGCCAGTGCACTAACGTAAGTGTGAGAGAGTGAGAAAGGCAGAGAGGGAGGGCTGTTTGTCTGGAAATGAAACAAGCCAATTAACGGGAAATGTCTTGGAAAGCACTGCACTGCACTGCATATAATAAATATGCATTCTTATTTTCAATCGACATAACTGGTTGATGGATGGATGGATGACTAAAATTTGTTGAGCACTGCTGGACGGCGTCTTACAGTCTTACAGTTTGGTGAAAGGAGGTGTGATTGTCTGCTTGTTTGGGACCTGGATGGCGATCTGATCTGGCCCCTTTTTAAAGCCCCAGTACAATGAAATCGGTCCGTGCGCATGTTTGTGTGTTCTGGAGCACTTACAGTCATTGGATCCCATGCTAATTAAGTCATCTGAGTCCACATTGTGAACAATGGCGGCCTTGTACCCAGCCTTCTGCGCGTTGAGAACCTGGAGGGGGACGAGAGCTTTATTACAGTCTCTGAAGTCTCGACGCCTTCACACCCATGCCGATAACTGGCAGAGCTTGGCCGTTTCATTCATATAGCCCGATTTTTACAGGCTGCTAAAATGAACCATTACAACTCCAATAATGACCTTCAGAGCACTTACTTCAACATAATGAAACAATGGTTCTATAGAAATACTGTAATATAAATCAGCAGGCGTCTTAATTTTTTCTCAAGTTTAATGTCAGTGAACAGCAATTCACCAACAAACATAAATTGCTACAAATAAATGCATTAACAAGCGACTGTGACCCCATTTCGGCTTGTTCAGAATCGACTGTGTCGATGTGAATCCATCGTGGTCTCAGTGTAAACCCAAGCAGCACTCATAAGCCAAAGTGAGAGATCGTGGTTAACAATGACAATGATAACATCATAAGAGACACGTCCAGGCCGCAGATTGTGACAGGAATACGGGGGAAAATAAAGCACAAAAAAAAGCATTTAGCTGTTAATCTCGTTTGTGGTCTCTCTTGATGCTTTCGTCATTTTACAGCAGACGCCTCATGAGGAGACCAGAAGATAGAAGATAAAGAATGTCTACAGCTGATTGATTCTTTCAGACAGTGTGGTTACCATTAGAAGCAAATTAGCTTGATGGCTAATTTGTAGCTAGTAGCTAGGAAGCCACCAATTAGGGTGCACTGACAGGCATGCTCTGTGCGTGTAAGGCCTATGCGTTACTGCCTTGTGGAGCCATCGCCGCTACCAGAGACCAAACATCTCATTATGCCTACTTCCTGCTTCCCGTCATGTGACCTCCTTCCATGCGTCGTAAAATGTTTATTAGCAGCCAAGAATTCCCTGGAATCCGAAATGCTTTCGCGTCCTTTCACTGGCTTATGTAAACAGATGCGTTCCCCTGATTTATGTCCTACACGCCTCTGTGGGTGACATCGCAGGAGATCTGAGTGCCGGCACTCAGATTAACGACACCCCATCAGAACCCAGGCAGTGAAAATTACCCAGATTTCCCTCCATTGGCCCTAACCCAAGAGACTCCTTATGCACAGCGGACAAACAGCACAATCATGTGAAATCAGCCGGGAGCCCCAGCTTTCCTAGTGCTTTGATTTTGATTTATTTGGCATTTTTATTTCTTTCATCCAAAAAAAATCCTGCACCACACATACATTTTAAAAACACATCGGCCATATTTATACGTCTTAACACAGACGTACAAGTCCTGGAAAACCTGGTCAACCAACTTTCCAGTCATGGAAAATGCATGGAAATCGAGAGGAAAAGTAAAATGTCCTGCAAAAATATTTCAGCAAACAAATAATACTGCCATATGAAGTTTTGAACATGTAAACATGTCCAGGCTAGGAGCGGGAACATTTAGCATAACTGCTGCTTTTCCAAGCGATCGTTTCACTCGAATATGAACGTAGCGTCCTTTGGTTGGTTACAAACATTAAAATACTCTGTTGTTTTAATTCAGTTCATTAAACAACTAGATTAAAATACACCGATGTCACTGTACATCTCTTAACACGTCACAGGTGCCAAATGTGAGTTTAAATTCATTAACCCTCTAAAAGGGGAGAGTTTTCATTTCATAACAACTGATACAGCGAAACCTTAGAAACGGCAGCTGGAGGTCAGCCTGGGTAAGACTGTACCCCAGCTGCACGGGAGGATGTTTGTACAGGCAGAAATTAGAACGTCATGTACGCTGTTGACATGGCAGTATGACCCAGGCCTTTTATATGGGGGGGAGGGAGGAGCTTAGATTATATTATATCAATGTAATTCTACCTGCCTGGCAAGTTAGTTTGCTTACTTAGTTTGCCAACTCGAATTGCAGGGTGATCCTATCCCTCCCCTAATCTCATCTGTTTTATACAGAAAACTACGGCAACTTCTGCAAATGATCCATAATGCATTTACTGAAAAGAATAGGTCATCAAGTATGTTCTGCAGCAAGCCTGTACGTTTCACAAATGCCTGAAAAATGGGCATTAATACCAAACTCAGAGCCACTCCTGGAAGCACTTAACCTTCCCCACCCCCTCTAAAAACACCATTTAAAGCAAATCATTAGTCTGTTTGCAGGCTCCTTAGAAAAAGATGGATCTGGCTGATAGCGTCAGTAATTACTGCTGTGCCTTAAAGCATCGCTATAAAGGGTGAAATGCAGGCACAGAGCATGCAAAGACAGCCCCCCCAGTCCGCCGCTCTCCTGAAACATGCTTCCTACCATGTGGGACCACCAGCCCCGCCCCGGTTTCTATGAATTTCCTTAGTAGACCAGCTAGGCCCCTTAGATTAGATAAATCCAGCAAGTCACAGGGCGAGCCGGAAACCAGTCATAATTTAGGGCTGTTTCAAGATTGAACTGGATGCTACATTTGTGTGTGTGTGTGTGTGTGTGTGTGTGTGTATTTTGACATTATGGGGACCATTTTTTTTGCTCCCCACAAGGGGAAACTCAATTTAATACAAATCTGTGACTGCAATCAAAAAAGTAAAATTCTCAAATGTCTTGTATTTTATTTTGTTTGGTTATTTATGGTTAAGGTTAGAACTGGGTAGGCGTTAAGATCATAATGTTGGAATTAGGTTTTGTCCCCAAAGTGTAGTAGAACCTGAAATATCCCTACTTTGAGGTCCCCATTTGTAAAACCTGTTTTATAAAAATCTGTGAACATAAAACATAAACCATCATGGTTTCTACGTCCCAGTCGCACAGCGTTACGCCTATGTATCAACGCGACCGGGACTCACCTATTTGAGACCACGCCCAAAGGCACAGAATAAACGCTTTTCCCTGCTCTGCTCTCAAAGGTCTTTTTTTTTATGTCACAGTGTTTGATGAGAAATGCCAGCTTTGAGTCATGGTCTTTCAACCGGGTTTAATATCAACGAAGAACAATAAGACCTCTATCCACAAAGCAGACGCTCCCTGCAGTGCCGGTAGCCCAGGAGACGGGTGTAGGGAGCGAGTGACTGTGCCGAATCCTGGCCAGGATGTAGAGGGCAGTGGGAGGGGCCAACCGAGACCCCGCCCCATTTATTCGGCCAATGAACTGAGGGACGCACTCCTTGGTTCCCTATCCTGAACCCCCTACCGACAGCAGTGGGCACTTAGCTGAGACTCCTACAGACGACAGGAGGCACCTGCCCCACCCATCCTGCCCGGTCTCCGGTGACGGACACCCTTCAGACCAACACATCACCGCACGGGGATCGGCGTGTCAGCTAGCCAAGACACACCAGCACTCCGTAAATCACACAGACATCCAGGTTAGGCTGAAAGGGTGTACTTTACTCCCTGGCATAGGATCCTGGCTCATCTTTGGCCCTGAACTGGACAAGCAGAGTATAAGATGAATAGATGGACCGTAGCAAGTTCCACACCCATTAATTTGACCCAGACACAAAGATTACTTCCTGTGTTATACCGATATACCTCTGTGCTGCTTTTTAGACGTTGTGGAGGCTGTGGGGGCACCTGTAACACTTTGAAGGTACTGTATGATAGCTCCACCCACTTCATAGATTAGACCCCGCCCCCAGATGCAGTGCATCCAGAGCAAATCGGATCTTGACGTTGCCTGCGGGACACCTCGCACCGCGCAGAACCTGCATGCGTTATTCACGGCTTGAAAGCCGCCGTCTCTGGCCGCTGCTCGCACGTCACACGGATCCACAGCCCCAGACAGATCCAGCCCCGGGGGATCTACGTTCCCCGCTACCCCCTCTCACTGCCGCGTAAGGCGCTGCACATAAATGAGCTCTTGCCTTATGAAGGTGAAACACCGGGGGGAGGGGGGGCTTAGGGGGGAGCGCTTTGCCACATTTTTCTGTGCGCTGACACATTTTTCTGTGCGCATTGCCATTACGCGGCGATTCTTTAAGGCAGAGTGCGATAAGGACCGCATGGCTTGGTATTGACGTGAAGAGACGGCCTCCGTTACTGTCACTCATTAAAGCAATCGGAATGTGGGGGGAGGGAAACTGAAATACACAATGAGATTAATGCTGAGAAAAGTGAAGAAGTTGCTGTGATCACAACAAAAACAACAACAACAAAAAAAATCTATCTACACCATAAAGCATATCAGAATAAATCAGCATACAATTAACTATTATGAATTTTTGATTGCACTGATCTACTAAAACTTGCGGTAACCCATTTAAGAATAACAAAGAGCAGCAAATAAAAGCATTGTGTAACACGCAGGCTGCGTCAGTTCTCGCTAACACCTGCGGAACAGCATGCTTTAGCAATCCTTCCACCTGTTCTGCGACTGACAGAACACGAAACACTGCGAGGTAAACAAATATCTGTCTTAAAATCTGAGTTGTGGATTAAAGTAAGCGGAAGAACTGTTACAATTAGTCAATCACTTGTTCCAGTACCAGGCTGCTCTGCTCTCACAGCCTATTCTAGGACGTAGAGGGCACTGGACAGAGGACACCCACCACAGGGTGCCAGTCTATCGCAGGGCACACACTGCAGGCAAGTGTGACACTAATCCACCTAACAGCTTGTGTTTTGGCTGTTGGAGGAAACCCAAGAAAAGATGGGGAGAACATGCAAACTGCAGAGACACGGAATCCGGACCCCCGAACCACGGACGTGTCAGACCAGATGCGACAGCAGCTAGGAGACGCCCACCTTGACGTCGAAGTTGCAGTCGAAGCGCTTGATGAGCACGATGAAGGCGCCGCTCGAGTTGCTCCTCAGGGGCGGGGGCTCGATGGGCTCGCAGGCGTTCTCGGGCCGCGCACCAATCAGGAAGCCCTGCAAAGGGACAGCCAATCAGGAGGCATCTTCATTTCAGCCAATGAGAATCTGCCGGAGTCCACCTTTGATGTGACGATGAAGTTATACTGTGGATCGACAGAGACCTGTGTGATTCCAAAATCTGCCCATCAATAATCTCTCGTGATAAGGGGGAAACAGGGAAAACTTCCATGCCAAGCGAAATCCTACTGGGTCGACCGACAGCATGCAGCATATCAGGACTTGTGCCCCCTACAATATCAGCACTGATCTGTAACAGTCAGGAAAGCAATTTTAATATGAAACTAACAAAGTTTATTTTGCCGCCACACATTTCAGGGGTCTAGAAGAGATAACGGAAAAGCCAAGGCAATGAGGGAGTAGGAGGGGGTGGGATGGGGGGGGGGGGTAG
>JAODJW010000145.1:130271-156899 GCA_026777045.1 Hyperopisus bebe | reverse complement strand
GGGGGGGGGGGGGGGGGGGGGGGGGGCTGTTATCTTTGACATTAATCCTTAACATTATATAGGTCACTTGAGATGAGCTAGCTAAGGGCATATAGTTTAATGCTGTTCTAGTTAATCGTTGACAGACTAACTTCAAGATCTGCAGCATGGGAATGTATCCAGGCAAACCTTCAGTGCACAGAAATGAGGGAAGGTCTTAACAGGCATTTGATAAAATGGTACATACAGTGGATAGGCTTTCAGTGACATATGGACAATAGCACCGAGAGGAATATTCAACTGCAGTTTGCTCTGAAGATCAACGCTTGTGCATCAACAGGTAAAGTCTATACACCCAACAATAAAAAAAACAAGACAAAAACCATACAAACATGTCATGAAACGCCAACATAAGTCACATTCTTCTACAAAAATGACAAACAGTAGCAGATACTAGTCACCTGGAATGTGGACACCAGTATCGGCATGTGTCAGTACCGTGATGTCACACCGGACTGTTGTTGTTCATAGCACAGATCTCCTAAAGGTGTCCTCACAGAAGCTGAGTCACAGTCACCCTGCCTGACACATGTGAGTTTAGTACACTGTGGTATCGCCCCATCATAACAGGAGGCAGTATCTGATACCCCAGCCCCTGCCAGCTAACACAGGTCAGAGGGATGACACTCTGAATACCCAAGTTTCTGTATTTGCTGACAATGTTCTACAGATAAACCAATGTGCAAAGAATATCAGATTTTCAGAATGTAATAGTATTTCCATTCACCATCCCCTCACCCCCGACATAATGAATAAACTAGTGGTGATATCCTACATCTGAATAAGCTCTCAGCAGCTTATTTAGAAGATTAAGAAACACGTGTAAATGAAGAACCGCATGCTTACCAAAGCAACCATTACCTTTTCCTCTTAAATATTAACAAAACATTGGGACTGAGGATGCTGAACGAAGCCTCGTTTGGCCTTACCCTTGCAATAAACTTTCAAATTTTAGAAGCATATTTTGTTGGCCTTGTATTAATACCTCTGACAGTGCTCATCTACTCCATGCAAAACTCCACACCGGCGCGCTTTACGGTCACGCGACAGAAAAGTGCAAAGTCCTTTAGTCCATCGAGCGACCTGAACATCGAGAAATGCATTCAAGCAATAAAAGGCTGTTACAAAAGATCACCCGATGCATTACATACTGGGCCGATCAAACTAATAAGTGCGAATAATACTAGATCATGAATCACCTGCTGAAGCGAAGGCAGGATTCAGTCCGACTTCATACAACAAACAGCCGCCAGCAGCCGGCTTGAGCACCGCCCAGGTGTGTTAATTGACCCCCGGCAAGTAAACATTCATACACAATGAGCTACTGTCATCCGCACCGAGAACACAGCAGAGTGGCCGCCGTTTGCTTCTCAAAGCCTGACTGTCCATATTCTGAAGTCGCCCTTAAAAAAGGCATAGACTAGACCTCTGATCAAAAAATTTAATGTTTTAAACGGCATCCGACACAACCCTACAGGTGCTTACATGCAGATACATAAAAGGCTCTGTATGATCAAATCACAACGATCAGCCGCTATGAAAGAAAACTTTCATTATGCATACTAGAGACCCCCGAGCACCAGCCTGCTTAAATGACACCTATTTCAGCATTTCAATGCAGATCTTCCCCACAAGGGGATGCTACGTGCATGGCTGATCGTACTTCATTTGAAACCCTTCGTTACGAAAAAGAAAGAAACTGCCAAGGGGGAATCGAGAAGCGAGAGACGCTGCAGTGCGGAATGCAGTGCGCCGAAACTGCGGCGATACCGGCTTATTGGCAGGGAGCCGCCGGAGCAGCAGAACCTGAAAGGCGAGTCGCGAAGCCGCGAACCGAGGCCTACAATGCGGCTGCACGCGCCCACTCCGGCACTGAATGCCCGATCCCGATCAACCCCACACCCACAATCCGCTTCGCAGAAATCACACATAAGCATTTACCCCAGAGTACCAGGTACGTCACATCAGTCACAAAAGTAACATCGTTGGGGGGGGGGTCTTACTTATTTCAAATTCTTAAAACCTGTAGATCTACAGGTAAGCATAGGCTAATCATAAGACTAAGACTAAGACTAATCATAATCATAAGCCCCCATAAGACTAATTAACCGGATCTCATTTTAATAAAGTCGTTTGTTTTTTTTTCCACTACCAAGGTGTCTTTTACAACCGTCTTCATTAAACCTCAAATCACCTCCCACTTAAGACAGTAGCTTCACATTCGCGTCAAACTCCCATAATCTTCCAGGTTCCAATACCAGTCAGTCAAGCGTCTTATACACATACAAGATAAACATGGAACACAATTTATTTCGCATTTCCTGTTTGATGTTTATAAACTGGCCTAGGTTAATCCTACATTTAAATGTGTTTAGTTAGACAAGCCGAATTGTCATGTATAATCACATTCATGCTACATTAAAGTTCTCCTATAGTTGGGAGACACCTGTTGGTCTTTACTGATTTTATATAATTACCTATTACAAAGGTGCACAATCCACTGATGAAAAGGGAAGAAGCTTTGAGTTCAACAAGTAGCGATAAAATAGCATTTGTAGTTAACTGTCCATCGACATTAACCTCAGTAACAGGACAAAATGCTCCGGCTGTATCCACTTATGCGGATAAATGAGAGTTTTGAAATTGAATTACACTGAGTCATCGGGGCTCCGCCGAACATGAACCAGGTACTTAAACGGAAACTTCTGCAATAATTTATAGAATGTTACATTTTAACACTAAGCGCCCCGGAGGTTAAAAAAAAAAAAAGAAACTCACCTGCGCGTTGGTACAGAGTGAAAACGACGAGATGGGCTCCTTTAGGAAAACATGCAGGCTGACTGACGCTCGCCGAAAGTTTAACTAAACCGAATAGTGTCACTGTCAGGGATATATAGCTGGCACTTCCTTAGTTACCAGTCTGTTATTTGGGGGGAAAAAACACACCTGAAGGCAGAAAGCAAAGGCAGGATCGGGGGAGGAGCGTGGGTACGTGCTCCTTACACATGTAGCGCCCTCCATTGACGGATCAGGCCCACTGCGCCCAGAAGGCTGCCATAACGCTCCTCGGTTACTCCCGTTACTCCTGGCGCTGAAACACCAAAAAGCGGGCGAAAAACTTTCCCTACACGCCTGTAACGCGTCGAGAGTGTCCATCAGAGCGCAAGATTAAACGTTTTTGAGTTCTTTTTTGAAATACGAACAATATCTTGGTTCCCATCAAGAACAAGACATAGCACCGTAAAAACAAGCCTGTACTCGATTCATTGATTCAAATAGAATTTGACATGCTAGATAAATGATCAGATTATCATTATTGTATTACAGTGACTTTGAAGTATTAATAAGCGTCTAGCCAGCATGTATTGCTCTTGACTGAATTTTGCCCTATATAAACATTTCCATGTCACATAAAAAGGCCTATAGCTCTCCATTCAATAAAATTCTAATAAGATAACCACTCCCGCCCATAATTAAAATGTAATAAAACGTAAGCAACTTTATTATTTACCTCAAAGCACTTAGGGAATGTTTGTGGTATAATGAAAACCAATCCAATTCGGCAATCTTCAGCAAGTTTTTATTTGTTAACAAAATCAAGATTGCATCACAATATATTCGCTCTGTTATGAGTAGAAAACTTCTTTTTAAAGAATTAGTTGAAAGGCACAATTTTTACAATATATACAGTTCGATCTAAATTATAAATATATAGAAAATAACAAAAGCAAAACCCAGAAAAGTGCTAAACAGTTTTACAGAAAAAATAGCATTTGTTTGTTTTTATTTTTTATTTTTTTTTAAAAAGTACAACCAGTAGCATGTTTATTTTGTTATTAGCAATAAATTACTTCGGGGGGGTTGGGGGGTGGTTTTCCATCTGACAAGGTGAAGGGACTTAACATGGGAACAGTATACAAAAAAATATCCGTGAAGAATACGGCGGGACGACAGGTAATGAATCACACGCAACAGTAAATGGATTATGCCATTCTTAGTGCAAATTAAAAGGATGAGCAATACAGCAAAACAATCTAACATTTCGACAGTGGTCAATACTTTGTTGTCCTTTTCCATATTGTGTACAAAATGGACAAAGCATTGAAATTAGGCTAGATGATGCAGATGACTATCCAATAATTTTTTCCAATTTGGGGGGAAAAGTATGCCTGACGGAGGTGGGTGGAGGATTCTAGGCGCAAGCGGTTAGTAAAACGGTGCCTAACGTGGGAAATGAATACCAGTTGTTTTCGTTAGTCAGCGATGAAAACAATTCTGGAGCCACAGGCATATAATACTTTTCTAGAGCAGATGTGTACCTCGCAGAGGAGGGTGTGCCCCCTCGGCGCGGCTGGCTCCCCACCCGCGTGACTGTGAAAGGGTGGTGGTGGTCACTGGTTTGCGATACGGGCTGATTATCTCGCAGTAATGAAGCGAGCCGGTGCTCCTGTGTTTTGCTATGGTTGACCGAGCGTGCGCTAAAGGGCGTTTGGAGCGGCCTGGCGTGAGACCGGTGCCTCGGCGACAGTCTTGGGAAGCTGGCAAATCAACAGATTTCCACAAATGACAGAAGTCGACATTCTTTTCATACACCACTTTTTATCTTTGCCCTAAGATGGCATAAACACTTAAAAATAACCAGAACTCAGCACAGTAACGAACGGCGAAACCTTCGAATCAAGTTTCAAACATCAAAAAGACAGCTAATCACTTCCAGTGCAGAATGGAGGTGGAAAGAACAAGGGCATTTTTTTCAGTTGTCGGAGATACCAGATCTTCTATATATAATCTTCTTATAATTTGTAATGGATATTTTGATATAGAATTTTTTCCTGAGATTAAGATTCGGATGTAGTCGGTAACTTCGGGTGCGGAAATACTTTGGTATCACTCTGCAGTCACAATAACTGTACAAGAGTCAGGAGGACAAAACTGCAGAAGAAAAACAAAACAAACAAACAAAAACCCCACTCACACGCACACCAGCGACCCTGTACAGCAGTACACAACAGTGCAATATATTTGGTGGGAGATTACGATAGATATATTTTGTGTATATTAATTTTGTTTTTTAAAAAAGTCCCTGACAAAACATTTGACTTTTTAAAGTATTATCAGCTACAGAACCGGATTATAATAGTAAAAACTATTTCCACTAAAATGTCCCTTAAATATAAATAACAATAACAATATTAACACCCATAAAAACACATTGCTTTTATCCAATTTCTCTCTTACAACACGCAACATGAGCCTCGATCCTAAAAACAAAGGATCTCAATTTAAGTTTCTTTAAACATTTGGTAGCCAGTGCAAGCAACCTACACATAATCGGGGGAAAAAAGTCCAATTTGACCCTGAAGCGTAAACAGCACTTAGACATGTTTTCTACACCATGTTTATTTTATTGCTTTTGGTGAGGCTGTGTGTGAGATCTGGGCCACCTCTGACCCATTAAGAGTGCAGCAATGCAGTGACCCTGTCAGGCCCAGATATAAACATGGAGAATCCTAAGGGCCAAAACCGGTATATTCAGACTGTAAAATCAGAAACTTTCCTGAGGATTTAAAATTAAGAGTTTACTAAGAGTCACATTATCAGGTAATGTGTCACAAAGGCAGGAAAAAAAAAAAAAAAAGAAACGCTTGGAAAACAAGGCTTACTGGAAGTTCTCAACATGGTGAACTTGTGAAATGATCGACTTAACCAACCAGTACTTTATTTCTTGGGAAGAATTAGGGGTGCCATACACAGCTGACAGGAAGTAAATCAGGTTGGGAGGAGGAGGGGGGGGAATCACATGACCACCACCACATGACTAAGGGGCTAATTAAATATAACCCAATAAATAAGATGCCACAGAATATAAATATATACACAAGATCAGGTGTTTAAATTAGCTCACTTCTCACCTTGTTATGAAGGCACTGTTACAACAGTAGGTTGTTTAATCATGTCGTTCCCCTTTAAGCGAGACGGCTGCACACGGAGCTGCTCTATATAAAGTGGTGAAACGAAAGGTCAGGCCCAATGAATCATCAATCCGACACCCCCGACTGCGACACTAGCGGGATGTGGGATTTCACGTTGGTGGGTATACCTCTTTCCGACGGGATATTTAAGTTTCACGGCACTTGGGTTGGGGAGGTGGGGTGGACAGGTGGGGACGCGGTATTCTCTCAAAGCGACTACATCAAACCTTGCATCTGTTCATCGCAGCAAACAGAGAGGCACAGAAAACCTCTGCAAAGTGACCAGGGAAACAGCGTGACTATGGCTCTTGACCAAACTCTTTACGCCGTGGCGGGTGCAGCTGGCTCCTGACCTACATTTGAAAAGGTGCTTCTGGGAAGGCAATGCTGATTCTGCACCTCTTACTTTAGGCTTACCGAGGACAGGGATACGCCAAACTGACGGGCTCCCGCAATGGACGTATCCGCAGCTAAAATGGACTCTTCTGACCTCAACAGCAGGCTGTTGAACCCTGTCACTGGCGCTAACCCTACAGGCCGGACTTAGTGGAGGTGCCAACACCATCTGAAGATAACGAATATCCAACTTTCACCCACTCCGCCGGCTACACAGATATGCTACCGCACCGTGACCCCTGTGCCCAGCACTGGTGGTACGGTCCAAGGGCCACCGATGGGACTGCTGCTGGAGATGGTGGGGAATCCTCCAAAGGTTAGGCAGCACGCTTCTGGACACGACGTTGTACTATAGAATCTGTTTGGTTTCGGTTTCTCTGCGATGAAATCAGAGAGGTTCCTTCCAATCTGTCTTGGAGGGAGAGACATTTCTATAGAAATTATGAGTCGAGCTGAACCGCGCTCTGGAAGCAGCAGGAGGCCCGAACACCACCGTGCCGCCGCCAGCATCGCCGTGGCAACCCAGCGGCTGCCTGCCAATCAATTCCGGTACTGGATGACAGACTGTCTGTTCGGATTGGTCCCCAGCATGCTGTCCAAAACTTCCCGTGCGTTTATGGGTCCCTCCGTGTTGGGGTGCCCATTCACCAAGGGCTGGGGCTGTGGTTCTGTGGGGGTGGGGGCACAGGAGAACAGGGAGGAGGAGCAGAGCGCAGGGGGGAAGGTGGTTCTGGCAGAAGAGGGCATGGACGAGTAGGGCAAGGATAAGGAGGGATTGTTAAAATTCAGGTAATTCGGGTAATCCACCGGGCCCTCCTGCGGCACTGCCGCAAGTGGTAGCTGCAGTATGCGCTGGGCATGCAGGGGGCGCTGCGAGTGTTGACTGCGCGGCACTTGAGCAGTACTGAGTGCCGCCGACGGCATCAGAGCATCCAAGGACAGGTCTTCTTGGCCGTCAGCAACAGGGCCCGCGAAGCCGTCCAGAACTAAGCCTAGACCCAGGCCCAGGCCCAGGCCCAGGCCCAGACCGCCATCCGGGGAGGGTGAGGAACTGCTTATGGTCAGGTCCAGCACATCGTCGGAGTTCCTCTGGGGGGGCAGGCACTGCAGGGCAGGGCTGGAGAAGAACTGCGGGGTGGAGAACCCGCACCGGTTGGAGACCATGATCTCCTTCCGCCGCTGCTCCTGGTCGTCGGCTCGCCGCTGCTCCTCCTCACGCTGCTCCCGCTCCCGCCGCTTGCGCTTCACCTCCTCGTCCATATGGAGCAGTTCGTCACGCACCCGTGCCACGCAGTTCTCCGGGATCTTGATGCCTGAGGATGACAAACGAGTCAGGACTTCTGTGCACATCTGGAGGCCCAGCAGCAGACAGGATACTAACCAGCAGCAGGATCTGATCACATGCAGCCCCTCACAAACGGCCTCGGACAAATAGAAGGTCCTGCTCACTAGGTATTATCAGGACCCCCAGAAACAGCTCTGTTCCACTGAGGAACACACGGGCAGGAAGCGGCTCCCCAAACGTGCGCCTGCTTACTGTACGGCGAGCGGGAGATGATTGGATGCCAGGCAGCGCGTGGCTGAACTCCTCAAAGCCATTGAGAAAGCCAGGTGGACAGAGAAATCACACAATGAACGGTACCCAGGGGAAATCCAAGGGAATTCTTCAGAACTGCATTATGGCGCTTTAGAATAGTGCCAAGGGTGATTAAATTACAGGAAGAACCCATGGGTTTGTCAGCAATGTGATGTATAGGCAGAGACTTGAAAATGAATGTGTCTGGACTGACAGCAGTACACAGAAACGGGGGAAGCACAAAACACCTGAAGTTAAGATTTTCCTTAAAGTCCGAGTTAAGGTCTCCTTAAAATAAAGTCGGTTGCACAAAACACCCTTAAGTCTCCTCCTTAAGGTTTCCTTAACATTTCTTTAAGGTTTGAAATTCGGTGAATGACGCGGCACACTGTTGAATTGTGGACATAAGATACATCACCTATTACAGCCCAGAACGATCGAGCCTGTAGCATAAAACCACAGAGCAATCATTAACTGCAGTGCAGCTGGGAGAGCACAGCTTCGGATTGTGGAGTGATCCAACTGTAGACAGTCAGAGAAATCATAAATTGACTGCCGGTCAAATTTATAAAGCAAAATCAATGGCTCACCATTAAGTGTATCTAAGGCGTTCTCCCGGTCACGGAACACTTTTTTGGGATCCGTTCATTTTCGTTATTTATTATCATGAACTCGGCCATGTTGCAGTTAAGGTACGGTTAGAGGTACCTTAATTTTTTTCCCTTTGTTTGGTTGCTCAGGTCTTTTGTGCAACCGTTAAGGGATTCCTAAAGTATAAGACCAAGATAAGGAGAAAAACTTAAATACTTAAAAGAAAATTTTAAGGAAACCTTAAGGAGGAGACTTAAGGGTGTTTTGTGCAACCGACTTTATTTTAAGGAGACCTTAACTCGGACTTTAAGAAAAATCATAACTTAAGGTGTTTTGTGCAACTGGCCCCAGGTTCTTAACCCACCAGAGCGTAAACATTTATCTGACATTCACGTTTCGCCTATATATCTGACGCTTTTTCCCCCAAAGCAGCCTGAAGTACAGGGAAGGATTACACCTGAACCCGCTACCTTTGTGTCGTTAGTGCAACGCCCCGCCCCCCCCCAGCTACGCACCGACTTGCTTGTTGTGCTGCTTGGTCTTCAGCCGGACGATCTGCAGGATGCTGGAGTTGGTGACGTCGGACACCACGTCGGCCACGCGCTTCCAGACGCGGAGCAGGGCTCCGCACAGCATGTGGTACTGCCGCAGCCGCATGCCCAGCCAGCACTCGTGGCCCTCCTCAATCTGCTTGCACTTCCCGTTCCTGTGGGGAGGGGCACGCGGGTCAGGGGGCGACGGCGCACGCACCTCCGGGCCGCGCTCGGGGTGGGGGTCATGTGAGCACACTCACCAGTTAGCGTGGCTGCATTTCTGGAAGGAGAACTTAAACTGATGCTCCCAAGGTTCCCTGGCCTCGTCTGCAGTCACCTGCGTGTGGAAAGACCGCCGGCGTCGTCACAATGGCGCACCCAGACGACCGCCCGGACCCCGCGGTCTCTCCCCATGTCAGCCGGACGCTCACCTTGCGGTACCTGCGTTGCAGGTTGTCCAGGTTCTCCGGATGAGCCTGCTTGCCGATGTTGGGCTTGTAGAGGATGACGTTGCGGTTCCGGCCTTGTTCAGCCAGGAGAACACAGGGGTAGTTTCCCCGCGTCTGAGAAAACAAGAGTGCGTCACCATGTCAGAGACAACGCAGTCTAGCTGATATATGGTATGTTTAATGACTGGTGCTGCCCCCATCTGATCAGCAGTACAAACTGCACCGTCGTCTCTACTGCTGCCCGACATCTAAGGCTGTGGGTGAGAAATCAGAACAACCCACTGCCCGGAGATGCACTTTAATAGAGTCATCCCCTTTAAACACTGCTTCATTACTGTTTAAACCCTACTAAATGCTCAAGGGAGTTTTACTTACATAAAAATGTTCTGAGGGCAGAATGAAAAATGATGGTTCAGAGAGATAACCAATCAGATTGCAGAGGAGGTGGGTCCAAGCAACTAGTGGACCAAACATAACCCAAAGACAAATACACGAAGGGTGAAGTATTACCGGCATGTAATGGCAGTCACAGCTATCCTGCACTATATCCTTAGTTCCTGGATACCTGGAGCCATTTACACATTCTATTATATTAATGTATGTCCCAGAGCTAAAATGACCTGCACAGAGAACAGCATATATATGAATTTATCTCTAAGCAAATGATATACTCCATGTATCTATTTATCATTTTGCGCATTTCTTCAGATAAAACCCTCACAGACTTTGGTAATTAAGTTTGGAAATTAAAAAGTGCTCCATCTGGTGGGTTTAATAATGCATTACCAGAAAAATGGTGGCAACGTGGTTACAGGAAGGGGGGGGGGGCTTCATTTAACCAGCTATTACAAAAACCTATAAAATGTAAAAATGTTTAAAGATAGGGTCAAGGCCAAGACAGTAACAGACATCTGTGATGATGGCAATAATTCCAGGGAATGCTGATGGTGGCTGGGAAGACCTGGACCTTCTCAGGCGACTCCTAGCCTTCAAAACCTCAGGTAACCATTTCCGTGTTCTCAGTCTTGGGTAAAAGTCTGCACACCACACCCTGCCGGCCGCTGAAAGCACCCAGCGCTGAAGGAGCCTGTTTCACTCAAGTCTTCCCCGCCCCCTTCTCAGCCGTGTCACCGATACGCGAGATGCGCGCAACTTGCACGGCGGGATTCCTGGAAGCTGACGTGTGTTTCCGGCCGTCCGGGAAAGGCTCCGAGGGCGCGCCGGCTGTGTGTGCGTGACGCCGAGGATCCCGGCGGGGCTGCCGTCTCCTGCGAGGACGGCGCCCGTTTTGTCTCGAGTACCAAAAAGCTATTATCCAGTCGCTGATGTCAGCCAGGCTCTGGGAGTCGCTCTGTGCTATTGCTAGATACACAGCTGCCCATGTTAATTTTGCCGCCCAGGTAGTAGGCCTAGGTTCTCCCACACAAGTACATGAAGAGGCTCACCTTTCGTGACAGGTAAAAGCCCTCATCCGGGCCTTGGAGGGTCTCAGCCTTATCGCAGGCTTCCTGCCAGGGCATCCCTCGGTCCACCCTGATCTGGTGACATAGAAGACAGTCACTCCAGCTGCAGTGACACCCCCTCCCGCCTCACGCAGGGGCTGCTATCGGCTTTATCTACCAGCAGCTGGATCACGTCCCGTCCTCGACATTAAAAGCACGCGATCTGGGTCTCGGATGACGGCCCTCTCAATATCTGTCGGCCAGAGTCGTCTAAATCACCCAATCACACGCACGCCAGGCCCAGGAACGACACATTAAGGAGGAGTCTCTCTGTGTGCAGCAGATCCAGGAGAGTTACGGCCCCGGGATTCTGGTGGAGCTGCCATACCTTGTAGAGCACCACCTGGCCATCCTGTGGGTTCCCCGCAGTGAGGAACTTCTCCTGGGTCTCCTCATAGATCTCGTCATTACCGGGAGCCAGGTCTACAAGGACGAAGACAATGCGGTTACACCAGGCCACAAGACCTCCCTTATGAGGAGTCGGGCCCAGTAGGAGTTTTGAGGGAGCAAAAACATGGATCTGTGGGTTCCTGCGGACTGAGCCGAGAAACACTGATGTAAGTCATTACTGTTACTAATCTTTATATATACGGGAAACCGACTGTTCAGAGACTACAGGCTCAGGTAAACACTCACACTTATGAGCCATAAGCATCTGAATCACACACACGCACAAATGAACCCAGCTGCCCTGCCCAGCTCCTTTGCCGGCCTGAGAGTTGCGGCCTACCTAAGATTCCCATGTCGTACTTCCCTTCCTTCTTGTCCTTCTCTATCAAGTAGTCAAAGTTGTCAGTGAAGTACTGGAAGAGTGCATTCTGTTTGTCCACCTCCAGGCCCAGGATGCGGTTGAGGAACTTCGTGATACTGCAGTCTGGGATTGAGCAAGAGGAAAAAAGGCCCCACTGAGAGAAGAGTAAGAAGAGAGTGCTGTACACCATGATCTATCTCTGGGGTGAAATAGTGACTGGGGTGATGAAGAATACTCAAAGTCTACTATATTTTGCAGCATCAAAGACATGATGGCAGCCCACTTGTCCTTACCTTTCTCAGTGCTAAGACCAAAGCGAGGCTCTTTACAGAAGATGCCAACATCCATCATGCCGCGCTTCATGTCTGAAAGAAAGCATCACAATCCCCTGAGCTAGCTAGCAAGAGAGAGAGGGAGAGAGAGTTGGAGAGAGAGAGAGAGAGAGAGGGAGAGGGAGAGAGAGCAGGGTTCACCTCTGAAGAACATGGCATCGCCGTCTGGGTAATCTCTGGGAGGTGGCACCTTGCTCTCGATGTGGCCCAGGATGGCTTTGGTAATCTTGTCCAGAGCCTTGGTGCCATACTGCAAAGGAGGCCAGAAAAGATGGTAAACTATATCTCCCAAACTACCTAAGTTTGACCAGGGGAGGCACTACAGAGCACAGAAGGTTTAAAGCCCTAACCAGGTATATGTGGTTACCGGCAGGCCGATTCGGGCACACGGCATGAGGCTGGGTCCTTACCTTGTTCTCGAAGTTGTATTTGCTCAAGTCTCTGGACTCGGTGGCTCTCCTGTCGCCATGGGTCAGGGCCCCCTGCAGAACACAGCTTGAGGTCAGGAGCTAAGCAAGCACTCGCACGGCGGTCCTGTAGAGGGTCCAGTCAGACCGCGAGTGGCGTGGGGCAAAGTTCCAGTGAGGCACCGTCTTAGCGCGAAGTCTGCCTGGAGGAGGCAGCCAATAACCGGCAGAATGACCGTGCTGATAATGGAGGTATATGCCACTGCAGATCAGGCAATTTCTTTAACCATTTTATTTACCTTTTTAAAATTATTCCTTAACTCTATGGAGTTCTCAGGGAAACTCATTTCATTGTCTGCCGTACTGCTGTGCATCTGATAACCACCGATTCGGTTTTTGAGGAGAAGCTGCTAGACTGCGGAGACGTCGCGCAAGGTGTGACCAGGAGGGGAGCGAGAGCGGAGGCCCGCCTGGGAGCGAGAGCGGAGGCCCGCCTGGGAGCGAGAGCGGAGGCCCGCCTGGGAGCGAGAGGGTGACGTACCAGGCTCTCTAGCCTCTTGGCTACGATGGAGGCGAAGCGTCTTTCCCCGCCCAGCTCGGAGATGAGGAAGATGTACTCCGGGGCAGTGACCTGGTTAGAGCGGTGAGTCCGACCTGACAGGAAGCAGTGGGATGTCAGAGACAAAGGCGCAGCACTGCAAACCTTTACTGTAGCCAAAAGCTGACAATACAGGTGCTCCTCGAATTATGACATGGTTACGTTACGATGAACCCATCGTGAATGGAAAATATCGCAACTCAAAAATGAATGTATGATAGATTGAAACAGAATGATAGAAACAGAATGATAGAAATAGATAGAAACATAGATAGATAGATAGATGGATGGATGGATGGATGGATAGAAATTCCACAAGACAAACCATTGTGAAGTGGGGAGCATTTGTAGACAACTAACTGTAAAAAAGGCTCATAACCCAGCTTTACGCCTTACAGGATCCATGCATCAATGTGGGATAAAAAACAAAAACAAAAAAACTATAAAAGTGGCTTCACAACTGACTCAGTAGATGTCGCCAACCGGCAGACAAGCACAGTGAGACTGCGGTTTCTATATGAGGACACCGGCGCAAGCAAGACATGACGAAACCGGAATCACGTGTCCTTGACAAAGCGGGCAGGAAGCGGCTCTTACCAAACTGCTGTACGGCGCGGTCGGCGCTCCACGGCAGCTCCAGCGTCATGTGCACCCTCCGCTTCTGGTTTCTCACCCGCTTGTCAGCCTGCAGGGAGATGCCGGAGCTGGCTGCCTCCGAGATGATGGCCACGAGCTGTGGACAGGGTGCATCTCCAATGAGTGGCCACTACACAGCCGTCATGGGCTTACATGAATGGGTGATGTAATAATGTGGTGGCGGGGGTGGGGGGTGATGGGTGGGTACAAATCAGGTCGAGACTGGTGTGGGGGGGATATCCACACATAGAATTTTATCCGTTAATCACAAATGCACATTCTAGCTCCCCTGCTGAGCTCTCGACGTTCCCCTGGAGTTCCCTAGACAAGCTCCTGACGTTACCCAGATGAGTACTGAAGGTCCCCTGATGTTCCCGAGATGAGCCCCTGACGTTCTCCAGACAAGCTCCTGGTGGTCCCGATGTTCCCCAGACAAGCTCCCTACGGTCCCCATGTTCCCCAGAAGAGATCCCGACGGTCCCCTGATGTTCCCAGACGAGCTCTTGACGGTCCCGATGTTCCCCAGAGGAGCTCCTAACATTCTCATAAAGTCTTCCTGACTATCCCAACATTCTCCTGACGTTCCCCCAAACTCCCCTTATATTCTCCCAATGCTCCCCTGACATTCTTCTAAGGTTCTCTTGACATTCCCGAGACATTCTCCCAATGTTCTTCTCACCTTCTCCCCACTCATGAAGCGTTCCTTCTCCTTGATGTTGATCTGGTCGATGGTGAGGCCCTGCTCTGCACGAGACTCGTAGCGCACGCTGCCGTCCAGCCGCCGAACCACGCGGCCCTTCCGGCCCGTCATCTGGGAGAAGACAGAAATACCTTAGGGTCTGGGGGAGCTGCCCGAAAACGTCGCCCATTTCTCCCCGGCGCTGCTCTTTAGCCCAGTGTTTCCCAACCCGGTCCTCGGGGAACCCCGAACAGTCCACGTTTTTGCTTCCTCTCAAGTCGCAGCTCCCATCCGATTCGGAGTTCCTGATTGGCTGGGAGCTGGGAGGGAGCAAAAACGTGGACTGTCCGGGGTTCCCCGAGGACTGGGCTGGGAAACACTGCTTCAGCCCAACACCGTAAGCCTCAAGGGGCTCACCTCCGAGACACTGTCCGGCCCTCCAAAGCGGTCAATCAGTTCATCTAGAGTGTTCAGAGGTAGCTCTCTTCCCAGCTCGGAAATCTTGTTCAGGAGGCCTTGCTTCATTTCTTCAATTTTAGCTGGTGAGTAGAAAGACCAGAAAATGTGCATGCATTTAATGCTGTCATTTGGAAGGTTTAAATCCCTTCCTATAAAATAATATTATATAATGAATAGCCACTAATAAACTATTCATTTTTATCCAAAAAATACCGATATTAGTCATTAAAAAACAATACAAACATCTACCACTATGGGGCACTGCACCCATAATACTGTTTAACTTCCCAAAGTCCAGGAAAAAACTTTTTTTTCCCAGATGAAATAGGTCAGAATAACAACACATGTAAACACTGACTTGGCAGAAGGGAAAGATTAACAGCACAGACGATGTGTCTGCTTTTCTGATAAGTCCTTTCCAGCTATGCTCAGTATCAGGATTTATATAAAAACATTGAAGTAACTTCTTCTCCAGCTTCATAAACTTGGGAAGTGTCAGGTAAAAGAAAAGGCCATGCAAATGAGCACTGTCTTCTGTACTGTGAACAAACTAATGTGAAAATATGCAAAGTAAAACATCAACCACGATCCTCAAAACACCTCCCGTGCATAAAGACCGAGGACAGAGTGAAGGTTTCACTGTCTGCCTGCCTGACGTGTATGGGAGGGTCAGGACTCCAGCTCAATCATAAGCTGGCTTCCCATAAGCTGGGCCGCCGTGTCCAATCACGGGGTCCCGCTCCGTCTGTGTCCAACCTACCAGTGTGACAGTTAGTGTGTTTAACATAGATGACGTCATCGTTGTCCTGAAGGGAGTCGGGGGAGGAGTTTGAGTCACTGTCCAGACCGTCGGAGTCAGTGCTGCTGTCGTCACTGATGTTGATCACGCCCCCGTTGTCCACACTGTGCTTTGGGAACTTGGGCTGCCGGCCCTTGGGCTTGCCTAGAGCAGCGGAGAACACGTTTCGGTGTGAGCTTTAAGCACAGTCCACCATAGGGAGGATCACAGCTGCTACACTGCAGATCGATAATGACCATCTCACATCCTACCAACCTCATTCCCCATAGATTTTATTATTCTTGTATGGGGAGAAAAAAAAAACATTTTTAACAAACATTTTATATAATCCATAAAAAGATTCCAAAATTACCGGCGTGTTCCATCACAAAATGACCCCATAGCTCTCATTCTGGGGCCACTCTGCTAAAAACTAGCGCAGAAGGGAAGTAATCAAGCTCACGTTTTCTCTTGTTCCCGTTGCCCTTCTCTCTTCTCTGCTTTTCGGACGGAAAATGTTTCTGTACCAGAGACTGAAATACACCCCTGAAAGACAGAAGCCAGCGTTACCATGGAGCTCTCAAAACACGAGTCGGCTGAAGGAAGCTTGCTGGGGCTCGTTCAGGCGAGACATGATCACGCTAATTAGTCTTCGTCTCTGCCGGACGCCTGTAAGGCTGCACACACCGGCATGCGGACGCAACAGCCCGTGTTCAAGTGGCTCAGTGTCAGCCTAAGGCACAGGTGTCAAACTGCAGTCCTGGGGGGCCGGAGCCCTGCACATTTTTGGGTTTCCTCTCATTTAACACACCTGATTCAACTCCTTGTGCTAATTACCACATAGCTCTTTAGCTGAATCATTTGTGCTGGAACAGGGAAAGAGCTAAGCGACACCGGGCTCCGGGCCACCAGGACTGCAGTTTGACACCGTTGGCCTGAGGCGTTTCAGTGGCTGAGGTTGAACACTCAAACAAAACAAGAGATTCTCTAGAACCATGGTGGAAAGCACCACACATTCTTAACGACAACAAGACTTTACTGATCTCCACGGGGAAATTCTCTTTTTGCCGACCCCATCTCACTCTCCATGACACACATGTAACTGAGCGCCTTTCACAACTGGTCCACAGAGTGAAATGTCTAGACCAAGATTTTGTTTCAACAAACCAGTTGAGTATAAAGAGTCACAGTCACAGAGTCCTCAGCTGGTTTGTTGAAACAAAATCTTGGTCTGGACTTCTACTCTCTGGACCCGAATTACCCGACTCTGGCTGAGAGCGAGCCATTTTGCCGAAGCTGGGCTCCACCACTCTGACATGGGCTCTAGAGCTTGGCGGCAGCAGCATCAGGAGAACCGCGGCTCCTGGACTGTACGTACTCAGCAGCGGAGACAAATCGGTCCAGGTGTCCATCGTTCTCGTCCAGGACTTCTCTAGTGCGAGCCTCGCCCGTGGACTGCAGGCCAATCACAATGCACTTTGGGGGGGGAGGAGGAAGACAACATTGGTTACAGCCCTCTTGCCACGCCCTCAGCTCCTCCCTCAAAGAGGCTCACTGTCTCACCTTGCCGGCTGCCAGCTCCCTATTGGCCAGCTCCACGAGGCGCGGCACCTTGGCGGCTATGCAGAGGTATTTGAAGAAGCGCTGGTGCGACGACCAGAACTGGCCCCACAGCGCTTTGCGGGAGACCAGGCTCAGCTCGTCGGCAGCCTTGGTAAAGACCTCCAGAGCTTCTGCCCACTGAGGTCCACATAAGAGAGGGTGGGAAATGGACAGATTGAAGGAGATGCTTCCATGACCTCCGTCAGTGAGTCATACGGCACCCTGAATCCGACCTCCTGAGGCAGCTCACCCTTCATGCTGACTTGCTTCCGCTGGGTAATAAATATTACTAATAGCCAAATGGAACTTCCTGAACCATTTGCTGTATTTTCTGACCCCACTAGATGGTGCTCTATGTTCATAAAATGTCTCAAAGCATGCCCCAAAGTAAACCATGGGCACCATCTAGTGGAGTCAAAAAATACAGCGAATGGGCAAACTACTCATTCATTTGCCCATCACTAATATATCTTACCTACAAGGACTCTAGCATGAGACCTCAGCCAGCAGACAGGCTGATTAAATGGCTCTCTACAGTATCCCGAAAAGCTAAACAAAAGGACACTAGACACATCCCAAAGTGACTAATGTAAAATCGTGACCCGATGTTTAAATTTAGCCAAAATTTAGCCCTGAGCTCCCTGAAGCCCTCACCAGTCTGGCAGCCTTATTGTAGACCAGCTTGAATTTGTTGTCCAGGTTGATCTCTTCAATGCGGAAGGACACGCCCTGGAAGCTGAGCTGGCGGGCAATGTACATGCCGCTGACCTTCATGTCCATGGCCACGATCTCCATGGCGCCCACGCCCCTGTGGCAGAGAGGTGGGAACCCCTGTCAGCAGCGCCTCAGCAACGAGACACCCAGAGCCAGGGCAACACTGAGACCGCAAGGGACAAACCTCTTTTCGATGGCATGCAGGAAGTCATCGAACATCTTGAAAGGAGTTCCCTCGCCCCAGATTCCCAGACGGCTCATGTAGATCATGTTCTTTGGCTCAGAAGCACCTGGAAGAAGGCAGCGGTAGGCAGATGATCAGGAGCAAAGTCACCCCAAGTGTTGCTAGTGCAGGACAGTAGGGGGCAGGTGTGGGGCCCGACCTGTAGCACTGGCGTAAACCACCCTGGCCAGTGGCAGCTTGTTCTGCAGGTCCAACACCGCCTTGCCCATCTTCGTGGACGTGGCGTTTTTGGCTTTGTGGCATTCGTCGAATATGATCTTGGCAGAGGAGGCAGTCAAGGAATAAAACACGTGCAGAGAAGGGTGGCATAAGCGTCAAGCTCGAAAACTACTCTGCCGTATAGATGGAGGTGGGGCCCCATCGGGGGCCGACCATCAGCAAAGGATACGACTCCATCGAAGCCCGGTTTGCACCAGTCCAGGATCTGCTTTAGCCTGGTCCGGCGCTGCCCGCCCGCCTGGCTCTCCCCGATCAGCGCCGAGTAAGTGGCGAACAGGACTCCTTCTGAGGTAGCGGTGTCTCCATACTTAATCTGGGAGGCGAGGGGGGGCAGGGGTGAGCGTGGGCACTCGCCAGCCCGAGGGGGCACAGGAACTAGCTGAGAGCACCAACCTTATTTAAGGCGTGAACATGAATACCGGGAGCTTCTATGTCTTTGAGGTCTCGCTCCGCGTCGTACTTCAGGTCGTTGGAAACGCTGAACCTGGAGGATAAGACCAAAGGGGTGGGGGATGGTGTCAGTACACCGGCCCCTATAAGCCGCTAAGGAGAGCCGTCGTTTCCGGAAAGGCTTTGGGGTGGGAGGCCGCCTTTACCATAATGCTTTGTTCCGGCCCTTTAAGAAGTTCTCCACGATGATGCCGGCCACAGTGCGGCCCTTGCCCACACCGGCCCCATCGCCAATGAGGAAGCCGGCCCTCTGGTTATTCTGAAGGATCACCTCGTGTTGCTGGGGGTAACCAGACAGAGAGTGTGAGGTTAGTGGGAGTGAGGGTGGGCTCAGGGCGGAGACCTCCCAGGAACGCCCGCGGGAACCTGGCAGGCGTATATGATGGCCTCCAGCTGCAGGGCCGACAGCAGGCCCTTCTCGATGGTGCTCTCGGGGATGGACAGCGTGTAGGTGATGTCGGGTGGCGGCACGCTGGAGAGGGTGTTAGTCTCCACGACGATGTCAGGGTGGGACTTCCCGATGGTGGCTGCGGAGAGCATACAGAGCGCTAAGTGAGGGACCACGCACAAGGCCCGACGAGGCCCGCCATGGAGCTGAGGGGCCACGGCCCGGGCCTGACGGGGCCCCTGGCCAGCAAAGGAGTGGCACGCCGTACACTTGAAAGGCTTGTAATCCGCATAGGTATCGATGTGCCCGAGCTCCTCGGTCTCCTCTTCCTCAGCATCCTCCTCCTCCTCAGGGGGGGCGGGGGGCTCCTGCGAAAAGGGAGGCCTTGTCACTGAAGAAGCCTGCCATTCTGCGGGTGTTAAAAGGCAGCAGGAGCGTGCGATAAAACAACACACAGCTGTAGACCTGAGCATTCCAGGACCGGGGATTGCATGGGAACACGGGCCATTTTAAAGGTCAGGCTTCAGTCTCATTGTGAAAAGGACGGCACCTCTATGGGCCTTGGGTTCCTAAATTTTTCACCTGCAACCCCCAAAATAACAGTACCAGGGACCTCAGTACATTGTGATGACCGGTGGGTTGGCTCCCCCCCATCGGTAGATTTCTCTCAATCCACCGGTTGTGGTTACAATGGAATATTTCCACTTTTTATAAACATACCCTGGAAATCATCTCATGGCCTCCAGTATGGGATTCCCCCCCATTCAATTCAACTTATTTGTATATAGCGCCTTTCACAACAGAGTCATCCCAAGGTGCTTCACATGGGTGTGTTGCGATACATCATTAAGACAGAATAATACAAAAACAGAGAAAAGAAAGACAAGGAAATGAAAGAAAGAGACAGATGACAATGGAGGAGAGGAACCAGGAAAGTGGGGAGAGAAAAAAAACCTCTGGAGGTCCAAGGTCGACTAGCTGCCCACCCCCCGGGCATGTTAACATTATTGAAAAATAAGGAGTGGGCTTGCTTGCTAGGTCAGGTGTGGTCAAGGTCAAAGCCAGATAGGGCACAGTCACAGCAGGGAGGCACGGAGAGTTACCTGGTATCCTACAGACGGGGTGTTGATAATGGCGGAAACATCTTCAAAACTGTTCAATCCCTGAAACCTGTTTGGCTGCTCGGGGGAGGGGGAGAGACAGGACAGAATCAAACAGGAAACAAAACATTAGACAGAACTGCTGACATGCACATACATGCCTACAATGAAGAGAATGGGTGAGAATGAAGAAAGCAGGACCAGCAGCACCGACGGCAGCAACTTATATCAGATCAGGGTTTAATGGCCAGGTCAGGGGTGGGGACTGTGGTTAAAAATGAGATTTTAGATATGGGTGTGTGTTGCTGAGGCAGAACCAAACACCCAATGGCAAAAAATAAATCACCAAACTGAGACCGAGAGGGACCGCGTGTGTGGTTGCGGCTCGAGGTTTCGTAGGTACGGATGGGTGCGTGGCAAGCCTCACCTGCAGCTGGCTGGGCGTAGGCGTGTTTATGTCCCAAAGCGTGGGGGCGTTGTCAGGCCGCAGGAAGCCCACGTCTGGGTAATCGCAAAGCGAATCGGAGGGAGAGGAGAACAGGGAGTCGTTGGAGAGGTCATTGATGCAGGGGAGTTCCTGTGGACATAAGAGGCATGGCGTTTCTGATCGGCGGCCAGTGATAGACCAGGATGACAGTCACCCTACAGCACCAGGGGGTCCCTGCTTAGGTGACGAAGGTGTCACCCACCGCAAGGAATATTTAAAATGATATTCCTGAACTTCCCAGTGCGAGGTTTGAAAACCCAGGGTTGGACCAGACAGCCAGCTGATGCGCTTTCAAGTGGGGGGCAAATGGGGTCGCAAACAAAGCCAGGGGTTTCATGCCGCCCCCCCGAGCAGGGAGCAACCGACGACGAGGTTTATTTCCCATCAGGGAGTGAAGTGCACTCAATTCCAAATGCATGTACGTGCTAAAGCGACTGAAGACAACCGGTCGATAACTCCTGAGCTGCTTCAGCCGGGGGGGGGGGGGGGGGGGGGGGGTGGGGGGGGGGGCACAGAGAGTGGCAGATGCACTGCCAAGTGTTACCACCAGTCTGCCTTTAACACACATACCCACCAATCTATGATTAATACTCCCATTCTCATACACTTCCACCAATCTGCATTTAATACTCCCACTCTCTCACACTCCCACCAATCTGCATTTAATACTCCCACCAATCTGCATTTAATACTCACACTCTCCTACTCACTGGTGTATTATTACCAATGTGACTGTGTGCCATGATTTGCACTATACCATTAATACTGTGAGTCAACAGCCTAAAAAAAAAGCATTTTATTTTCTTCAGTTGTCATCGGAATACTTCTCCTTATATAGTCTATGTAACCGGTTTATCTGCAGTGCGTGACTTTTCTGCTTTCCAGAATTTTCTAACACTGACTCTAACGATAAATTTAATTCAAAATGAACAGATTTTGTATAATTATGCACATTAAACAAATTAACCTGGTTACATATAAATAGTACCAAATTAAAAAGTAAAACATTGCCTAATTCAGCGTATACATGCGGCGCTGCCTTCATACATGGTGCGTAATAAAAGGCACAACTGGCCAATTAACACAAGAACTGCCTGTTTCCCACGCCAATGAATGTCAAACTGCTTTAACCACCAAGCAAGACGGACTTGGGCGAATGCAGCCCTTTTGTTCACACTAATGTGCTCTGTCATGACATCGTACACCTTAAGTTTTCAAACACTGTATTTTATAAAATGTTGGACAGACGTAGTTTATTGGTGTTGTTCATCAATTTCATGTTTTTTAACTCAATTCACGTGAAACAAAAAAAACGTACGTTTCAATGGTGATTAGTCTCACACATCTGGCATACCACGCAAGAAATCTTACGGCAAATCTATATTATTCCACTATAAACCTAAAATTAGCTACATGAAAAGCGTTAGGGTAGTTTGCAAACCTTACAGATAAAGCAATAAAATTGTTACGTACATGGAAATGTATGTGCATACTTGTCTCGAATTGAAAATGTGGCGCCAGTCAGCTGACCAAAGTTGCCAACCCTGTGTTTTATTTGAAATGAAAAGTAAAACGCACTGTTTTAGGCTGAAATGATTTGTCATTCTGCTTGCTTTGTTACTCTGGCAATAAGACAAATGAGAAAACATTACCGATATCATTTTTTATACGTTTTCGAAATAAGGCCACCTAGACCAAACTGTAATAACAATTAAATTGTACTTAATATATTATGGATTTTAATTTACAAAAAGGGACATGCTCACATACTCACACACTCTTACAAGCCCACCAATCTGCATAAAATACTCCCTGTCACACTTCCACCAATCAGCATTTAACACTCATGCTCTCATACTATCACCAATCTGTGTTTAATACTCACACTCTCTTATACCCCCACCCGCCTATGTTAACTGCTCACGCTCTTTCATACTCCCCCCAATCTGAGTTGAATACTCTTGCTGTCTCATACAAATAGCGTTTAAATGCAGATACTGGGGCAGCTGCTTCACCGCCATGTGAAATTATGCATTACAACGTAAAAAAAACAAAACAAAACAAAACACTGCATATCCCTATGGAGGCGGTGGGGGGTGGGCATGTCTGGCTGTTTTTTGAGGACACGGCTGCCTTCCAGCGGACCCATCAGTAGATCTGCGTCCTGCTGACGCTGACACACAGCCATTTCTGCCACGGTGCCACGACAGGCCTGCAGGATCATCAGGTGGTGAAGATGCGGCGATAGCCACCATTCCGCATGAGCGTCAAGCAATTCTATTTTTAAAACGAAAAAAGCACCTGCTGTAGGAACTTTGAAGTCGTTTCTAATTCTGTGCCAAAGTGAAAACGACGCAGCCACACCACAGACTCTGACATCAGTGCCGTGCCTTCGGGCATATGCCATCACCCGTCACGTTACAGGCGGTAAGTGAGCACCGGAGCAGGGTGGTGCCCACGCTGCCCAGGAATGTGGCTTCGGGAGAGGCTCCCCCAGGCACACGATTTCCCTCTCAACTCCAGCTGGCTTCATAGACAACAATAGTGCTCCTGGAGAAACTCTGGGCAATCAGCATGTACGCTGCCCATCACAGCCTCTTTAGAGGAGAATGGGCTCAATTTGAGGCGGTTTTCTCCACAGAGACCAGTCCACTGATACTACCTGTTGCGTCAAACTCAGACAACACACAAACATGTTGCTGTAAGCCTCCTAACCTGTAGGGGGCAGAGAGAACAACCTGCATTTATCGTCAAACCTAAAGTTGAGTCAGTGTTTCCGGGGGGACCCATATACCTGCGCACCATAGACGAAAGGTTTGGAAGGAGGCTTCACTGGGCTCTCAATGAGCAAAGGAACACTCGGCTCACGGTCAAAGACACTGGAGACGCGACTGGTAGGGAGATGGGCATTCAAAATGTAGAATTTAAAATGTATTGAGGTTGGAATGCACAAGTTACTTGTTCGTGGAGAAGGTACATGGTGAAGTGCATACGTAGTATAGCTCATTTAAATGAAGCAGCGTTATATGGTGTGACTCGTGTACGTATGTCAGCTTAATTGATGTGTTTTCCTAATTTTGCTGGACTTGGCTTCTTAGACTTTCAGAAACCTTTAGCCTTTTGTGTCATAGTCATGGCTGGGATATCTATAAATAAAATGAGATGTTTAGTTTAAATAATGTTTAGTTTAGAAGTGTTTATTATTAGTTTCTGGTGTTTATCCTTAAAGGTTATCAACCTAATTGGGTATCGACCTAATTTTGCTTCTAAATAAAGAAGACAATAATTGAGTGAGTTGTCCCTTGCGTCCTTCAGTCTTCGACTGACCGTTTTCAAGTTTGGGCAAGCGCTGAGCTGTCGAAACCTACCATAACTTGACACTGCCCAACCTTCAGAGAAGAGCTGAAGCTCTTCCGAAGCTGAAGGGCGGCCTGTCTTCCTGGAAGCTTCACTTCCCAGACCCACTGGTATCATTCCGAGAAACCAGACTTCTGCTGGGAGCAACTCATGACTTGGGAGGCCGGAGCAGAATCACGGAATAACTGTAAGCAAGCCACCCCCACCATCCCTTCCCAGCCGGGGCCGGCCGAAACATGATCTGATGACACAAATGCCACAAACATAGGTGTGGCGGGGGGGCGGGCGCATGGCAGAAAATTAAAATACGGAGATTCGACATAAAGACCCAGAATCTGGGAACCGCGGCTTCCTCATACAATTAAAAGCCATGAATGAAACACTGAGGAGCATCTGGGGCCAGTGATGGAGCAGAGATCCTCAGAGCATGAAAGCCGGTTCTGGGACGAGAGATAAGCAGCTCCAGCTGACAGATGCTAATCGCCACTTCATTTGCATTTTGTCTCCCCCCCCTCCCCCCAGTCATCACTTTCCATTAGCCCCTCTGCTTCCAGCCTGCTATCCCTGGTGGAGAGACAGGGAGGCTGGGGGAGGGGGGAGGTTATACCTGGCAGAGAGCTGTCGTTTCGGGGATGAGCAAGAGGTCATACCATACCATACCATACCAACTTTATTTATAAAGCACTTTAAAACAACCACACAGGCCCAAAGTGCTGTACAGAAAATAATCAAATCAAAGGTCAAATCGCCATGCCGATGCCGATCGATCAGAGAGCTCACAGTGAAGAAGTTTCACGCGGCACCTTCAAAACGAACAAGCTATACTCCAACCGGCAGACTGACAGTGATTACGACAATTACCGTGACGACACGTCTGCAAACAGAAAACACAGAGTGGTGACACAGGCAGCCGGGGTAGGCCGGCGCCGCTCAGACTCCCCCTTGCCGGGGCCCCGCCTTGCCTTCCAGGGAATCCCCTGCCTTCCACCGCCAGGAAGCAGGAGTCGACAGCAGCTTGTTAGCAGCCCCCCCCCCCTGCCGCCGCGCTGGAGGGAGGGGAAGCAGCACACCGACGGGTATGGCCTCCTCGGCCTAGAGGGGACCTCCCACTCAGATCCCTCCTCTTCCTCTTCCTCGAAGCAGCCAAGCGGATCAGCGACTACAAGACGGCTGCACTACACCACAGGGCTACTGCTTAGCCCCCTGTCCACCCTCAGGAGACGGGCTATACGTTCTGATTTCATTCATATAAAGAGCTTTAAAATCCAGTCCTTAAAATAATGGGCACATGAAAAATAATGGAGACACAATAACTTGCTCATGATTTATTTTACATAGTGGCACATATTTGTCTGCAGTGTGTAGAGAGATAAAATCAGGCAGTTTTATAACGCTGCCAATGCATTATAATAATTATTACTACTGCAAAAGTGTGGCAGAAGCCCACTTATGCGACCGGGCCACGTGCCTCTGTGAGCGCCAAGGTGCCACGTCTGGGACAAACGGTGCCGTGTGAGGACAGAGCGCCCTTTGTGCCCCGGCTGCCAGGCCGCACCCCTTGACGACAAGCTCCCCACCCCACGCCATGGCGACATCACCCTGTGCGCTCCTTTACGCCATTGGGTTCTGCCATCTTTGTGCCAGCGAGACACCAGTGAATAATACTGTGCTGTTCCAGTGTTACACCACTGCTGGACAGCTTGATCAGGCAAGCAGGCTGACACGCTTCTTAGGAAGAGTCCTGAAAGCCACTGACGCAGCATGTGTGTGTGTGTTTGTGTGTGTATGTGTGCGTGTGTGTGTGTGTCTGCGGTGACTGGGACCTGCTTCCAGCAAATAGAACGGTCACAGCGACCACAGAGCCAGGCATGACACGCTCAGCTGTGCACGCACGTACACACACACACACACACACACACACACACACGTGTGTGAGTACACCTGGGCACGTACGTATAGACACACACGCACGCACGCAGCTGTGTAGACCACATGCGCGCACGCACACACACGCACAAACCCACAGGAACCTGCTGGCCTTTGCGGCTGGCCGGATAAGGTCAGGGGAGCAGTCAATGCCACCGGATGGGTAAAGACGCGATAGGGTGGAAACTCTGACTGGTTTACAGTAAATCAATGTGTCATTACTGATTTTTTTAAACCCTTGACATTGTCACGGTGGGCTCCACGCAGGTAGCCCCTGAACACACATCATCAGATCAGGCTCTAAAGCTAAGAGTGGAAAGGAAAAAGTGAACAGAACGAACGGATGGGTATGGTGACCTGAACAGGTAATCCTTTTCTTTTCAGGCAAGTCTATGGCAAATTCCACAGGGACATCCCATTCGCTGTGAGGACTGGAGTGACCC
>JAODJW010000145.1:67781-77816 GCA_026777045.1 Hyperopisus bebe | reverse complement strand
GGATGAGCACTACCCCCCCCCCCCCCCCCCCCCAGAGTGAAAACAGCACAATCGGGTAGCAGGAAGCTTTCATCTGTGCGCTGTTTGTCAGCCGCTGACAGGGGTCAGCAAACTCAAGGAACAGTTTGTACGGAGAAGGCACACCAAGCCAAGACAACACGGAGCAACTGAGACGTTACCAGATGAGCAGCGGATTAAGGACGTGGAAAAAGCCCTGCGATTCAGAATCAGTGATTGTCACTCATCCACAAACTGTTCACATACTATATCCGTTGCATTTATGTTTGTATATACACACATAAATGACTATAAACATGTATATTTGTATGCATACTCACAACCTTGTACTTGGAAAAACACTTTGGAAGATTGTACAGATGTTACAGAGGTGATACAGATGTGTTAAATACAAATTTGAATCCCATCCTTTGTGGTGTGAGGTTGTTTTTTTACTGCCAAGCTCTTGCACTGCATAAGAAGTCGTGGAACATGGATGCATGGATATTTTAATAGTTTTGAAGCTGCAGATGATGATAATAAATGTAGACTATCGCTGACCCCTTACCCCTGGCCTATGATTCTCTCTCTCTCTCTCATAGACCTCCTTTTGTTTTGAAGAAGCTTTTTTGTTTGTTTGCGGTTATAAGCAACCAAATGCGTATATTGCAGAGTTTGGCAATATGGAGTGGCTTACAGGCTGCTTAGCTTGGCCAGACAGGTGGATGTCCATTGAAATGTAAATCACTCTGGCAGAGGTTTGGCATAAATAAAACGACACAGGGAGTTCAATGAGGATTAAGAGATCGGTCCGTTTAGGCTGAAATCCAGCGTTTACATGAAAGACAGGAAGCAGAGCAAACGGCCTGGTCCACCGTCCATCTGTCATCAGTGCACCAAGACAGATTTGTTCAGGCTGTAGAACAAACATTATGAAGTTTGGGTTTCCAACAAAAAGATCAGAAAAAATGATTTTATAACTGAAAACCACTTCAAGTAAGGCCCCCTTCATACAGTAGCCACATGCTGTGAAGGAGACGGAAATGAATGAATTAGAGAATATATGTTTATTGTTTGTTCAGAAATATGCTTATAGTTTGTTCAGTTCCAGTTCTGGGTATCTCTGGGTTATTACTAAAACACTCACAAGAAATTTACTCCAGACACCTGTAGTTGGGTGAGCACTTGTCTTACAATGCCAGCCAATCAGAGGTATTTAACAAATCTGCATAGCAGATTTGCAGTCCCTTAAAGCCTATTAGAGCTTGATGGTTCACCATCTGCAGGGCCGTCATTAGCATATTTAACGACGGTGAGATTGTAAGCCTTAGAATCTCAATTTGTCAAGCCGCCTGGTAAAAGTTTGCTGCCATAAATGATAATTAACCTTTTACAACTAATCAGGGGCCACAGCAAGGCGCAGCACAGCGTCGATGACAAGGACGTTCCCATCCCATGGAAATAACGACAGTCCCTCAGTGACATTCCACACTCAGGAAGAGGAAGGCCGTCTTACTTGCTAGCCTTTAAAGGATAATGTCTGTTAAAATGTCATTTCAAATGTCAAATAATTAAATCTCAACGCCAAAAATGAACACACATTATAAAAGATATTGGAGGATGCTGAAATTATTATGAATTAAATCTTTGCCTCCAGTCCTGTCTACAGCCAAGGTGCCCTTGACATTATCATCAACAGGGACACAACTATTGACACAACTATTTTCTTACATGGGCTCAGGGAGACTGTTGTCTCACCCGTCCAGGGTTGGTGGTTCAAATCCCACCTATGGCTTGTACCTTCTCCCTATGTTGTCGCGGTTGCCAACGGATGCCATTTTATTCCTGCCGTCCCCAGACTTGCAGGTAGGTGAACCGGAGTCTCGAGATTGCACATTGAACGTATGTGTGTGTGTGTGACTGTGTGTGTGTGTGTGTGTCTGTGCAGGCTCCAGTTCTCCTCTTACCCTGTACCCAATAAGTGATTAGAATATGGATGTATAATTTCCTAACATCACCTAAGTAAATATTAGAATGAATGTGATTAAACTGATTAAATTAAATCATAAATATTAATGATAGCTGAATGAAAGCCTGGATGTTACTCCATAAGGAATATATCAAACATTAAATTTTTTTATGGCCTTTGAAGTGTTACATTTTAAACTTTTTATACACTTAGTATAACAATGTCATGCACACACAACTGTTGCAACATTCTGAAGTTATTGACAGCACATTAGAAAGCAGACGGTATTTTATCAGTACAACCGGCTTCAGTGGATCTGACTGATTAATCAGAAATGCGGGGTACCAGGCTCTTTATGGTTTTATCACGTACTTCTTACACTCATGGCCATGCAGGATATCTAGCATTAAAGCATCTTAAACCCATCAAGCATCAGGAAAAAACACAAACATTTGCATATAGATTAATGATCTATCAAATTATGAGATGCGCTACTCTAAGAGGGAGCACACTAATTGCATTCACATTTCTAAAAGCTATTTAAAGAAACCCGAGGCGTATCTCTGATAATTAGAAGCAAACAGAAACTCGGTATTTTAGGATCTGATTCTTTCTAAACAATTAATGTCTATTTTGGCAGTACTTTAAATAAAGAAAAATAAATATACCTAAAAAAAATATGGCTCTGTCATAGAACGTAAATCGAACAAGGTTCGACTCGCCAGTTATAGCTAGAATTCACTGCGTTGGTAGACAGCAAAGGCAAACAAGGTTTTTGCAACAAGATAACATTCTCTGATTAAAAAGTCAGACCGTTTCTGTCAAGCAGCATCACCCAACTTATATCTGAGTAAGAACCAGACCTCTTCAGCAAAGCAATCCTGTTTGCGCGTTACACCTGTTGCGCCATTCCGAAAGCGCACAACACTGCCAATATTTTTACGTCTTCGCCACGTCATTAATATGCGTAACAGGTCTTCGTAATATTCTAAAACTAACTTTTATTCACTTCCGTTCTTTTCTATCCCTGCATGAACAGCATAATCCAAAGGGAGCTACAACAGACTTTTCCATATTGTAGACAGCGCAATTTGGTGAACATCAAATACCCCTATGGAACTAATGCAGTCTCTGAACGATTTGCATCTCTACAATGTAATTGTATTCATGAATATGAATTTATGCTCCTACTGACTCATTGTAGGCTACTTTTAAATGAAGAAGGTTCCTATTTAAAAAGTATTTTACATCTTACGTCAACCATGCATACACCCAGCCCTCTGCAACACTAGAAAGAGAGATATACTAACAGATGTATAATACAAATTGTCACCATGAAAGCTTCGAGTACAGCTTTGCTCAAGAACACTTGCGTCAGCCATTGCAATAGCGTCGTCTTCTGCTGTAACAATGTGATGTTAAGGTTTTTTTTCTTCCAGTTGCTTTGCATTATGCAAAAAGGCATTAAATTATGCGACCGCATTTGCAGGTTATGCATATTTCAAATTTGCAAATGTTTTATGCAGAAATCATGTATAAATGTATTGTTTAATACGTTTTTTCCACTTTTGTTCTTGCGAGAACACGCTGGAAATAGCGCGTGCCCACGGGGAGCACAGCACGTCATTGACCCCGATGAACAGCAGCAATGCTCTCGGCAGCGTATTTACATCTCAGCGCCGCACATTAAATGGCACGGCCCCGGAATCCGTTTTCCTGAGAGATGTAAACAGCACGATGTGTCACTTTTAAAACCGGACATTTAAAATTTCAAGGAACAAACATTAAAGGCTTTCACTTAATTATCATCACGTGCCTACCCGCATCAGGTATAGAAAGTAAAATGTCAAGAGGCCCGTTAGAAAAACTGCTAAAGAAACGGAGATAACGGGATACAGCTCACAACAGGGGTGGATGATAAAGACATGGTGGCTTCTTTATGTAACGTACATGTTGAAATGTCGTTAATTACCGTTTAATCCAAGGAATGAATACAAGATACTAATTGAGTAAGCAGTCAATATAAAGCATGTTCCCATGGCTAAAGGGACATCATGATCATGTTATAGATAGACATTGTTCAGTTTCAGGTTTAAGGCGAAAGTAAACAATATAATAACAAGTATATTTCTAACAATTATTGCTGTAAATAATTTAAAAATTATAATTAGCTTGAGGGGGGCAGCATGGTGGCGCGGTGGTTAGCACTGTTGCCTCACACCTGCGGGACCTTTTGTCAGGACAGCTGGCTGGAGGCTCCGCCGTTTTGTTGTGACTCATCACGCGCCGCGTTATCCTCCGCGTACCTGGCAGATAGCGGCAAAATCACGTAGATTCACGATCACTGTTTACGTCGTCAAGCGTTTCCAAAACTTTGTCCTGATTAAATCTCAAACATAGTCAAGGCCTTTCATTTTTCTGCGTACACCTTGCACATTCCAAGGAATCTTCTAATCAGAAGGTCCGGCTCCAATTCTAAGCATTTCTCTGTTTGATCTGTAAACAAATAACTTCCCTTTTATGTATAATCACAGGTGCAGAACTGCATCATTTCCAACTTAAGAAGGAAGAAGAATTATTTAGTTGAATTATTTTAAGATGCTCAAGTATTTAGTTGACTAATTATTGTTGCCCGACCCAGCTATTGTAATTTATTGTAATTACAATCATCCGACTAGTGCGATTAGATGACTTCTAGGCTGCTTAAATTGAGTAAGTTCCTCCTATTGGTTGGTCCTGTCCCAGTGACTGACCATAACTCCTACCAGTTCCCTTTGCCTGTTCTCCCGGCAGTGTGCCCATTTATCTGCTTGGCTTTGAAACACCATCTGGACAAATGCAGCTGAAGACAGGCAACAGAGGCCTGCTCAGTCTACAGCGCACCTCTGTCTCTATGGGCAGAATAGCAGGGACCTGGGGACTGGAGGAAGGCTCTGGAAGACAGATCCACATGTATGAAACACTTCTATAGAGTAGGTTAGGGTTACACAGTAAAGGAATTACAATGGAATCTGGCTACAATTTGAAGAGAACTGACTTGCTTTGCCTGAAGTACAATCAGTTCTCTACTGTTGTATTCCAGCTATCAAATCATACTGCATAATGAATTGCACTCTTTACTAAACGCATGAGATTTTGGTACCAGTATTACCTTTGCTGTAGAATTGCCCACTATTTCTGAATGCAATTACCAAAAATTAAATATTGCCTATAAGTATGACTACATTGCAAAGAAATACATGTACTGTAAGTCTGAGATTGCATTACTTACACACACTTTCTGTGGTTAAAGTCCAGTTCCTGAAGTATTTCGAGAAGCCAGTGGCCTTAGGCTTGACCTAATATTCCACAAAGATCATTCACAAACCGTGGTATGTGAATATGCTTCATGGAAGGGTCACTTACCAGAGATCATTGTTTCCATGGCCGGTACACATTCTCACTGGCTTCCGATTTTGTACGGATAGTGCAGACCTAGTGTGTTTCCCTGTCTTGAGTAGATGGCAGCCGCTCTCTGACAATTTTAAACAAACATTGAAGAACAATATTACAGGCATAAAAAGGGTAACCAAAAAAAAAACAAAAAAACACAAGTTTGCTTTGTCCTCCTGTCCTCCAACCCCACAGTAGGCTAGTGGATAATGATCTACCAATTCTCCTCGCCAAATCAGCACAGCCTCTCTTAAATCTTTCATTTAAGTGAAAGATTGTGATGTTTTTCCCTGTACCACTGGTACAGCTTATCTATAATAAACTTGAACTTGCCTCCATATCTGGAGAATTACAGAAATTTCGAGCAGTTCCCCTTGAGACCCAGTGAGCGATCAACATTCCATTTATGTAATTTCCATGTTTTAATTCTAGTCCTACACACTTTTGACTACGTGTATCTCCATGATGTGGATCTCTCTTGGCAGTATCTCTTCAGTCAAGCACTGGGGAAGAAGTGTAACATTCGAGACACACTTCAATATCGAAGAAAAATACACTTAGCTCAAGGTCTTGAAACTTTTAGTATGGCATGCAACTTTTTTGAAAAACCCATGTTTTTGCCTTAAATCTAATTTTTCAGAAGTGTACTGGAGGATGGAAAAATGCATCATTAGAGATTAATGTTTCAAGTAGTGGTGATTTGGTATTGCTGAAGAGAAGAGCGTGTGTATTTATATTTGCGTACTATTCCGATGGATTTACAATATAACATTAAAGCATATTACGTCAAACCCAAGGTCTCCATCTCTACTCCACTTTCTGGTCTGTCTGTCCCCACTGACCAGGTGAGGAAAGTCCTGGAGATCCTCTGCACAGACAAGGCTGTGGCCCCCCAGGTAATAGACCCCCTGTATGCCCTGCAGCTTGCCTACTAGCTGCACATTGGTGTGAACAACGCTCTAGTCCACTTGCCGGACAGATCATACTCCCAGCTAGACAAACATAGCACCATTGCCAGTATCATGTTCAATGATTTCTCAAGTGCCTTTAACACCATCCAGACACTCTGACAGGATAAGACACTCAGGACACTGGAGCCTGAAGCCCCCACAGTCTCCAGGATCATGGGTCACCTATCTAACAGACGGCAACACTGAGCAACACTGGGGCTCCTCAGGGAACCGTCCTGTCTCCCATCGTGCTAACACTCTACACTCCTGACTTCCACTCCACACCAGCTCTTGCCATCTACAGAATTTCTCAGATGACTCTTACATTGTAGGATATAATGACAATGATGAGTCAGAATATAGAGGACTAGTAGAGGACTTTGGAAGTGGAAGTGGTGCAGGGCTGCGAGATCCTGGGGGGGTCCACCTGCAGGCTGGACTGAGTGATCATCACAGCAGTGCTGTACAAGAAAGGCCAAAGCAGACTCTACTTTCTGAGGAGGCTCAGGTCTTTGAATATGTGTAGCAAGCTGTTGTGTATTTTTTATCAGTTTACAGTGGCCAGTGTGCGTTTCTGCTGAGGAAGTGTCATCTGTTCAGGAGGCAATAGCGATGAAGAGGTTGTTGGCAAAATGGGACAATATTATGAATATGTCTGTCAGGATCGGTCACTGCCCTGTGTCTGTTCCCTCTCCTAATGCATTTCCCTCTCCCATGGCTGCAGTGTGACTAAATGGGTGGCTTTCAACCAACCAACCAATTTGTGATGGGTTCAAAGCTGGCTAGAGATCAGTCTCACCTTGTTCACATGTTCTTGTGTCCTGATTTTTGTTATGCTATCTTGTTAATTGTTTTCTTGCATTTCTGTTTGGACCCTTGTTTTGTTCCTTAGTTACACTACCTGATTATTGTATGTCGTCTTGAAGTATGTTCTGTTCCCACGTTCAAGTGCCTCCTTGTGTTTATATGCTTAGTATTTGATTATTGCCCTCTTCTGTTCTTTGTTGCCCCTAGTCTATTGTGTTTGTGGTTAATTAGTAATAGCCTGCGTCTGTCCCTTGTTAAGCCCATGTTACCTATTGTATTTAAGTGCCTTCCTTTGCTTTAATCTTCAGTTGGTTATTGTATTTGTCATTGAATTTGCTACATGGTTTGTTGCAGTCTTGCGCCCTTCTTTAGTTCATTAGTTTTTCTTGCCTGTGCTTAGACCCCTTTTGTTTCTTGTTTTTTTTTTTAGTCAAAAAGTCCCTCCTTTTGTTTGAGCTGCAACGTGTATTGTCCCTTTGTCCTTCCACCATGCCCGTCTGTAACTAATGCTGCCCCTCCACTGCAGGGGGCGCTATCCTGGAACATGTTTAGCAACCAGCTTGTTTGTCACAAAGAAACACTACTGGGGCTCATCTGCTGGCATCAGGCACCAGAGTGCCTCCTCCTGACCTCCCAGTCCAGGAAGCATCTTGTACAACAAAAAAAAAAATTCTCAGGAGATCTTCTAAACAATGTTACCTCGAGACCAACACTGGACAGTGGGGTGGCATGATACTCCATAGGTTAGGCCTCTCCGTTTGTGATTGGAAGGCTGCTGGTGTGAGACCTGGCATCTCCATTGGACCTTTGAGCAAAGCCCTTAACCCCCCAAGATGCCCCCATGACCTGACCCTGCAGTCAGACCCTAAGCTTTGCTCTCAGTTATATGTGTGTGTGTGTGTGTGTCTCAAAGGAGAGTAAAGATGGGATATGCGAGAAGAAGCATTCTAATGTACTTGTGTAAATAAAGTATCATTTAATTTCATTGGGGAATTGGAATTTGTAAAGTAAAGTCTTTAAATATGCACTAGAGTGCTGTCAAAATCCACATTAAAATGGAAAAAAAACATATTGCATAAGATGTGGCTCTCATTCAGTGAACCAGCGCTAATCAGGGAGGCCAGAGGACGAGTTATATTTAGATGTTTAGATATTTTACATCTCGTTTTTCAAAAATTTGATTCATTAGCTTATGAATAAAAATTAATTTCTTATCTGTTGACTTACAAACGATGCTGGCAGGCTTGCTTTGTGAATTGGAGCGTGTTTTATGGATTCTCTCTGGAAGGCTTAAGAATCCTGACTGCATTTCCTCCCTGTCCGAACTCTCCAAAAAGCCTCCCATAGAACCAAAACCCACCTATTCCCCAGGTTCAGTCTTACTTCTGCTTACGCCGTCATGCATACACTGGCTCTGCAGAAGGTACTCTGTTGAAGTCACCACTTTGACTAAGAATCCTCTGGCTTACTGGTTAGTGGTAGATCGTGCAAAATGCAGGTCACACCCCAAAGCCTTCGACACAGTTTCAGGGACTCCATTCTCCTAACGGGCATCTTTCTTAGCATGCTGACCTTCCCAAAGTCCTGCTGTTCGAGTCTAATACATGCTTTGCCCTTCATTCAGTCTCCACCTTGTCAAGCACATGATTACCGCTCCTTCACAATAATTGCAGTTTATGAGATGCACTGTTCACCTTTTCCAAAGCAGATCATTCATATTAAGACATGCTTTCTATTTTTGCAGTATCGCTCATGGGTATATTTTGGGTAACCCCCCCCTACAGTGTTATCCAAAGGGTATGAAGTACATACTGCTTCTGTAAGGACTGTGATGATTTTAGAGGTTGTTATCATGACAGAACTGCTTTCTGCTCTGTTTCTTTAGACCAGGGTTCCCCAGTTCTGGTCCTGGAGAGCCAGTCTGCAGATTTCCCTGCTCAAACACACCAAGCTAATTTCCAGGCTTAATAGGTGTGTTTGAGCCTGCAAACTGTGCTGCAGACTGGCCTTCCAGGACCAGAATTGAGGAATCGTGCTTTAGACTAACAAGGATAACAAGGATGAACGCCTAGTATAACTTCATCAGTATCCATTATCTGGCTGTTTCATCCAAATATTTCTTGGTGGTGAGTGACTCAGGGAGTTGGGGCCCTGTGATTGGATGGTTGCCAGTTCGAATCCCAAGGCCGGGCCCTTAAATATGGCCCTTAACACCAATTGCTCCAGGGACTGACTGACCCTACTCTCTGATCCATACTTGTACATCAGTGTAGATTAAATCTTCTGCTAAATATATAAATTTCAACCATGTGTCAATCTGCACTGTGTGGTATCCCCCAAAATTGACTCTAGCAATTGATCTGTTATGTCTGCAGACAATGTTTTCTGATATGTTTTTCAATAAAGCGGCATGACATTATAACAGTCTACTATTTCCTAGTAGAAGTCAGGATTTAGGTTCAACAGACTGGGCCTGGAGAGTGAAGAAAAATGAACGCAAGGGTGTTTTTATATCCCCTCGATGTTTGCACAGCTGAACATCCTTATATGCGGAGGGCAATCAACTCCCGCTTTGCAGAGTTGAGAGTATCTTCTGAAGTTTTAATCTTTGCACTCACAAATTTAACTTAATTTGCACTTAAAACCCCATAGATCTACTTTGTGCTTTTCAGTCTTCGTAATCACACGAGGAAAATGTAAAACAACACTTTGATCACTAGGGGTGAGACTTTGTGAGACTTCATCTTTGGAAACTCGGCATGTCAGCAAGGAGGGTTACAGTCAATGGCATCCATCCATCTATTCTGTCAGGGTCAGCCCCTGTTGTCTCACTGTGTCCCTTCCCCGTTTGGCCAGCAGGCGTTGCTGGTCATCCCGTCC
>JAODJW010000145.1:31623-55449 GCA_026777045.1 Hyperopisus bebe | reverse complement strand
TGAGTGACGAGGGGCCTACAAAATTTGGAAAATTGGTTTCATAACGATAATGTAGAAATAAAGGAAGGAAATGGTAAGGTAGCGGGGCACTTTACACGTCAAAGGTCACGGGTTCAAGGCTGGACGGCGCCTTAGAAATATACATATACAAAAAAAAAAAAATTAAAAATGTTTTCAACATTAATTACGTTTAAGGGTGTCCAGGTAAAAATGTTACAATGCTGACATTGACATTAGAAATTAAATTAATAAAATTAATAAAAAAATTAGAAATTAAAGTTATAGTAAAAACGCTATGTGCCAACTTTGGGGGAAGCTTCGCATAAGGTTGGATGAAGTTCTGGAAATTTTCCCTGTTATCTGGTAACTGCTGAGCTACCACACAAGAGAGTAATTAAGTACATGTAAAAAAATAGCAACTACTCACTATTGCTGAATGGTGATCCGCCGGTCAGCGAATGAGCGAGGTCTATTTCATTGCTGATATCTGCTGGTTCGATGGGATACAGGTGCAGTACTAGTGTTTCATCGCAGTTTTCACTGTCAGCGTCCTTTGTATCTGTGCTGCTATCCTGCACGATCGGGTCGCTGCATGGTGGCCGCACGGACTCCTGCTGGTCTCCGCTGCTCTTTTCCATTTCGTCCTAAGAACATGTAGCCGATTATAGAATTTTCTAACTGTGGCCGATCAGTAAAGATGGTATATGCACTCGATCGCTGCCGAGACGAAACAACGATTCATCCAATTGGTAAAACTATAGTTTAAAGATAATTTAACTTCGGCTCGGTTCCCACACATGCACGTGATTTAAAGGTATCAGGTATTTATATATGTGTGCAAGACACCTTTAGCCCGTGCGAAAGGGATGTGATCAGTCTCGTGGCGAATATGATTTATAAATATAATTTCTCCTTTTAATTCCCAGCGTACAGGGCACACTGCCTGGCCATAGCACGCAGCTACGACAACCAACTACGCAGCAGAGCTAGCATGCTATGCTAAATAGCGTTCAAAGTTAATGAATAACTTATTTTATAGATTTTATTTATTTATTTTACCTATGGGGCGTGAAAGTCGGCGAAGATCAGCAGCAATGACAGCGCGCTCACTGCAGCAGTTTCGATCATCGTAGGTTCCTGCCATTAACTTCCTGATTTTTCACCAAAAGTGAAACTAAATAAATTTAGCTAGGAATCCCATGATGCATTTGAACACGATTATTTACCGATTCACAATCGCGCTGCATTTAAGCCCGGTGTAAGTATGTGTTTGTTCATGCTGATGGTCTCCGTTTGCGGTTTTTTGGCTGTTTATTACAGCGCACAAATAGATCAGCGCTGAGATGCTGTATGGCGGCTGCCAAGCCCCCCTGGACCGCGGCCACAAACGCCACTTTTGACACTCGATCCCCATAGATCTACGACAAATGTCTCTAGATACTGATTGATCTCGCTTTTAAGTGAAAAATAAAGGCTGTCGCAGAGGTTTATGAAGCTTGCCCGGTCAGACCAAGACACATAGGTATCTCAAGTAGTTATTTTCCTATTTCCAGTAAAAAAAAAAAATAGTTTCTGGTCTCACATAGCCTACAGTGAAACATTGCCCAGTGAGATTAAATGCTACTCATGCAGAAAAAAAGTGACCAAAATAATTCTACATTAGCGCCAATTAATGACGCCAATCAAAGCGATGGCAACGAGTCATATAAGAAGTGTATGTTTTAATATCAATGTACTGTTGGATAACCAGCCAAATGGGAAATTACTATGAAATGACTATTAGAAGCGGTGTTTTCAGTCGCCCCTTCAGCATCCACAGGAAGGGTTTGTCCGTGTTTTTGCTCCATCAGGTATTTTACTGCTGCTAATTGTTTGGATCGGTATCCAATGAAATCACCCATTTGCTGTACTATGTAGGCCTATGCTTATTGGCGCAACATGTGCAGGTATAATGATATAAAACCGCATACGTCACTACATAATTTAAACATATTAATAATCATAAACCTCTACCACCTGCAGAAAAAAAGTATTCATCCTTCAGTTAAAACATAATGAGTTCTTAATTTAAAAATACTATTAGTGAACCAAGTCCAAAAACGTATTACATAATTTTAAAAACTCTATAGTTCAGGTGTAAAAACACAAGGTGCCTGTTAATTGTGCTCTTTTTAACTATAATTCTTAAATGTATCTTTTCTGCTAGTTTTGGTACCACATTTTCAATTTTATTGTCTTTAAAGAAACAGGTTTACAATACACACGGTAACCACTGCTTGTAATATACTATACTATGTAATCTACACATTGTGTAATACAATAGTTTTACTGCCATTCACGTAGACCACCCTTGGTCAGTAAAGCTCAAGACCAACACTGAAAACAAATAAAGCCTTAACTGCTAACTATGAACGTACACATATGTTTTTTACTACTTAAATAGTGCCTTCAAGTTCACCTACATGATTTACATTAAAATAAAGCAAAGCTCGGTATGGCAGAACAACAATTTTTACTGAAAAAGGAGAACCTTACTACTATTATTAATAATTCTTACTTTTTAAGTGTAATTATCGTTCCGGCAATTATTGTTCCCTCAGTATATCAAAATAAGGCAGGAGGCAGGCCCTGATTTAATCAGCACACTCATCATGTTCTCCAACTATTGGAAATAATTATTGACAAACACCTTTGTACTCTGGCTCATTAAATGCGAGGCAACTTGAACACAATAAAAGAATCATCCTTCTATGCATTTTTCACTTCTACTTGTCCAAAAGAACCTCGCAGTAACGTCCCAGAAGAAGAATTCCACTGGAAATGTTTGCTAATCGTCCTGTTCGACAGGTAATTAACTGTATACCTCAAGGCGATTAGAGTCTGTCGATAGGAATTTAGTTGCCCAACAGCTGAAATGGAGTTCACCGTCAACATCAGGTGTAAACAAACATTCAGGAGTTCAGGGAATACCGGTTAGAGTGCCAATGAAGACATGCCCTAGCCAGCCAACACAAAAATCAGACGGTGACATGTTTCCTGGTTGTGCCACTCGTAGGGTCAACACAGGTCACACCAAAGTGGAGTCTTTGCCTGCCCCACCTGTCTTCCGTGCTAGCACAGTCCTCATCTCGCTGTTGACTCCATTCCAGGGCTTGGACTGGGTCTGCAGCAGCCCGGACTCAGCCGACAAGGTGCGGTGCATTCTGGGAACGCTCACGCCGCCGCTGTAGCCCTCCTTATCGCTGCCACGGCTCTGGGCGACACCGGACGGTGAGTACTGGTGCTTGAGTGGCTTGGGGTCGGCGCAGGGCGGGTAGGAGAGCTGGCGCTGGAGGCTGGGACGACGGCGGTGCTGCTTGGGCTCGCCTCGCACGCTGGCGTCAGAGGCGTGGACGCCGGTGCTGTCGTCATGCTCGTTTCGGTACATGGTGTCAGGGAGGTCGCCGCGGTACTGCCTGGCCGTGTTCGCCGCGCATATCAAGGAATGCGACACGGCGGCCAGCAGCACCAGGATGCCACACGCCAAGATGCAGGCGCTGGCGATGCCCGTCTCCATCTCGAACACCAGCAGCATGTAGATGGACATGGCTATGGTGGGGGGGGGGGGGGGAGCAGACTGCTGAAATCAACTGATCTCCTCATAATGGTGGCGCATGGCTTTTCCATGTCAGTCACGTGTCTATGTTTCCCACAACTGCTCTGGTTTCAGTCCAAAAGCATGTGCACTGTTAGAAAAATTGCACCTTTGCTTGTCACTGGGGCTGTAATATCAAGGGTCTGCCAATTGTACCCTATAGCTGTAGGTAAATAAGGTATAGAAATGGACTCTGAGGAACATGTTTTGTACCATTGGGGGTACATATTTGTTGTTTGTACGTTGGAACGTTCCTCAGAATCCATTTATGTACATTAAAAGATACATTTACCTATAACTGTACGGTATAATTGGCAGATCTTTGAGGGTACAGACCCAGTGACAAGCAAAGGTACAAATTGGTAGTCTTTTCTGACAGTATGGTTAAGGGAGCCACCATCTATAAATTGCAGATCGAGCCTGTGATCAGAAGGTCGGCGGTTCAAATCTCATAGCCGGCAGAGTAATTTCACTGTTGGGTCCTTAAGCAAGACTGTTGCTCCATGGACTGGCTGACCTGACTCTCCTTGTTTGTACACTGTCAGAAAAAAAGTACCAATTTGTACCTTTAAGAGTACAACTACTTGTCACTGGAGCTGTACCCTGCCAATTGTACCCTAGCTGTAGGTAAATGTACCTTTTAAGGTACAGAAACGGACTTGGAGGAATATTTTTTTACAATTGGGGTATATTATTGTTGTTTGTACCTTGGGGGAACAAAACTGTAACAGAGCTGAATCTTTTTTTCTTTCTTGTAAATTGCTTTGGACAAAAAACATCTGATAATAAAACAATGTAATGTATGTGTGCATGTGCCCTACATTAGACTGACATCCCACACTGGTTGTTCTGCTACCCCATACTGTCTAGGCTGCCTGCTACTTAATACTCTATAAACGGTTGGTAGATGGATAAATGAGCAGAAACAATTTTTGCATGCCAGATCACCGATCGTGTTATCTGCACAAAAACGGTTGTAAAGCCACACAGCCAGAGGGCAGATGAGAAACACACTCCTCAGTGTTATGGAGGCGCGTTTTGAGAAAGTCTGTCCCTGCAAGCAGAAGATCTTATCACACTGCATGAGCAGGGATGATGTCTGGCAGCAATACACAGAAACTTCAGGAGAGCCCAGATCTCAAAAGACAGACGCTTTGGAAGACGCTGACTGCCAGACTACTGAGTAATGTGAAACCACTACTGTTACAATTTTTATTTTTTAATTTAGTTTTTATATTCAATTCTCTTTTAAAATCCAGTTTAGTTTTAGTTAGGTTTGAGTGTGTTTGTATTAGTTTTCATTTCAAAGATATATTTCTATCTAGTTTGTTAAATATAAATATTAAGTTTTTGTATTTTTATTTCTAGGGAAAGAGCAAAGGTTTAATGTGTCTGATCTTTTGCCCATTTGGAGGACAACAGTGAATAATGTGCACTGCATATTCATGTAAGATTCTCAAAAGATCAGTTGTTAAATATCTTAATTTCAGTTTAAGTTTTAGTATTTTTATTTCTAGGGAAAGAGCAAAGGTTTAATGTGTCTGATCTTTTGAGAATCTTACATGAGTACGCAGTGCATCCATGTCAGGGGAGACTCTATGAACTACTTAAGGTTTTACAAACTACTTTAGAACTGAAAGGCTCCTGTGCTCGGCTAAATTGTTTGGTTTGCTTGTGCTTTTACTGGTTAGTTTCCTTGACTGAAAAACTCATCCAGCTGTTTCACATGAACATTAGTGACACATGCATGGTTATACGTAGGAGACTGACCAATCAGCACACAGCACAAACTCAGTGCTAAAGTGAAATCTGGGTCCTTTAAATGGAAATGGTTGAAATGGTGGTTTACAAACCCCGTCATGACCCACCCTGTCCCTCCTGACATGGGTTAGGTGGGCACCCTATAACTGAAAGTATTTTAAGTTTGTATTTTATTTCAGTTAGTTTCAGAAGCAGTTCTTATAGTTTTCGTTTTGTTGTAGTTTTTTTCATTCATCTTATTTCAGTTTACAAAAGTATTTTTTTTTACAAGTATAGTTTTCCTTAGCCATAATTACGCTGAGACTTAATGACGTGGCCTCCTAGTGGTTCGTCGTGGGAAACAGCCCTTTGCTATAGAGCGCTGAGCCGGAGCGTCACTGCATCACCCGATTCCTGTGGCAGGCGGTTCCTCGGGGGCCGAATGTGACACTGCACCGAGCTTTGAGTTCAGAAGGATGTGGTGGCTGGCCAGCACGTAGCCGCTAGTGTCTCAAAGGTGTCTCTTAAGTAATGTGAAATCCAGTCGCTAAAACCAGCTGCATTTAGAGGTCAAAATATTACTTTCACAGTTACTTCATTGTTTTGATGTGGCAACATCAGTTGAATGAGTTTTTTACCACTATTTTAAAGGCTGTATTTGCAATGATTTTAATTTTTAAAGTAGAAAAAAATGTTTTAAAAAATACGATATACTTTACATAGTGTTCATACATATGGTGATGTTCAAATTATTGTCCTACCTGCCAGGAATACAGAAACACCAAAGCAGAAGAGTCCAACAGCCACATGTCGGACGGCCCTGGTGTCCAACAGAAACCAGTCTGCTCTGCGTGCGGAGGGATACAATAACCTGTCACTTTCAATGAAATAAGTCAAAAAACTAACAAAAAATATTTGAAAATGTACTCATGTGGAGATATGGAGTCTTTTCGAAGCGTTTCACCTTCACACGTGACCATTTATAAAATAGATGTAGGCTAAATTATTTCTTTCAAATTCGCTACAAAAAGAAATAATACGCCAACTGTGATTTGCAATTAATTAGCATTCCAGTAGTACGCTGTGCACTATTTTCAAAGTTTCGTTTTGCTTGCACTATGGTTTTTCAAATTGTTTTACAACCTTCTCCGAAGTGAATATTACTCGAAGGCGAGAGTATGAAATTCCTTGGCGCATCTGACGCGCTGCCGTGCGACTCTATTTGTAATTGGGAACGACGTGAGAAAGAGGCGGCGGACGTGAGCTGACAGCCTAATGAGAAAGGGCCATTGTCCGCGGGAGGCTCGGGTTAGACGGGCAGAGGGGATTCAGGCTGCAAGATTGCACAGGGACCAGCATGTGCCACATTTAAAAAGCATTTAAAATTGCATGTTCTGCACGATCCGTGGTTATTGATAGACTCGTGCATGTAGAAGAAGCCTACTATTAAAAATCGAAGTTGCAAAACTTGAAACAGTTATTCCAGGGGGCATCTTAAAACTGTGGGTTTTAATCCATCAATAAACAAACAAAACTTGATAACATCTGCATATTTAAATTATAAATGCAGTGCAATGTATTTTATAGTCTGTCTAAGAAATTAAATAACTATACTCTATTGTCCTATACTCCGAAATGCAATGAAAATACCATTAGTATAGGCAACAATATTAGTAGAGAAATATAGGTTACGGTTAAAAAGTAACTTAGGTCATATAGTACCTGCCGGTATTCTCCTCATCTCTGCAAATGTCGGCAGTGAAGTAGCTGTGAAGCAGGCAGACCAGGACAGAGCTGAGGTTGAGCATCAGAGATAAGGCCGAGAGCACCGTGGACACCGGCATCAGTGCAGTCAAAACCTCCGTGGGAAAAACCGATGACTGTGGCGCGTGATCCTTAATCCCCGCGTTATGCGATTGCAGTTGAAAAATCAGGATGACTGACAATAAGGACATAATTATAGAGAGAATGCCCAAAAATGCCAGTACGGTTAGAGATCGCTGGCTGTACGTACACGCCATTTTCCTGAGGTGGGATAAGTTTCTTCCAGTCTGCTTCGGAGAACTTTTTCTGTTTAAATGATAAATATTTATCCTTCAGGAAAGCCCTCTTCGCCGATTTGTTTTCTGTCGAAATACGGTTTACCATTAGCAACACTTAGATTCTGTGGAAGACTGACGCGTCCCTTAAAAGCGCCAAGCCTGCGGATACCGGGCTGCCCAGGGAGCGCAAGGCTGCCGCTCGGACTGAGCATGTGATGTATTTCAAACCCCATAGTTTAGAAGTTCCCAGCAACAATGGACTTTTCAGTCGGATTCACCTCCACAATGCATTGACGTTTTCTGTGTCCATCCATTTTCAACAGCGATGAAGAATAAAATAAGATGAAATAAGGTTTAATCGTGTGTTTGCATCCAACGACTACATTTAGTGTTATTATTAACTTATTTATTTTCTATCGCAAAATCCGTTGTTTTTAATTTAGGAAATATGCAATAAACACACATCATAAATACCATTGGTTTAGGCCTATTCTTTCAAAGCAAACTAATCTTTCTTATTTCTAGCAATTTTTAGGACTTCAGCAAAAACACTAATAAAGTTCTTTTAATTATAAAATATATTTCATTGGATCTATGTGGATTTCTTGAAAATAGACACTTCAGTTTAATCCAGTATTTACATTTCCGGTTACACTGCTTCGTATTGTTGCCAAAAGGCCAACATGCCGAATCTATCTGAAATTACCCACAATTCCCCGACAGTAAAATTTCTCTTCTCAACACTAAAATATCTTCCGTATAATCTAATTAACTCTTTTGTTGCCTTGGAAACAGATTTTTCTTTCCCAAGCAGACAGTTGCATGGTGAATGAGGCCAGTTTCAGATCATTTTTGCCAGGCCGCAAATATGATTCAATGTTCAGACAAATCTGCGTTTGCTGAACTGCAGCGTTACAGCTTCTATATTGCATTTGTAGGTATTGTGTGTATGTGTGACACCTCCTGTTATCAGCACAGTGATTAGTGCGCTTTCTGGAACCCTGACAGTAGACCCTAGTATATATGCTGTATTGTAGGAATCCTCAGTGAGTCCCATGTCATTTAGGACAATTATTATTATTATTATTATTATTATTATTATTATTATTATTATTATTATTATTATTATTATTATTATTATTATTATGTAGTTGCTCTCCTGTTAGGTGGTCATGGGGAAAACTGCAATTTCTCTACTGGTCTTTGGGAGGCAGTAATATCCATGAAAGTTTTTAAAGAAAGTAAACCGATAATTTCGTTTATATTAACATTGAAATTGGGAATGGGAATTAGGTAACAGATAAATGGTTAATTTAATCAGAAGAATAAACCAGAACTACTGTTAATATTCGGATTTACACAGTGAACTTTAATACTAGTTATTACTAACTTTAGCTAATTCAGTGCTTAGGCAGAAAATGGGAAGAAACTAGGAAGACATGTTCAGGTAAAGTGTAGTGAAGCAGGGTGTTGATTAAAAAAAGAAAAAAAAATGGTTTTAGATTTATTAACCACACTATTAAATATTGAAACGTGAGCTGTAACCAGGAAAGGAAACATAAATATTATTTGAAATGTTACAAATATGTAATCCAGTTATATGATGGGGAACCAAATTACAGAAACAAAATGTATTAACCTCAAGGACCTTATGAAGAGTGGGACCACTTTTTGCCCCCAGAACAGCTTCAGTTCTTTGTGGAATGCTGCGCCATGTCCTGAATTTGGACTTGTTTCCGGTCCTGAGCAGGGTGCTGTGGGATAATGAACCATACTTCAAGTAGAAAGCAGTCCAGGTCTTTGAGGGATGAAGGGAGTGGAAATCTACTTAAAACTGGCCATACGTGTTCAGTGATGTTTAGATCAGGTGTTTCCACAGGCCATGTAAGGTGATTGATTTCATCCTGGCCTTCATGACAACACTCTCTAATTTGTTTAGCACTGCGTATGGAGACCGAATCGTTTTTGTGTATGGGAACATTATGAGGGAACAGTGTCTGAACTATAGGATACATCTAGTCATATTCTCTGGCCATTATATGACCACATAGAGTACTCATTGTACCTAATGACTCCTACAAGATGGCTGCCCATATCAAGCGACATAGTGCATTTTGGCTTTCTCCAAACATAAACCCATCTGTATATAGAAAAAAGACCGAAGGATGACTCATCAGACCATTTTAATTTGTTTTCCATTGCTCAGGGGTTCAGGTTTTCTGCTCCTTACACAGCGTTACGTGCCTTTGGCCTTGGGTATAAGCAGGGTCCAGAATGGCAGCTGTGCTGTCAGGGGCTCCGTAAAGCATGGGAAAGATTCCAGGGGCCCCTGAGTGACTGTGGCCCTCAAACATTTTGGAAATAATCTGATTGATCTGTGTTGGGGGACCAATGCAATGTGCTTTTATGGGGCCCAAAATCTTTAGGGGCACCCCTGTGTGCAATATATTTTAGCTTTGTGGAGCTCACAGCATAGTTTTTGTTGAGACTGGGTCACAGAGGCGCTGGTTCGGATCTCATATTAAAGAGTTAATGGTCTGTCTTTTCACACTGATGAGCCTTGACCTGCACCTGCTGATGTTGATGTGTGAATTAAGCTGTCATGATTTCTGAGACTGTTCCCTTTAGGACAATCAATGATTTAGCCGTTTATATGGTTGGAACGCCCTCAGTTGGAGCAGTGGCTGTTTGGAGTCCGTTATTTGCCTCTTGCTGTCTTGAAAACTTACATATCAAAGTGCTAATTATCAGACCCCATTTATAGTTGCCAAATACTGCTAATTGGTTTTTAACTTAATATGATTCACATTTGTCACTGTTTCTAAATTCAATTTAGTTGCTACAGAGTTAAATTACTTTTTCATGTGGTGTTTCCATCATTTTGTCCTCCCCCTGTATATAGAACTTGCTGGGTAATGTTCTTTACTTATTTTAGTCCCAAAGTTTCTATTCCTGAACCTGTATGGAAATGCTATATTATTCACCTATATTTACCTTTTTAATTCCAGCTTGAATTTCCAGGCTTAAAATGTCCGACAGAAGTTGGTAGGTCCTGTCGTCACTGGCACTAACCCCTGGGCATTTTGTGACTCGTTGACTCCTTATTACAGTATGGAACTAGGCCGTAGTTGCCACTATGATACTTTGTTACTGCTGCTGGCAAAGACATCAAGCACCAGCCTGATGACCCACAGCAACAAACTCCCACCAAGAGACTTAGATACATCATACGTCAGATACCACAACACAGGATATGGCTCTTCGGCGGCCTCCACGGAGACAAGCTAGCATAGATTCTGGGGGCAGAACACTGAGGACACCCTTGGGATTCACTGTACTTACCCCCCAGCAGTGAGGGTAATAGACAATGAGGTACATGGTACAGTTCTAGCTCGAAATGAGATTTGTCATATGGTCCCTTCCCTTAATACAACCCAAGCCAGACCAGACAGTTTGCTTTATTGAGAAGGACACACAGACTGATCATAACTAACCACGTGAGCTGGTATTTATCTTCCTTTAATTTAACTGACATGTTTGAGACAGCAGGGACAGTCAATCCTTTGAGCAATTGGTGGCTCAGGACCTTGCTGAGGGGCCTAACAGCAAAACCACTTTGTTGACTTTGGGATTTGAACCTACAACCTTCCAATCACAAGCACGACATCCTAACCGACTGAACTGGGGTTGTTGACGGGCTTTTAGAGTTTCTGTATTATCAACAAAAATGATGCCAGCTCTTCTTTTAGTTAGTGTTGCAATTATTTATTTCAAATTCACGTCTTTATGAACTACCTGTTTTTTCACAGCTGCAGGTAACTGATCCCTAACCAGATTCAACATCTCTGTGCCTTCTGAAGACCTCTGACCAGAAATGTGGCAGCATGAAAAAACACAGAGAGATCTGCTTGCTAGACTTTGCTTGGCCTGGATTTGTGCGGTTCTGAAACTTCCGTATAATCAGTAGTTATTTACCTGGGGAGAGTGAGTGGATCAGTAGGCTGAATCTCTATGCCTGTGATCAGAAGATTGCTAGTTCAAGACCTGGCCTCAACAGAATAGTCATGTATCTGTGGGCCCTTGGGAAAGGCCCTTACCCCCCCAGCTCCTGGAGTGCTGTGTATTGGCGGCCCCCCATATTTACCCCCAAGCTACTGAGAGCAAGATGGGTTCAGTGAGAATAAGCATTCCGATGTACTTGTGCAAATGACAAATATAGCATGTTTGTTGTGATGAACCTGTTTGTGATGCTCAGTCTCTAGTTAGTCAGACCTTTGCTAAATCTTTTTGCAACTTTGATATCAATAAAGTTTTGCAGGATTAGCCGGACCATGCTTGTCTTATGAATCAGCTGGTCACATCACATTTAAGTTACGGACGACAGAGTGATCAGACAATGAGGCTTTGTTGCCAGACTTTGCCCCAACTCAGAATCCCTCCACTTTACAATTTTCTGACTCTTAAGTGTAAATTTGTGATCAGGACATGCATTAAAACAACATAGTTATCTGTAAAATGTGTCACATTCAAAGTATTGTTATCTTTTAACAGAGTCATGCATCTAAAAGTAAAATAATTTTTTATCATCATTCCAATTATACAGGTGGTTAAATCTACCTGAAGCACATTTTCAAACAAAGCAGTGGTCAGATAAAAAAAATAAATAAGAAGAAGTAATAATAATAACAGTACAACAGATACTTTTAACCCCATATGCCTTATAGATCTTTTGTTATAATGTGTTATACTTCAGTTATTTACAGTGCTGGATATTTGTACCACTCATGACTATGCTGTCCGTGTACTGCAACTTCAGGGTATGGCAGGAACACAGCTAGGATTAAGCAGCATCCGACTCTCTTCTCTGCTGCCAGAAATGACAAACATTTGTTTATTAAAAGTACAGTTCAGTTCCATAAACCTACAGAGGAAATGTATGTTTCTGCAATAAGGCTTGGAATCGCGCCTCTTTAAGCTCCGACATTCTCATGTAGTGAAATTATAAGCCTTCTTCTGATCTTGCTGTATTTCAGGACAAGTAAAGAAACGGAACAGATGCATTTTTGGCTGTCCTATCCAATAAATTAAACTTGATCTGAATCACAGCACAGCTGTACGCTGTGTCAAATTTTATTTAGAAAGACAGTGCTATTTTTATTTCTGCTGTAAAATTAATTACAAATAGGTAACTGGGAAAGCCATCACTACCTAAAAAAGAATAAGTAGTTTACAGTGGTTTCCTTTCGTAATAAATAAATCTATAGCTCATGACTTCTTAACATGTCTTATGACACTTTTCCTGCTTCCCATATCTTTTGCGAATTTTGGCACAGAATTCATTTTCTGGAAAATTTCTAGAAAAATGGATGGTGAAATCGTTTCTTTCACCGTTTTTTTGGATTGACAGCCTGTTTAAGGATGTGACACCTGTTTTGTGAACGTACACGTCTTTAAGGGAAAGGAAGAGAGATGGACGAAGAACTTTCCTGATGGTTATTTTCAGGCTAGAGCATGTTTTGGGGCAGCAAGACGTAATCTGCTGGTATAGGCGATCTTTAAGGCCGATGGGCTGTAGGTAGAATGGAAAATAATGGTGGCAGGTAGCAACGAAAAGGCGAGATTCTGTTTGAATGTACGTACCTGGTTTCTCACCCGAGCAGCACCTATAGGAGCCATTTGAGGCAGCCCCTAGCTTTGGTTATTTACCACCATTGCACAAGACCACGTTTGACCCCAGCGGTCCTCATGATGGCTGTACTTCACCTTAGCATGACAACTGCATCACTACAGTCACGCTGGTAACAAACAAAGGGCCGGGGTACCAGTAACTTTCTGGAGCCCTTAAACCACACGGCGCTAACACGGGGTGGCTTAGCGCCTCGGAGGAGGTGCTGGTTTTTCTCAGGGCTGCTGTGAAGGAGATAAGCCAGAGATGCAACAAATAACTGTATTCATACGTGCACGCTAACCATAGGGGCTATTTCTGAGCCGGGTGGCCCCACCACATACACCAAAATGTCAGCCGCCGATGCAGTCAAAAGCAGAAGTGAACAGTGTCAGGAAGGCAAAAAAAAAGGACCTTATTCTGAACCGTATCCAGAACACTCCTGCACAGAGCGAAAGAATGCACTTTACTCTTAAAGCCATTTACTCCTCACGACTTAGTTTCCGAGCTGCAAATGTAACGTTAGCATGTAACATTTGACGTGTAGTAAATGGAATATTAACATGCAAATATTGTGCTTGACTATTATTCAGCATCATTCTGAATGTCTTATTATGCGTGCGTTTGTCTCAATGTGAAGGAAAATGTTTGTAAGGGTAGCAGCCTTTGGCCAGTGAACTAAACACGTGGAGCTGGGTGGGTGAAAATGGACTTTAATTCTCTTCTTAAGAGATGATATGAAGGAGGGGGGGTTGCTCTCAGGGGTTACGTCTTAGGGGTGTAACACTACTGGGTGTCCTGCTAGAGGCTTCCAGTCTGTTTGTGGACAGACGGACAGGATTTAAGTTACGGACGACTGTGATCAGACAATGAGGCTTTGTTGCCAGACTTTGTCTCACCTCAGAATCCCTCCAATTCTCTGACTCTAAAGTGTAAATTTGTGATTTTATCTGTGATGGTTATCCATAAAAAATGCGTCACATCCAAAGTTTTATTTTAATAATAATAATAGTTTTTTATCATGATTCCAAATATACAGGTGGTTAAATCTACTGCAGGCACATTTCCAAAAAAGCAGTGATCAGATAAAACAATTATTATTATTATTATTATTATTATTATTATTATTATTATTAATAATAATAATAATAATAATAATAATAATGGTCCATAAGCACTTCGTGCTTTGGACCCTTAATAATAATAATTTACAGTGCTGGATATTTGTACTACTCATGACTATGCAGTATGTGTTTTGTTACTTCAGGGTACGGCAGGAACACAGCTAGGATTAACCGGTATCCGTCTTCTCTGCTGCCTGAAATAAGACAAACATTTGTTTATTAAAGGTACAGTACATTTCCATAAACCTACAGAGGAAATGTATCTTTCTGCAGAAGCAGCTTTGCTGCATGTAGTTTTGAAAGCCCAAAGGTTGCCCATATCCATCCTCAGCTCATTTTGGCCTTTTGGATGGTGCTGATGTGTAAGCAGCTCTGCTTCAACTTGGACGTGATCCGGTCTGATCTGTACGTGGAATTTCAGTGTGGCACTGCCTGCAGCACAATGGTGGGATTCACCTTGCGGACGGAGGAATTTCACGACCCACGTGGAAGAAGGCCCCCCACAGCCTTATTTGAAGGCCTTTCCCTGTGTATCGTCCGTACCCCTGTATAACTCAAAAAAAACTTAACCTACATACACAGTGCACTCACATACATACTCTTACATGTCACTATGTACGGACGTCCTATAATTATCACAAGCCACCTCAGGTTTTGAAGCATTAAACATTAAATAGGAAAAGCCTGTACACTGTATCATGAGTCCTTCATAATAGACGATGAGTCTGGCATTAGATCTACTGTTACTTATTGCTTACTGTTATTCGTTCTGCTGCAGAAAAGGGCTTATATGGCCAAATAATAATAATTTAAAAATGCCATTTTAGGTCCTCTTGTGATATGTGATTGTTTAGACTAGAGGTTGTAATAAGTATCAAGTCAGCCTGTTTGAAGAAGCAGATCTGAGAAATTACAGTGCAGATGACCTAAACAGAAAATAGGCTTGATATTTTATATATGATACAACAGAGAAAGTAGGTATAAATCGGAATGGAGGTTTTTGTCCCCAGTATATACGGAGTATTACGGTAAATATCGAGCATCGTTATCTTGGAATGGCTGTAATAACCGCTGCGTAGCACCTTCATTCATCCATGTGCTAAAACTATCGCATTCATCCATGTGCTCTACTATCGCAACATTAACACGTGCTTCCCGTCAGATACTTCGGGGGATGCTTCGTAATTTATCCATTAATCAGCAATGGGCATTTTAATCTCTATTACGGAAACTGTAATATTTTCAGTCTTGAGAAATGGGAGCCAAGTGTGATGTCTATTAAAGCAGTACTATTTAGGACCGTGCTATTTATATTCTTGGCACTGGTGCCAATTTGTGTATGTGTGTTTGTGTGTGTACACGTATCCCTAGATAACGAGCTGTACTTTCATTCATGATTACTGGATATGGCTAATGGAAATATGAGTCATTGAAAACTTCTGTCGTGCACAAAACAAACCATTAAATATACATATGAATGTAAACACATAGTATTAACCTGCCTTTTCTGCGTTTCATTTTAGGCCTACTTGCTGATTCCATATTAATTATTGTTAAATTCATTCGTGGAGAAATATTATAAAACTCTGCACTCAGAGATATTTGTGACATCAGGTTATAAATATCTGTATTTCAGAATAAAAAATAAATTCAACAATAATGATTTTCGTGATCAAAATAGTTTCTCCCGCCGTCAAATAAAGGTACCACAAAATGAAGCAATGTTCAAGTGTTCATCACCCTAAACTTTCAGAAACCAGTAGGCCCTAGTCAAGTTTTTCCTCACAGCTCATGATTTATTTGCTGTAAATCACTGTGGCACTTAATGGTTCATTGTATGATTAATCGATATTTTATATCTAGCACTTAAACTAGCAATAGATAAAGTCCTGCACAGTCAAGCTAGTCCCATCTCTTAAAACGCTCGCCCTTAAAGCGGGTTGCATTATATATGTGGACGTACGTGAGCAAACGGGCCCAGAGAAAAAGAGTAATTATAGCTTCTGCCGTGAAGGTGCGGGAGACGAAAAAGTAGGCGGTGGATCGGGGCTTTGGGATGAGCCAATGGCGCTTTCCGGGGGGGCGATTCATGCTAAACGGGAAGCGCCCTGCGGCCAACTGCAGCTGATAGCGTGGGATTTGCGTTCAGCGCCGCAGAACCACCGTGCATCGGCAGCAATCAGGTGGTTTCTCACAAGTAACCTAGGATCTCAGCTCGTCGTAGCGGGCGAAACGTTCGGCTTTTATTAATTACGTTGAAAACGAAGTTCTTCTCGCCGAGAAAGGAAAATGCAGCGATGACACCGCCACACTTTTATCTTAGGGGTAAATAGCGATTTGTTTTGATGATTAAGTCTGTTATGCGATCTGTAGGTTAAATATTCGGGGACGACCACAACTTTGTACTGGAAGTATACCAAGGACAGGTGAGCGAACCCTGATTGAATATAACTGTACGGGAAAAGCGTAAATGCTTGATTCGTGTGTTTGTAGCCGCACTGGGATATTTAAGTTGCTAGCGCAACGTTAGTCATTATTAAACCCAGTTTTTTGTTGTTACTATTATGACACCAGTCATCTTATTTTATATCTCGATCTGCAGTGAACTACTTCTGAGTATTTTTTTTTAACCACCACCAACAACAAAGTGCCTTGGGTGGGTATTTATGTCTTCCAGTCTAACGCGTGGACCTGTAAAAGTTTCATATTTTTAGAGGTTTAATTATGGTATACATATGATACGTGTACGCGGCCTTGAAAAACACTGTCACTGAAAATACTTAATGTTGTTATTCTCATTATTATTTAATCACGACCTGCGGATCTTTCCGTACGTCTCCCGAAGCTCCCGTCATACTTAATGAACGTAAAGAAAGGCCCTACAAATATCTTCTTTTCTGGTTTTTCCTCTGCAGACCTAAGTGTACTATTATTTTTAATAGACCTGTAAATATAAAATATTATTATCAACAACAGCAAAAACAATAAACAGATAGGTAAATAAATACCTGTTTCCAGAAATTGTAGGGAGTATCTCATTGAATGCTGGTATCGAGAACTTTTCGGTGACAGCACCTGACTGCATTATATGATACTATTAAATTATCCGTATGTGACGGGGACGGGTTTAGACACATTGCTTTTTTTTTATTAATTTTAAGTTTTTTGACAAATGTTGCGTTGACACGCAAATAGGCAGAGCGACAACCTTCTCAATATCTACATCTCATACGAGTTATTTCCTAAAGAGTGATTAATAGAGTCCATAGTAAGATTTTTCTATAGGATTCCAGGTGATATCTGTATAGTTTTTGTTTAAGAAGAAGTAATTAAGAGTATAGCCGCTACGAACATCCATGATTCAATTTCATTTACGACTGATGACCAGTTTGAATTAATTTGCTGTTAATGCTCTTGGCTGAAGGTAAAATTCTGCGTAAAATATTAATGATGCTTCTCACAAAAACGTTATTATATCATTTCTTTTCTTATTTTTGGCATTATTATATTTTCATCCATTCACGATATCTCATTTGATATCTTCTGACCTTTGGTCTTTTGTCCCTTGGCCGTAAATCTAGCTGCAAGCTTAATGTAAAGTTCCAAATGCTGGGATCTCTAGATGCGCTTGTGGTATTGAATTAGTCTGATAGGGTGGACACCCTTTCCAGGTTGTTCCTTGCCTGCTGTCCTGTGATTCTCAGAATCCAGGCCGGCACCGGAATGTCCCGAAACGGAAAGGCGCTTATTGACAGTGGACTGTCTATTGCTAACATCCTCATTAGCTAGTGTTAAGGAATACTCATCAGTAACACGACTTTTTTGGTTGGTTCTAGATCAGAAATGTAAAATATTCTTTTTTTTTTTCTGGAAACTTCTGAGAAATAAATCCATGTATGACGATGGTCTAACTATGCAAATATAAAAGTTTTGTTATTGTACAAATTCTGTACACATGATTGTAATGTACAATCAGCATCACTTTAGGCAAAGTCTCTGCTAAATAAATAAATGTTAATATGTATTTTTACATTGTTTTTAAAACACATCACCGGGAGCATAATCCTGGACTTAACAAATAAAATGAACAATTTATACAACAAAATATAATAACAGGTAGATAGAAAACATGTTTAAAAGTTTGGGTTATAAATCAGTATCAGTGTAATTATTCAATAATAATATTCGATTAATCACATAATTGTTCAGTAGCCAATGCTTGTAGAACATGAGTAATAAATGTTTGTTAGATTACAGTTATTTGTCCAATATATGCCAACTCTGAGTTCTTCATTGAAAATAGGGTGTATTGAATTTTTATGTGTAGTTTTGGTTGTACTGAACAATTTGTTCAATATTACAGAACGCCTGCATATTTTCATTACTCGATGGACAGTGTCTGATAACTGGCCCCAGTATTAATGAAAAATCATTAAACTGATGCTGTGTCTCCATTATAAACACTTAGAAACGTTCTGTGACAAGTCTGGAATAGCTTAAACGCGATTTGACAGAGAGCTTCTCAAAAAAATAGTAATATTAATATTATGTATTATTTATATCGTAACATCTGTAACAATTAAATGAAATATAGAGGTCATCTATCTGTCCTTCCGCCTATCTATCTGTCCGTCCGCCTATCTGTCTTGCACACTGTTACGCCCTTGGAAACGGCAGAAATGCTGCTGATTTGCATCTTATCCAGCGCTTGATGAGGGTTTAACGGTGGCACTTTGCTGGTCAAAAATAAATGTAATTTTAAAACAGGGAGTTGGAAAAAAGAAGGTACTGGTGTTTTTGCCGCAGCCGTGCGCCGCCTGATCCTTGGGCGCTGCTGGGCTGCCCGTGGCCCTTGCCGTAACACTGTTTGTTGTCGAGTCGCCGGCAGTGTTGTCCCGGTGAGTCATTTGGCAATTAGGCTTGCACACATCTCTCGAGGCTGGGGTCTGGGGGCCCCGCGTGCACTGTTTGTGTGTTCCTTTCCACTGTCTGGCCTCTGGGAAGCGATCAGAGGAAACCAGGAGCCCACCTGGGGTGTGGTGGGGGGGGGTGACGGGCTGCCACACTGCTGCAATCATTGCACTATGGCGCTGTTGCGTGATTTACTCGCTTTGCCCCCTGCAACGCACACACGTCCGGTTACGAGCTTTCGGCCTTTCAGTCCGCGGGGCTTCCTGTTCTCCAGATCCGGAATCTTCCATATAATCGTTTCTGTATAATGGTTCTCCTTAAAAGCGCTACTCTAGCTACTTCATACGAAGATTCGTGAGATACTGCTGCAAACTTAAAAACAGGTGCACACACATTTTTGGTATTTAAGGAGATTTCTTATGGCTTTTTACGTTGAGCCACGGTAATGTGCTGTGGGGTGTTACGTGCTTTTTAAATGAGCGTATTCAAATACGGCAGGTGAGCTTCTGCTAGCTGTGTGTGGTATGTGAACCCTTCAGTACACCTTGGCAGTTTGAGTCCCCCTTAAGCACAGATTCGATTAGCCTCCTTTCAGTCTGTCACGGAAACATTCTCCTCTTCGCCTCCATCCGAGCGGAGAGGCTTTAGCCCCAGCAACGAATCTGCTGCCATTAGACCCGTGAGAAGGTAAAGGTTGGGTCTCCAGTGGACAAAGCTGTGAAACCACAATGAAAATAAAAAGTGTTAGTTGGGGTGCATGAGTGTTTCCGGCTGTCCGATTGAAATAGACTGATATCAGACGCTGAATGTATCTATAGTTGGTGGTTTCAGGAAATACCATTTCTGCCAGCGTGATTGGACGAAAGGGCAATGTTTTCTAGATAAATCTAATCTGTGGGCCTACCGCCGTGACACCCACGCTTAGTTAAACACACAGAGCAGTAAAAGAGGAAGGGTTTATAAAAGGATATTTGATATGTTCAAGAAGGATTAAGCTATTACACTTCCAGTAAATTTAGAATGGCTGTGGAATGGCCCTCATACATGGCGCCCCCTGCAGGACAAAAGTGTCACGCTGGCGTCTTTGTTCCAGGTGCGAGTCCATAGGGCTGCCACTGTAAATACTTTATAAGGGAATGGTGACACGTGGAGTGGATGTCGCAAAATGGCCCGAATGCCAGCGAACGGTGAGCGGTGGCCGGGGAGGGGGGGGGGACCTCAGTCACCACAGGGGTCATGGGAACACGGGCACCCTGTCTGCAAGCCAGTAGGAAGGCGGACCTAAATATAGAGGAGGCCAGTGCACGTCCGATCCGTGGGGAAGATAAATAGGCAAGCGATCCCTGTGGGCCGGTCGGCATGTGGGACCAGGTCGCCCATGGTGGAAGCCATGGTGGTGCAGGGAGTACCCATAATGCTTTGCAGCTTGGTACATAGTGCTTAGGGGCTGAGAGCTCTCCAAATCACATCCCAGGCCCTTCTGTCGTCTGTAATCCCTGTTAGCTCTTCTGGATAGACACTTCTATGTATCTCAGTACCTGTTAGTTTCTCCTCTTCATCTATTCCATCACTTCTGGTCAGATCTTCTTTCCTCAGTCTCGAAAACACATGGAACTCTCGATTAAAGAACCACATGACTGAACGTTCTCCGCCGAGGCCCGACACATCCTTACCTTTATCTTTGGCTGATTTACATTTCAGCAAAACTGTAAGTCTCAGGAAAAAGTCCTTTAACATATACAAATCTGTATTGAGAGACCGTTTCCTGTTCATTGACAGTGACTGTTCATTGACAGTGACTGTTCATTGACAGTGACTGTTCATTGACAGTGACTGTTTATTGACATTGACTGTTCATTGACATTGACGTGCAGGAGCAGACGGCCGTGGCAGTCCAGAGACATTAAGGACGTATTTAACGGCCTTGCCGAGCATTAATAGCCGAAGCCGGCTGGAGGTGGTGACGCTATCCGGTCACCACACGTGGCGCTGTCCCTTTAACGCCTCCCCTACCCACTGCGCACTTGCGTCCGCTGCCATCTAACATGGGAGAGCAGGGGGCGGCTTTTCAGCTTCTCTTTTCCCTACAAACACGTCTTTTCTAATCCTGGCTGCAATAATACTACTGCTGTTAATGCCGGCCTGTTCCTAGGGAAGCCCGGACTGACTGGGCGTTGGCGTAGACTAACTTTAGAACGTTTTATTTCCATCCCGGTATATCTATATCATCGTATAATGTCTGTCAAACAAAGGCGATGACATTTTCCCACAGGACGTTACTGTTTTGTCTCAGCTTCCATACCTCTGCTTCACTGTGTCCTCCTCTGCACTCTGTGTGTGTATTCTGTTCATATTTAAATAAAAAATATATTTTTTTAATAATCACATCAGGTTCCAGGTCTCCATTTCTATTTAAACTTTTAATACTCTGTTAAAACTCGATAAGTGGATAAAAGTGGTTCATCTAGTGTCTCGATTCAGGCCTTGCATGTTATGTCTCAGCTAGTTGATAAAATTAATAAAAAGCTAAGGAAGAGTGGGTATAATGGTACGGAACGCTGGTTTTTTGTTCACATACAGGAGGAAAGTGGGAAAATGGGCAGGAAAAAGATTCAGATCTCACGGATCCTGGACCAGCGGAATCGGCAGGTGAGCCTGTTTTTCCGAGCACGGGAGTTCACTCTTTATTTTTGAGTGTCTTTTTTTTAGTTCGAATACCAAAGTTAGAAAGTGATGGTGGGGGTGGGTGAGGGGGGGGATTTGGGAGTCAGAAAATAAATGAAGTATTAAACCACGCTTGTGGTTTGAGATAATTCACACCCCAGGCGTCGAGCTTTGTAAACGGGGCCCAAGAGCCCTCTTGCATCCTGTTTACAGTCGTGCGGCCGATCTGTGTTGTGTTAACACTGAAGCCATAAAGTGCGCTCCTTAATACCCATTACCGTTCGCACGCTGAGGTGCGTTCGTTTCAGTTTTAGCGCTGCGGCGGCTGTGCGTGACTGTGCAGAACCCTCAGTGCGTTCAGTGTGTCCCCCCTCACCCCTCCCCCCACGCACCAGGTGACCTTCACCAAGCGAAAGTTCGGCCTGATGAAGAAGGCGTATGAGTTGAGCGTGCTGTGCGACTGCGAGATCGCCCTCATCATCTTCAACAGCACCAACCGCCTCTTCCAGTACGCCAGCACTGACATGGACAAGGTGCTCCTCAAGTACACTGAGTACAGCGAGCCCCACGAGAGCCGCACCAACACCGACATCCTGGAGGTGCAGCCCCCGCTTCTGTTGTTCATCCATCCATCCATCCATCCATCCATCCATCTGTCTGTCCATCCGTTCGTCTGTCCGTCCATCCATCCTCTGTCTGTCCATCCGTTCGTCTGTCCGTCCATCCATCCATCTGTCTGTCCATCCGTTCGTCTCTTCGTCCATCCGTCCTTCCATCCATCCATCCATCCATCCATGTTCCAGCCACTACACTTGTCACAAGACACACCGGACAAGATGTCAGTCCATACTATGGCACACAAACCCTTTTACACACTTGGAGACACCAATTAGTAAAAATAAACTTAAGTAATAGGATCGTGCACACTGACAGGGTGCGTGACACGTCCTAAGATCCCAAAGTAGCCTTTTCCCCACAGCTGACTCTTGGCTCGCTGCCCGGCTTGGCTCTGCCTTGCCCTCTGCCTGCCCTGCTGTCCCGTGCGAGTTTCGGGGGGGTTGGCTAGTTTTCAGAACATCTCATGTTCCCAGCTCAGGATGTCTTACCTACTTCTTCACAAGTCAGGCCACACCTCACTGACATGGGCTATTCTGACCAGTTACCTCGACAAATTTTCTGAACGCCCAACTGTGTGTCGTCGTCCCCCCCCCCCCCCCCCCCCTGTTGGCTGCAGACTCTGCGCAGGAAGGGCCTGGGGCTGGAGGGAGTAGAGGTCTACAGTGAGGAGGGTGTCCCAGTGCCGGCTGGGAAGTACCAGCAGCTGGAGGAGAGCGTGGACCTGTCTGTCGCACGCCAGCGTTACTACGTAGGTGGCGGGTCTCCGGCGGGACGGCGGGATATCCTCACGGTCCATCCCGAACCAAGGGCATACACACAGCTGGTTAGGGAGTAATCGTGACAGAAATCAAGAAAAAAACAAAACTCCTTGGGGGGTGTCCTGCCTCCTGCCCCCCCCCCACCACCCCCCCACATTCAAAGGGTCCTGTTTTCGGGTGGCCTTAAGGACTTTAACAAGCCTGATATCTTTAGGCTGCTGAATACTTACTGTTTCACAGTTACACGATAGACCACAGACTTATGTTTCCGAATAATTACCTCACAAACTCTTTCCACCCATCTTCAGTAGTCTGGAGTCTTGTCAGGCTCGTGGTGTCCTCATTCTTAGTGGTCTTTCAATTGTTATTCATGTGTTATTTACTGTTGTTGCATAAATGTTGTTTTTACAGTGTTACTCGACTTAACATGCACCCATGCTGGGGGGGGGGGTTCTCTCATGCGGTTCCAGCTCGTTGCTCTGTACAGCGACGGAGCCCTTTGTTGGTGCTGAAGCGGAAGCTATTCGACACATCTACCTTCTTAGCATCTTACCGCTTACTTTCCAAGCCCTGATCTGCCCTGAGAATCTGTCAGTTAAAGGCCTTTGCAACAGCCAGACGCATAATCGACAGAAAAACAGTCCCCCCCCCCCCCCCCCCCCCCCCCCCC